>VWZE01022406.1:8117-27183 GCA_013396675.1 Eubucco bourcierii
GGGCACAGCTCTGCAGCCTGTGCAGGTCCCTCTGGATGGATCCCTGCCCTCTAGCAAGTGACTGTGCCACACAGCTTGGTGCCAGCTGCACACTTGCTGAGGCTGCACTGATTCCTCTGTCCATGGCACTGACAAAGATGTTAAACAGCACTGATGCCAGCAGTGACCCTTGAGGGATGCCACTTGGCACTGGTCTCCAGGTGGACATTGTGCCTTTGATCACCACCCTCTGCATGCCACCAACCAGCCTGTTCCTTACCCAACAAGTGGTCCATTATGTGTGATTCATACTTCACTTTTCTTTTTAGTGCTGTTGTGGTTCTTGTGAGTTTACATCAACTCACAAACATTAAAAAAAAAACAACCAAAAAACCCCACTAACCAGATCTTCCTCCACCTGCAAAACCTTCAGCATACCTCAAAAAAACCCTGCCCTACTCTTTTCCTTGCCCAGCTCCATAAATTCCTTTGCTGGCTTGATGAACACTGGGCAAACTGAGGTCTTTAGGGATGTCTCTGATCTTCCTCTGTGGCAAAGCTTTCCAAGATATCTCAAGCAGCATCACCACCTCTATACTGAATTGGCAGAGAGGTATAAAAAGTCAAACTGTGGTGGAGCTGAACTGTCTCAGACAGTCTCACTGTGTCAGGGACTCCACACACAAATGATTCAAAGAAAATGCAGATAGATTTCTTTGCAGACCACCCATTTGGCTTTTCATGCTGGGTTCCAGTTGCTTGTGTTATCAACACTTACATTTATTATGGCCTACCTAAAGCAAAGTCAACATTTATAAAAGGATATAGTTTTCCTTTTTTTTTTTTTTTTCTATGTATAAAGGGAAAGATTTCTTCCCATGTTTATACAATTATATTTCTCTCCAGCATATAAAATAATCTGAGGGGCTCTGACTAATGTAAAACGTGGGACAAGGTGAAAAATAAACCTTGCTGGGTTTTACTGCAACCAGCTTGCAGTTGGTTCTGTGGGTTGGTTGGGTTGGTTTTTTTTTCCCTCTCCTCCTCTAAGCTTCATCATGAATCTAAAACACATGAGTAAATAGTCCAAAACCCTTTCACTGTGGGCTTTGATGTTGGCAGTTCAGAAGGGTGTTTGGCTTTTCAACTCAGCATCATGCAGGTGGTCTCTTATCCAAAGCTAAGGCAAGAACCACCCTCCAGTCACAAGGTAAAATGATGGATTAACATCCTGGGGAAGGGTCCTATTTTCCTTCTATTCCTTTTAAAATCCATTCAGACAATATTTGGCTCAAGGTGGTAGACCTCTGATCACAGCATTCCTGCTATGGAGCTGAGGATTAAGGCAAAGAAGCTAAAACCTTCTCAGGAATTGTCCTTCACAGCCTTATTTCATCACCCCAGATAAAGTGCTGGGGGGGGAGTTGTTTTGGGCTTTTTAAATTGATATGAGGCCCTGCTATATCTGTGAGAAAAATATGCAAGGAACAGGCATTGCACTTCTCTTCTATGACTGACCTCCATTCCTTGAGTCTGGGCTTCAAACCATTTAACCAAGCATCTTTAGCAATAAGCTAAAAGCAATATTCTTGCATACTTCTCTTCTAAGACTGACCTCCATTCCTTGAGTCTGAGCTTCAAACCATTTAGAGTCATAGAATCATAGAACAGTAAGGTTGGAAGGGACCTCAAAGCTCATCCAGTTCCAACCCCCTGCCATAGGCAGGGACACCTCCTATGTACTCAAGGGACACCTTGAGCACAGGTCACTCAAGGCCTCCTCCAACCTGGCCTTGAACACCTCCAGGCAGGGAGCAGCCACAACCTCCCTGGGCAACCTGTGCCAGTGTCTCACCACCCTCACTGCAAACAACTTCCTCCTGACATCCACTTTTAGTCTCCCCTCTGCCAGTTCAAACCCATTGCCCCTTGTCCTGGCATTGCAAGCCCTTGTCAATAGTCCCTCCCCAGCCTTCCTGTATCCCCCTTCAGACACTGGAAGGCTAGAAGAGGAGAAATGGGATCAAGCCTACTCCAAGGTTTTGCTGTGATGGATTTAATGCCACCCTACCAAAGTAGGTAGCTGAAAGAAACAGAATGTGCTGGAGAGCTGCTCAGAAATGCAAACAGTTGATAAATAGGTTTCAGATCTCGCCGATTCCATTTGACTCCTGAGCTCATTTCAGTCCACTTATGTTGTCTCTGTGTAAATTCTGTCTGGAATAAAAATAGGTGACAATGAAATAAGAAAAACTAAACCACCTCATCCTCTGGTTTATATCTTGCAGGCTAGAAAAACGTTCAGATCTACTTAGGATAAAGCTTATTCCGCTTTCAAGGATCGCCTTCGAAATGACACGGGCTGATATATTGCAGCCACAGCCCTGAGAATTCGAGTCCACTGCCTCACTGGAATTTTAATTGACAATTAGGTAATGGTCCAGACTGCAGGTCTCCAGGAGACAGAGTTATACAAGTGGAATTTGGCTGGCTAATCTATACTGAAGCCTGCTGCACACTTTATTAAAGTGTATTGGCATTTACGTCTGAGGAACTGGGATGTTAGCTCTGCTTGCCTCCAAGCCGACACTTTGCTAGGGAGCAGCTGGCAAGAAAAACAGAAATCAGACACAAGAAGCCAAGTGCACTGAAGAATAATCCTCTATATATTCTCTGACTTGTGGGGCTATCATTTAAAATAGAAAAAAAAAATGGAAATGGGAAAAAAAAAACCAACAAAAAAGTCAACCAACCCTAAAGACTGACAGGGTCTAAGCAAAGTTGGACAGACTCAACATGTCACAGTCCTGTTTCAACTTAGCCTTTTCCTCTTTTTTTTGTGATTTAAAAGCCCAATTAATTAGTGAGTGGCCTGTTTTCAGCTGTCACCCTTTCAAGATGTGAATCATGGCATGCAAAGATCATTTCATACAGGCTGGGGCTGCCCTGTTGGAAAGAAGCTCTGTGGAGAAAGCTCTTGGAACGCTGGTGGGCAGCAAATTCTACATGGACCAGCAATATGACCTGGTGGGCAAGAGAGAGCCAGTGGCAACCTGGGGGGCATCAGGAAAACTGTGGCCAGCAAGGCTAGGGAGGTTCTTCCCGACCTCTGCTCTGACCTAGTGAGACCACAGCTGCAACACTGTGTCCAGTTTTGGGCTCCCCAGTTCAGGAGAGACAGAGACCTGCTGGAGAGAGTCCAGCAGAGAGCCATGAGGATGAGTGGGGGACTTGAGCATCTCCCTATGGATATAGAGAGAGCCCTGGGGTTGGTTAGGCTGGAGAAGAGAAGGCTGAGAGGAGATCTGAGCAATGTCTACAAATACCTGAGGGGTGGGTGCCAAATAGCTGGGGCCAAGCTCTTTTGGGTGCTCAGCAGCAATAAACCAAGGAGCAAAAGCTCCAAACTGCAACAGAGAAGGTTTCAGCTCCACAGGAGGAGAAACTTCTTTGCAGTGAGGGTGCCAGAGCCCTGGAGCAGGCTACCCAGAGAGGTTGTGGAGTCTCCTTCTCTGGAGGCTTTCCAAACCCACCTGGATGCATTCCTGTGTGAACTACCCTAAGGGATCCTTTTCTGGCAGGAGGCTTGGACAGTCTGATCTCTGGAAGTCCCTTCCAACCTGTAAGGTTCTATGCTCCTGTGGTTTGAGCTTACTCAGAAGCCCAGTTACTTCCAGTTGTTCATCACAACACTAATATTGATCTTTAGTCAGGGTTAGGAGAAAAAAACTTTTTAGAGCAATGCATTAACTTCACACCTCATTAAGTGAGTGCCTCAGACCATACATCAGCTGCTGGATGAAATGGCTTTCATGCTGGCCCATACACCAGCAAAATCAAGGCATTAAATATTACCTTTTTTTTTTTTTTTTTCTGAGGGAATATGAAGCATAATTGACAAAGCCATGAGGATGGATAGAATCTATTTGGATTTCTGCAAGGCATGTGATTTAGGAGCAGGTGGGATTATTTTTTAATGGTGTTTTACACAGAAATAGCAGAATATAAATTCAAATAACAACCAAAAAAAACCAAACAAAAAAACCCAAGCCCAAACCAAAACAACAAACCCAACCCTGCCTCATTCATGAACCTCCTCATGTCTTATAGAATCCTAGAATGGTAAGGTTGGAAGGGACCTCAAAGATCATCCAGTTCCAACCTCCTGCCATAGGCAGGGACACCTCCCACTAGCACAGGTCACTCAAGGCCTCCTCCAACCTGACCTTGAACACCTCCAGGGAGGGAGCAGCCACAACCTCCCTGGGCAACCTGTGCCAGTGTCTCACCTTAATGGAGATGTATCTGCCTGTGAGGCCATCCCAACCTGAGGCCAGTCCCTGAGCCAACACTAACAGTTTGACAGTCCATTAGAAAGATGAAATTGTTGCTGGTGACATCCACTGGAAGGCAAAATAAAAAAGAGTAGACTGTGGAGAAAGGGTGATCTGGGTTACCAGGTCAGATGGGCACCATCCAAGCTGCACCTAGAATCTGGGGGGCACTGGTGAGACACTGGCACAGGTTGCCCAGGGAGGTTGAGGAGCACAGAATCACCCAATGTGATCAAAGATCACATTGGGTGATTCTGTGCTCCACAACCTCCCTGAAGGTGTTCAGGACCAGGTTGGATGAGGCCTTGAGTGCCCTGTACTAGTGGGAGGTGTCCCTGCCTATGGCAGGAGGTTGGAACTGGATGATCCTTGAGGTCCCTTCCAACCTTACCATTCTATGATTCTATGATAAATCTTAATCACCACAAGACTGAGCCCACTCTGGATCCCCTTTCTTTCTCCATAGGTATATTATTTCTCATAACCTGGCACTCTCCCTTGGTCCCACACCCCCCCTTGGCACAGGAGAAGAGATCTATTAATCATATTGCAATCTTGCTAAGGCAGCCCAGGCTTGGGTTGGGATCTGGCTGCATCAGGCTCTCTTATAAACACCAAATGAAACCTCCATACCTAATTTAAGCTTTTGGCTGGGAGTTACTTACAAGCTTAGCTGTAAAAGGATTAGCTTCACTTCAGTGGCACAGAGCAGTGGGAGAGGTATGTCTGTGCATTTGTCTCAGTGGGCATTTGAGCATGTGGAAAGGCCACAATCTGGGCATTACACTGCCTTGGAATGCAGATGGGCTATGGCACAGACCCCCCAGCACACCCAAGGCATGCCAGCTGCTTACAGGCAAATCCTGTTTGCATCCTTTCCTTCTTTTATTTAAGGATTAACAACTCTGTTCTTCAGAAAAAAAAAAAAAAAAACAACCGGCTTTTGGGGTAGGGTTTTTTTGGGTTATTTGCCTCCCTTTTGAATTCTTTTGGGTATGAAGTATCTGAAGAGGGCTACAGGAAGGCTGGGGAGGGACTATTGGCAAGGTCTTGCAATGCCAGGACAAGGGGAATGGGTTTGAAGTGGCAGAGGGGAGATATAGACTGGATGTTAGGAGGAAGTTAGGAGGAAGTTGTTTGCAGTGAGGGTGGTGAGACACTGGCACAGGTTGCCCAGGGAGGTTGTGGCTGCTCCCTCCCTGAAGGTGTTCAAGGCCAGGTTGGATGAGGCCTTGAGTGACCTGTGCTAGTGGGAGGTGTCCCTGCCTATGGTAGGGGGTTGGAACTGGATGATCCTTGAGGTCCCTTCCAACCTTCCCATTCTATGATTCCATGATTCTATGAATTACCTGGTGTGTCCCCTCCCCTTGTTCACTGCCTGCACTGGAATACCAGGCAGGAGCCAAACAGCTCCATTTAAATGCTCTGTGAATTGTCCCCAGTGTTTCATTTCCCAAAGCAATTCCTCAATCCTGCAAAGCACACTGATTTCCCCAACTCTGGGGGCTGTTAGATAGAGCAAAGTAGTACACAAAGATCTGGAGAGGAAGGGAAGTAAGATCATAGAATCGTAGAATCATAGAATCATAGAATGGTAAGGTTGGAAGGGACCTCAAGGATCATCTAATTCCAACCACCTGCCATAGGCAGGGACACCTCCCACTAGCACAGGTCACTCAAGGCCTCATCCAATCTGGCCTTGAACACCTTCAGGGAGGGAGCAACCACAACCTCCCTGGGCAACCTGTGCCAGTGTCTCACCACCCTCACTGCAAACAACTTCCTCCTAACATCCACTTTCAGTCTCCCCTCTGCCACTTCAAACCCATTGCCCCTTGTCCTGCCATTCCAAGCCCTTGTCAGTAGTCACTCCCCAGCCTTCCTGTAGCTCCATTCAGATCCTGGAAGGCTACTCTAAGGTCTCCTGGAAGCCTTCTCTTCTGCAGGCTGCAGAGCCCCAACTCTCTCAGCCTGTCCTCACAGCAGAGCTGCTGCAGCCTCTGAGCACCTTCATGGCTTCCTCTGGACTGACTCCAACACTTCCATGTCCTTTTTGAGCTGGGGGCTCCAGAACTGCACACAGGACTCCAGGATGCATTTCAATATTTAATCACAAGATGGCAGGGGGTTAGGGTTTGGAAGGGACCTCCATAGATCATCGAGTCCAACCTCCCTGCCAGAGCAGCAATACTCAGTTTTTGGAATTTTCATAAGGTGCCTCATGAATTTTAACCACAACCTGCAGTGTGCTCCTGTTTCAATGCAGGTGAAGCACATAAGGAGCAAAACTAGAAGAGGGTAGGTTCAGACTGGGTGTTAGGAAGGAGGGTGGTGAGAGCCTGGCAGGGGTTGCCCAGGGAGGTGGTGGAAGCCTCATCCCTGGAGGTGTTTAAGGCCAGGTTGGATGAGGTTGTGGGCAGCCTGATCTAGTGTGAGGTGTCCCCATGGCAGGGGGCTGGAGCTGGATGATCCTTCTGGTCCCTTCCAGCCCTGCCTGATTCTATGATTCAGTAACAGCATCATTCTTGTATTTGACTAAGGGAGTCAAATCTACTGGGATGAGCTGAGCTGAGAGGTCACCAATTATAAACAGACTCACAGGCACATGGAACAGGATCCCTCAGGAAGCCCAGATGAAAATCATAGAATCATAGAATGGTAAGGTTGGAAGGGACCTCAAGGATCATCCAGTTCCAACCCCCTGCCATAGGCAGGGACACCTCCCACTAGTACAGGTCACTCAAGGCCTCATCCAAACTGGCCTTCAACACCTCCAGGGAGGGAGCATCTATGACCTCCCTGGGCAACCTGTTCCAGTGTCTCACCACCCTCACTGTAAAGAACTTCCTCCTAACATCCAGTCTAAATCTCCCCTCTGCCAGTTTAAGCCCATTGCCCCTTGTCCTGTCGTTGCAGGACCTTGTAAATAATCCTTCCCCAGCCTTCCTGTAGGCCCCCTTCAGATACTGGAAGGCTACTATCAGGTCCCCTCAAAGAATATAGCCCTAAAGGCTTAGAATGGCAGCAAAGTGACCTAACTCCAGCACTTTGTGTGTAATAGATTTTTTCTGTACTGCCTTCTTACTGTGACTCTGTGAATCTGTGAAACTGTGGACCTGAGATTCTGTGAATCTGTGATGCTGTGATTCTGTGAATCTGATGCTGTGATTCTGTGATGCTGTGAAGCTGTGATTCTGATGCTGTGAATCTGTGATGCTGTGATTCTGTGGTGCTGTCATTCTGTGAAGCTGTGATTCTGTGATTCTCTGAATCTGATGCTGTGAATCTGTGACTCTGTGATTCTGTGATGCTGTCATTCTGTGATTCTGTGAAGCTGTGAAGCTGTGATTCTGTGAATCTGATGCTGTGATTCTGTGATTCTGTGAAGCTGTGAAGCTGTGATGCTGCGAATCTCTGATGCTGCCATTCTGTGCTTGCTTTCAAACAAAACCAAACTGAAATGCAGCATGAAGGTGTCAGCCCAAAAGCAAAATGCTTTATGCTTGATGCAGACCCTATTAAGAGAAAGGTTTGTGATGACAAAGTTGCAGCTCCATCTCTAAAGCCTTTGAGCAGGATGCAGTTGGTTTTCTAAATGAATTGCCCAGGGCAGCTCCGTTTAGGTTGATTTCCACTGTAACCAACAGCACTGTATCTAGGCACTGCTAACAAAATAAATCCAGGAGAGCTGATTCATTTTTCCTTCAGTGAATAATTATCAGGAGAATGTTACTCTGACAAATGTTTGGAACTTTCTGCTCTTGTGATGTTAAAAAAAAAAAACAAAACACAAAACGAAAAACAAAACCACAAACGAAAAAAAACCAAACCAACAAAACAAAACACACAAAACCAAACCACAAAACCATCACTGGGGCAGTTTTTATTGCAGAAATAAACTTAACTTGCTAGGAGGTAGGTTGGAGCTTTGGGAAAAAAAAAAAACAAACCAGCACTGATTGGGTCAGTGATGGCAGCATCAGGAAAGAGGATTTCAGTCTTGCTCGGAATAATTCTGAGTTATGATTTGGGTTTCAGAGCTGTTGATAGGTACCTGTGAGGTTCATGGACCACTTTGTCTGCAAGCTGCCTTGCACAGGGAGGTAGAAAGGAAGAAGAAAAGGAGATACTAAGGAAATCTCAACTGTGGGAGAGGTCAAAATGAAGGAATGCTTAAAATGTTGCCCCCAGATGGCTTGAGCAAGCCCACAGAGTGTGGGAATGAGCAAAGGGTTGAAACTAGACCTCGTGGCTGTACCTCCACAGTGCAGCCCAAACCTTTGGAGAGAAACTGAGCTTAGCAGAAGCCTTTGGCTATTGAAATGCCCTTGGTACCTGAAGCAGGAAGGAGATGAGTCCAATCCTTCATTGACTTTGCTGTGAGGTGCTCTGTAGGAAATCAATCACTGTGAAATCCCAGCTGGGGAAAAGGGCTTTTTGCTGCTAGGGGGTGTAAGCCTTTCTTGATGGCTGGGGGACAGGTTTTGGGAATCCACCAAGCAGCAGATCCCTGCCTTAAGTGAGAGGAACAAATTTCAGCAAGCAACCCATAATATGTGCCATGAAGAGCGTGAGGAAGAAGTATTTTGTAAGCAGTGAATTGTGTGGGGTGAAGTTACAGTGCTATGCCTGAAGGCAAGGGGACACTGCAGCACTTAACAGGGAATCATAGAATGGGAAGGTTGGAAGGGACCTCAAGGATCAGCCAGTTCCAACCCCCTGCCATAGGCAGGGACACCTCCCACTAGCACAGGGCACTCAAGGTCTCATCCAACCTGGCCTTGAACACCTCCAGGGAGGGAGTAGCCACAACCTGGAGGAGAGGAAAGGAGATTCAAGGAGAGGAGATTCAAAGAGATTCAAGGAGAGGAGAGGAGAGGAGATTCAAGGAGATTCAAGGAGAGGAGATTCAAGGAGAGGAGAGGAGATTCAAGGAGAGGAAATTCAAGGAGATTCAAGGAGAGGAGATTCAAGGAGAGGAGAGGAGATTCAAGGAGAGGAGATTCAAGGAGAGGAGATTCAAGGAGAGGAGATTCAAGAAGAGGAGATTCAAGAAGAGGAGATTCAAGGAGAGGAAATTCAAGGAGATTCAAGGAGAGGAAATTCAAGGAGATTCAAGGAGAGGAGATTCAAGGAGAGGAGATTCAAGAAGAGGAGATTCAAGGAGAGGAAATTCAAGGAGATTCAAGGAGAGGAGATTCAAGGAGAGAGGAGAGGAGATTCAAGGAGAGGAGATTCAAGGAGATTCAAGGAGAGCAGAGCAGAGCAGAGGAGAGCAGGAGAGCACCCCAGCAGCTCCTGTTATACAAGAAGTGAGTTATTCATAGTTAGTGATGCATTCTGCCGGGCGCTGCAAGCTACCCAGAGCTGGTTTCAGACTTCCATAGCTTTTCAGCACCAGTTTGATAAAATGCCATCTGGTGCTCTTGTAACTGGGCAAGGTCTCCCAAACCAGCACAATTCTCTTGGTTTTTTTAATCCCACTTGGTGAGACACTGTCCTGCAAGGCCACATCCCTGCTCCCACACCCCTCTGCCAGCTGCTGGCACAGCACTCGGAGCTTGGGAGCAGGCAGAGCAACTGTGAGCAGCTTTTGGCAGCCACTGCATCCAAAACAAAAAAGCAAAAAAACTTCAGAAAGTGGAACTTGACCTAATTTTTTTTATTTTTTTTCCCCCCTCTGAAAAACTCTTCTCTGTCTCTTGCTGCCCTCTACTGTCACAGGCCTGGGGGAGCTGAGCTGCAAAGCTGTAGGAGCTGCATGCCAGCAGGAAGGCACAGCAAGGCTGGGCACATATGGGCACAAAAATCTGCTCCTGGACAAAATAAACCCCAACAAACTGATAGCTGAATTCCAACCACACAGGCAGAAGCAGCTTGCTATAGGGTTTGGAATCTCAACCACTCAGAACGTTTATTAATGTGTGCAGGGTGAGTGCCAGGAGGCTGGAGCCAGGCTCTGCTGGGTGATGCCCAATGCCAAGACAAGGGGCAGTGGGTGGAAGTTCCATAGGGACTGTCTCCCTCTCTGGAGATAGTCAAAACCCACCTGGATGTGTTCCTGTGTGACCTGCTCTGGGTGATCCTGTTCTGGCAGGGAGGTTGGAAGAAGCCCCAAGGGAAGAGCAAAAAGTCCCAAGGGAAGAGCAAGAAGACCCAAGGGAAGAGCATGAAGCCTCAGAGAAGAGCAAGAAGCCCCAAGGACAGAGCAAGAAGACCCAAGGGAAGAGCAAGAAACCCAAAGAGAAGAGCAAGAAGCCCAAAGAGAAGAGCAATAAGCCCCAAGGGAAGAGCAGGAAGTCCCAAGGGAGTGCAAGAAGACCCAAGGGAAGAACAAGAAACCTCAAGGGAAGAGCAAGAAGCCCCAATGAAGTGCAAGAAGACCCAAGGGAAGAACAAGAAACCTCAAGGGAAGAGCAAGAAGCCCCAAGGAAGTGCAAGAAGACCCAAGGGAAGAACAAGAAGCCTCAAGGGAAGAGCAAGAAGCCCCAATGAAGTGCAAGAAGACCCAAGGGAAGAACAAGAAACCTCAAGGGAAGAGCAAGAAGCCCCAAGGACAGAGCAAGAAGACCCAGGGGAGAGCAAAAAGCCCCAAGGGAAGAGCAAGAAGCCCCAAGAGAAGAGCAAGAAGCCCCAGGGAAGAGCAAGAAGCCCCAAGGGAAGAGCAAGAAGCCCCAGGGAGGTGGTTGAGACACCAACCCTGGATGTGTTTGAAGGTCATTTGGATGAGGTGCTTGGGGCTATGCTTTAGGGTGCACCTCGTAGAGATATCAGTTGGACTTGGTGATCCTGAGAGACTTTTCCAACCTGAATGTTTCTGTGCTTCTGTAACTGCACCCTGATGGCAGACTTGCCTCCAGCCACTGGATATCTACCTCAGCTGCCCCAGTCCCTCCACTTCTCTGAAGTGATCAGCCACCCATGACACCATCTGGCAAGAGAAAAGTTCCAGCCTCTCATCCTGTTTCACCTGTAAATGTCAAACCAGAACTATCCCAGGGGGATTTTTCTGAAGGAGAAACTTGGAACCATTCCCAAATCCCTCAAATACACCAACCAAGAGCACCACAATGCTCAGTTTTCACCCAGCACTATGACAGAAGGAGGCACATGACATAAATTCAGCCACCTGAGTGAAGCAGAACATTGAGCCATGGCTCAGTGATTCATCTGCCAGCACTGAAGGCAGCAGAGCTGCCAAGGGAAAAGAAAAATGATGTCTTGTATCCTAGTGTATATAATACCTGAGAGGACTGAATTGCTATTGCATATCCAATCTGGCATTTCCTACCTTCTGAAGGCAGAATTTGGCAGCCTGAATGAATCCTTTCCTGCATCTCATTTAATAAGCAATAAATATACAGAGAGAAGAGTTGAATTTGGCCTCTTGGGACTACAGGTCTGAAAGGAAAGGAGGTGGATGAGATTTCCCTTTAAAGCTTTGATGTTCTAGACTCAAATGAGTGCTATATAAAGCCAGCAAATAAAAATACTGAAGCAGACAGGCCTGGCACTGGACCTTAAGCTCTTTATTAAGCCTGGGTAAGGTTTGGCACAAAGTGGTCCCTTCCAACCCAGACCCTTCTGATTCTAACCTCAGTGTTCTAAAGTTTGGCATTGCCTTTTGACAGATTCACTCTGATATGGGTCAAGAACTGGCTGGAGGGCTGGGCCCAGAGAGTGGTTGTGAATGGTGCCACATTTGATTGGCAGCTGGCACCAGTGGTGTGCCCCAGGGATCAGTGCTGGGCACAGTCCTGTTCAATATCTTCATTGATGATCTGGACCAGGGGATTGAGTCCAGCATCAGTATGTTTGCAGATGACACCAAGTTAGGAGCAGGTGTGGAGCTGTTGGTGTGCAGGAGGGCACTGCAGAGGGATCTGGGCAGGCTGGATGGGTGGGCAGAGGCCAATGGGATGAGACTGAACAAGGCTGAGTGCAGGGTTCTGCACTTTGGCCACAACAACTCCAAGCAGTGCTACAGGCTGGGGACAGAGTGGCTGGGGAGCAGCCAGGCACAGAGGGACCTGGGGGTGCTGGCAGAGAGGAGCTGAACAGGAGCCAGCAGTGTGCCCAGGTGGGCAGCAGAGCCAATGGCATCCTGGCCTGGCTCAGGAGCAGTGTGGCCAGCAGGAGCAGGGAGGTTCTTGTGCCCCTGTGCTCAGCACTGCTCAGGCCACAGCTTGAGTGCTGTGTCCAGTTGTGGGCCCCTCCATTCAAGAGAGATGTTGAGGTGCTGGAAGGTGTCCAGAGAAGGGCAGCAAGGCTGGGGAGGGGCCTGGAGCACAGCCCTGTGAGGAGAGGCTGAGGGAGCTGGGGGTGTGCAGCCTGCAGAAGAGGAGGCTCAGGGCAGAGCTCATTGCTCTCTGCAGCTCCCTGAAGGGAGGTTGGAGCCAGCTGGGGTTGGGCTTTGCTGCCAGGCACCCAGGGACAGAAGAAGAGGACACAGCCTCAAGCTGTGCCAGGGCAGGTTCAGGCTGGATGTCAGGAAGAAGTTGTTGGCAGAGAGAGTGATTGGCATTGGAATGGGCTGCCCAGGGAGGTGGTGGAGTGCCCATGCCTGGAGGTGTTGAAGCAAAGCCTGACTGGGGCACTAAGTGCCATGGTCTGGTTGATTGGCTGGGGCTGGGTGCTAGGTTGAGCTGAATGAGCTTGGTGGTCTCCTCCAACCTGCTTGATTCTATGATTCTGTGATTTACTTTGAGACTGGCAATGCTGGGACAGGCTGACCAGAGGTTGTGGAGCCTCCATCTGCAAAGACTTTCAAACCTCACCTGGCTGTGTGGCTGTGAAGTCTGACCCAGACAGAGCTGCTTCAGCAGGGGTGGGGTGGACTTAATGCTCTCCAGATCCTGCCACTCTGTGATTCTGTGACACTGTGATTTTGTGACTGTGTGATTCTGTGATTCTATGATTCTGTGATTCTGTGAGTGTGGGTATCAGGGCAAGAGAGGGGATTCTGCCCCTTGACTCTGCTCAGACCTCACCTCCAATCCTCCATTCAGCTCTGATGTCCTCACCATAAGAGGGACCTGGATCTGTTGGAGCAAGTCCAGAGGAGGCCACAAAGATGATCCAAGGGCTGGAACACCTCTGCTATGAGGATAGGCTGAGAGAGCTGGGGATGTTCAGCCTGGAGAAGAGTAGACTCCAGGAGAACCTCATAAGTGCCTCCCAATACCTGAAAGGAACCTACAGGAATGCTGCAAGGAGACTTCTTACGAGAGTGTCCACTGACAGGACAAAGGGAAATGGATTTAAATTGAAGCAGCACAGGTTTAGGCTGGATCTTAGGAAGAAATTCCTCGCTATGATGGTGGCAAGACCCTGGAATGGATTGTCCAGAGAGGTTGTGGATGCCTCTTCCCTGGAGATGTCCAAGACCAGGCTGGACAGGGCTTTGAGTAACCTGGGCTAGAGTAGGAGAGGTGTCCCTGCACATGGCAGATGATCTCTAAGGTCCCTTCCAGCCTGAGCCATTCTGTGATTCTGTGATCTTTAATCTTCCACGTCTTTAGAGTGCTGGAGAGGAGGCAGTTTGATAGCACCTTACAAACAAGGCACACCCATGCAAACAGCTCACTTACCCCAAACCTGCTCCTTGATCACAGGCATACAAAGTGGAGTTTCTCTAGATTCACAGCAGTGTTTCAGAGATCAGACTGAAGAGGTTACATTTTGGGAGCTGGCTGCTGACTCTGGCTGCAGTTTGGTTTAATTTAAATGTAAAAAAGATACTGTTCCAACAGCTGGAGAAGCAGCTGCAGACAAAGCATGCATGGTGCTATAATTACCTTCAGTTACACAGTGGAAATCGTTTGTAATGCTGCTCTGGAGGTGAAAATCCACTTCTCATCAAGTTTTGGCTCCTGGCCCCAGCCTTCCACTTTCTCTATTTCAAAACCAAGCAGAGCCAGCACAAGTGCCCACATCCTTCAGTGTCACTCAGATGGGCAATCAGGGGGGAATGCTGATCCTAAGGTCACAGCCAGGATGGGGAAAGGCAGAGGGGACTCAATGGGTGGCTGGAAAAGCCTTGCCCTTTGGGTGCTGCTGGGAAACACAGGCCTCCAAGTACTGACTCAAATTCACACAATCAGAGGTATTCAGCTTGGAAAAGACCTTTGAGGCTACCCAGTCCAACCTAGCACCTAACACCTTCTAATTAACTCAATCATGGCACTGAGTGCCTCATGCAGCCTCCTCTTAAACACCTCCAGGGATGGGCACTGCACCACCTCCCTGGGCAGCCCATTCCAATGCCAATCACTCTCTCTGCCAACAACTTCTTCCTGACATCCAGCCTGAACCTGCCCTGGCACAGTTTGAGGCTGTGTCCTCTTGTTCTGTCCCTGAGTGCCTGGTAGCAGAGCCCAACCCCAGCTGGCTCCAACCTCCCTTCAGGGAGCTGTAGACAGCAATGAGCTCTGCCCTGAGCCTCCTCTTCTGCAGGCTGCACACCCCCAGCTCCCTCAGCCTCTCCTCACAGGGCTGTGCTCCAGGCCCCTCCCCAGCCTTGCTGCCCTTCTCTGGACACCTTCCAGCACCTCAACATCTCTCTTGAATGGAGGGGCCCACAACTGGACACAGCACTCAAGGTGTGGCCTGAGCAGTGCTGAGCACAGGGGCACAAGAACCTCCCTGCTCCTGCTGCCCACACTGCTCCTGAGCCAGGCCAGGATGCCATTGGCTCTGCTGCCCACCTGGGCACACTGCTGCCTCATCTTCAGCTCCTCTCTGCCAGCACCCCCAGGTCCCTCTGTGCCTGGCTGCTCTCCAGCCACTCTGTCCCCAGCCTGTAGCACTGCTCAGGCTCTCCTCACAGGGCTGTGCCCCAGCCCCCTCACCAGCCTTGGTGCCCTTCTCCGGATGCGTTCAGTTCCACCATGGAGATCTGCTAGGATGAAGTTATTTTATCAGCTGAACAACTACTAATTGTTCAGCTAATCACAAGCAGGGCCAACAACCATTCACCTTCATTTCCTCTCTGTAGCCTTCATGCTCATTAGTTACCTTCTAAATCTTCCTCCCCTTTCAGATTTGTTTACAGCAGCAGAGAGCCAGCAAAGCTCGAGAGCAGGCACGCTACAGCCCATGCCTGCCAAAAGCACTCTGGCACTAATAGCACACATGTTGCCAGTCATGGTTCTGTTTTGCCAGGTCCATCACTCCTGGTTTGGGTCCAAAAAGGCAGTGGAAATGTTGAGGATGTGTCAGGTCTCACCATGTGGTGACAGAACTGGATTCTGTCAGGTGGAGCTGGAGGGTGCTGCGGCTTCTCATGTCTCCGTTTGTTTTCAGTGCCCTTGTTGAAAATGAAAAAGCAGCAGCAATTCATTTGCACCAGGACCTGTTTCTGTGCCTGGGTTCTCCTCTTTAACACAGATTTCTGAAAGGTTTCTTTGTGGAGTTACCTAAAATGGCCACAGACAGCTGGAAAAAAAAAAAAACAAACAATAACTCTAAACCACCTCTGTGCATCCCTGTGTGCCCTGAGCTAGATTGTCTGGTCCTGCTCTGGCAGGGGCCTTGGACTCAATAAGCTCTTTGGGTCCCTTCCAATCACTGACATCCTGTGAGCCTGTGACCTCCCCTGCTCTGCAGCCACAGATCCCATTGTTTGTGGGGCCAGAGAGACTGCTCAGCAAGTTTGCTGCTGACACCAAACTGAGAGGCTTGGCTGATCCAGCTGAGGGCTCTGAGGCCAGGCAGACTTGGACAGACAGAGCTGGGCACAGAGGAACCAAATGAGGTTCAACAAGGACAAGTGCAGAGTCCTGCACCTGGGGAGGAACAATAAACTGCAGCAGTAGAGGTTGGGAGGTGATCTGCTGGAGAGCAGCCCTGTGGAGAGGCACCTGGGAGAACTGATGTAGAACATCCATGGCACAGCAATGTGCCCTGGTGGCCAAGAGGGCCAATGGGGTCCTGGAGGTTATTAAGNGTGCTTAGTCTGGAGAGAAGACAGAGAGGGGATCTAATCAATGTTTCTAAATCTCTGAGGGCTGGGGGCCAGGAGGGGGGGACAGGCTCTGCTCACTGCTGCCTGGGATAGGACAGGGAGCAATGGATGGAAGCTGCAGCACAGGAGGTTCCAGCTCAACACAAGGGAAAGTACTTCTTGACTGAAAGGTTCCCAGAATCCTGGCACAGGCTGCCCAGAGAGGTTGTGGAGTCTCCTTCTCTGGAGCCTTTCCAGGCCTGTCTGGATGTGTTCCTGTGTGCCCTGTTCCTGGAGATGACTACAGATAGTGTAGTGACCAAAGTGCTACTCAAATAAAGGGAGAGTAATGAGTATGCTTCTGACATTGGCAGAATGCTGACTTTTGGGCTGGAAAACAGCTGAACTTCCATGTTAGGAGGCAGAGATCAATGCCACAGTGGCTGGTTGGCAGCTGCAGAGTCCTGTTGAGGTCAGCACTGGCTTGCCCAGTGGTTTCTTCAATAACTTCCACGATGAGACTGAATCCTGCACTAGATTGTCTGGTCTGGCAGGGAGGTTGGATTCAGTGCTCTCTTTGGGTCCCTTCCAACCCCCAATGTCCTGTGACCCTTGACCTTCCTTGATCTTCAGCCACAGACACCATTGTTTGCTGTCTATCAAATTCATAAGGTGCCCATAACCTTTCTTTCTAACCCAAGACCAGGGAAGAATCTGTTCCTGCAGTCTGAAACTGATGGTGGAAAAGAACTAAAGGATGTGAGAAGAGAAGGCTACCTTGGAGTAGCCTTCCAGTATCTGAAGGGGCTTACTGGAAGGCTGGGGAGGGACTATTGGCAAGGTCTGGTAATGCCAGGACAAGGGGCAATGGGTTTGAAGTGGCAGAGGGGAGATTGAAAGTGGATGTTAGGAGGAAGTTGTTTGCAGTGAGGGTGGTGAGACACTGGCACAGGTTGCCCAGGGAGGTTGTGGCTGCTCCCTCCCTGGAGGTGTTCAAGGCCAGGTTGGAGGAGGCCTTGAGTGCCCTGTACTAGTGGGAGGTGTCCCTGCCTATGGCAGGGGGTTGGAACTGGATGATCCTTGAGGTCCCTTCCAACCTTACCATTCTGTGATTCTATGATTCTGTGATGTGCTGGGGCAGTTTAAATCCTGCCATCAGGACTGTTCTGTACCTTCAGATGAGCTCTTCCCTAAGAACAAAGAAGCTCTTAGGGAAGAGCTTGTATGCAATCATTTGGGTCATTCCTTCTTGCCAGCAAGGTGTGTGCCTGCCTGCAGGGACATCTTTTCAACCCAGTTTAGGGTTTCCTGACTTACATTCCCAGCTAATGAAAACCAACAGCATTGCCCACGTCAGTTGTTAAGCTATTGCAAAGCCAGAGCAGATAGATGGTGTTGGCAAGGAAGTAAAGCAAGGAGGGCAAGAGGTGGAGCTGGTAGGAGAGAACATAGGTAGTGAGATGCAAGAAGAAGAACAAGAGAAGGCAGTTGCAAGAAAGTCAGGCTGCAAAAGCTGTCAGCAGCTACTTTATTAGTTTGATTTACTGCATGGTTCAGGCCAACATCTCTGCCAGTGTCTCCTGCACCCAACCCTCCCCACTGCTGCTGACTGGGAAGACATTCACCCTTGATTTCTAGACAGCCAGGAATAAGGATTCATCAAATGAACATTGATATTAAAAAAACATCTAACCCCATTTCCAGCCTTGTTTTGCCCAGGTTTGGGTTCCAAGGCTGAAATGTTCTACTGTCATAAATCTTGAGTCATCTATTCTGGGAAGAAACCATTTCCTTCCTTAAGTATTTTCAGGCTGAGATAGAGATCTGTTAACTTTTCTTCAATCTTTCACTAAAAGGAACATTTTCCAGATTGAATCATTCCAAAAAGAAGAAGAAAGAAAGGAAAGAAAAAAATAAAAAAAATAAAAGAGCCCTTCCAGTTTGGCAAAGTTCTTACTGAAAAATGTTGATTCTAGAAGAACTCAGAGTTGCTAAACCAGGGGAGGGAAATGAATAAAACCTATTGTGCCCAAAAATATCCCAAATCAATCCTAAAAGCCCAATACCCAGCACATAGAATCATAGAATGGTAAGGTTGGAAGGGACCTCAAGGATCAGCTAATTCCAACTCCCTGCCATAGGCAGGGACACCTCCCACTAGCACAGGGCACTCAAGGCCTCCTCCAACCTGGCCTTGAACACCTCCAGGGAGGGAGCAGCCACAACCTCCCTGGGCAACCTGTGCCAGTGCCTCACCACCCTTACTGTGAAGAACTTCCTCCTAACATCCAGTCTAAATCTTCCCTCTGCCAGTTTAAACCCACGTCCCTCTCTTTGAGCACAGACCTACCTCTGCCTGTCCCTCTCTTGGTATGTGGGGGATCAGCTCTTGGTGGTATTAAAGCTTTTATTTGGGAAGGTGGTCTGAAATATTCACTCTCTGAGTTTAACTCTTCATTTTCCACTCAAAGGTGAGATTCTTATACATGCTAATGAATTTCAGGACTGTTTCAGTCCCAAATAAGAAACCTGAGCCTGCTCAAACTTAAATGGAGATGACTACAGATAGTGTAGTGACTGCAGTGTTATTCAAATAAAGGCAGTAATGTAATGAATATGCTTCTGACATTGCCAAAACACTGACATTTGGGCTGGAACTTCCATGCTAAGGGGCAGAGATCAATGCCACAGTGGCTGGCAAAACACTGACATTTGGGCTGGAACTTCCATGTTAAGGGGCAGAGACCAATGCCACAGTGGCTGGCTGGCAGCTGCAGTCCTGCAGACCCCACCTGGAGTACTGTGTGCA
>VWZE01022406.1:40337-53413 GCA_013396675.1 Eubucco bourcierii
AAGAAGGTCACCTGGGAGCCTCCTCTTCGCCAGACTGCACAGCCCCAACTCTCTCAGTCTGTTCTCACAGCAGAGCAGCTCCAGCTCTCTGCTCATCCTCATGGCCCTTCTCTGGACACACTCCAGCATCTCCCCATCCCTCTTATCCCAGGGGCTCCAGCACTGGATGCAGTACTCCAGGTGGGGTCTCAGCAGAGCAGAGGAGAGGGGCAGAATCACCTCCCTCACCCTGCTGCCCACACTGCTCCTGCTACAGCCCAGGCTCTGGTTGCTCTCTGGGCTGCAGTGCACACTGCTGGCTCCTGTTGAGCTTCTCCTCCACCAGCACCCCCAAGTCCCTCTCCTCAGGGCTGCTCTCCAACCAGGCACTGCCCAGCCTGGATTGGTGCTTGGCATTGCCTCGACCCAGCTGCAGGACCTTGCAGTGTTGGAAGCTGGCAAGAGGCAGAAACCACCCAGGGAACAGAATCCTTCTCTGACCACTCTCAGGCAGAAAAACATTGTAGGGATCACAGAAGTGTCAGGACTGGAAGGGACCTCAAGGTCTTGGTGAGTAGTACTTAGGAATTGTGCCCTGAATCAAGGTTGATAAACAGGCTGTGAAAACTCAGGAATTGTTTCTCAGTTCAGCTCCTCCATACCTATACTTATGGAAGCATTCAGATGTCTCTCTGGGTGAGTTTCCAGCTGAAAAAAATAATGTGGTATTTCCTAACAAGACTTTTGATGTCTTCCTCTTTCAGGGAAGAATATATGGAAGGATTTACTCAGCTCTCAGGGAAGAACAGAGCAGCAGCAGGTGCAGAACAGCTTTCCCAAACTGTCTCAGCTCATCTGCAATTTACCTTAAAGAAAAATAAATAAATATTCTTCCTTCCCTATGCAAATGAAAGAGAAATAATTAAATAAAGCTTAGATATAAAATCAGAGTTTTGCACCCTCCCTGTTGTTATTTGGCTGAACATATTTTTCCCAGGTTGGAAGACCTCTGGGCTGCAGCAGCTCTGCTGTGAGCACAGGCTGAGGGAGCTGGGGGGGTGCAGCCTGCAGAGGAGAAGGCTCCAGGGGCACCTCAGAGCTGCCTGCCAAGAGCTGAAGGGAGCCTGCAGGAAGGCTGCAGAGGGACTTTGCATCAGGGGGGCTAGAGACAGCCCAAGGGGCAATGGTTTGGAGCTGAGGCAGAGCAGGCTGAGAGTGGAGCTGAGGAAGAAGTTTCTCAGTATGTGGAGAGATTGACACAGGCTGCCCAGGGAGGCTGTGGCTGCCTCCTGCCTGGGGGTGTTCAAGGCCAGGTTGGATGAGGCCTTGAGCAGCTGAGTGTAGCTGAGAGGTTGCTGTGTGAGATTGGCACACCCTGAGATTGTTGATGTTTTCTAAAATTGTAAATATTGCCTCCCAATAGCTGAAGGGATCCTACAGGAAGGCTGCAAAGGGACTTTTCCTGAGGGTGTCTATCAACAGGACAAGGGGAAATGGTTTGAAGCTGAGGGAGAGTAGGTTTAGACTGGAAGGAAGAAGTTCTTCAGTAGGAAGGTGCTGAGACTCTGGAAAAGGCTGCCCAGGGAGGTTGTGGCTGCCTCGTCCGTGAGGATGTTTGAGGCCAGGTTGGATGAGGCTTTGAGCAGCAGAGTCTAGCTGAGAGGTGTCCCTGGGCATGGTTGCTAGGTTGGAGGAGATGAGCTCTGAGGTCCCTTCCAACCTGAGCCCTTCTATGATTCTATGGAACTCTAAAATAAGAGCTCAGTGAGTACTATGGCAGTGCCCATGGAAATGAGGACATGGTGGGGAGGCTGGAGGAGATGATCTCTGAGGTCCCTTCCAACCTGAGCCATTCTATAGAGCTCTAAGATGAGAGGTCAGTGGGTACTGTGGCTGTACCCATGGAATTGAGGACATAACTGAGTGAAGCCAGCTCCCCTCTGCCAAGCAGTTAACTTTCCTTTCCTTGAGAGCTATGCACATAGGACATTAGCAAGAAAAACAGCATAGGGAGCAGCAGATGTCTGTGGGAAGAAATTAAACAGATGTCAAAACTTGCAGCCTACAAATGAGAGGAAGGCAAAAGAAGAAGATATGGAACATGAGATATGAGCAACACAATCACAGAAACATGCAGGTTGGCAAAGCCCTTGAAGATCACCAAGTCCAATCTAGAACCCTACTCAACAAGGTGCACCCCAAACCATAGCCCCAAGCACCACATCCAAACCACCTTTAAACACATCCAAGGCTGGGGACTCCATCACCTCCCTGGGCAGCTCATTCCAGTGCCTGATCACGTTTTATCAGAAAAAATGTGTCCTCATGTCCAGTCTAAACCTAGCCAGTGGCAGTTTGAGGCCATTCCCTCTTGTTCTATCACTAATGACCTGTGAGCAGAGCCCAGCACCAACCTCTCCTCGAGGTCCTTTCAGGCAGCTGCAGACAGCAATGAGCTCTACCCTCAGCATTCTCTATTTCACACTAACCATCCCCAGCTCCCTCAGTCACTCCTNTCACGTTTTATCTGAAAAAATGTGTCCTCATGTCCAGTCTAAACCTAGCCAGTGGCAGTTTGAGGCCATTCCCTCTTGTTCTATCACTAATGACCTGTGAGCAGAGCCCAGCACCAACCTCTCCTCGAGGTCCTTTCAGGCAGCTGCAGACAGCAATGAGCTCTACCCTCAGCATTCTCTATTTCACACTAACCATCCCCAGCTCCCTCAGTCACTCCTCATCAGAGTTACTCTCCAGGCCCTTCCCCAGCTTCCTTGCCCTCCTCTGCACTGGCTCCAGCACCTCCACATCTCTCTTGTATTGAGGTGCCCCAAACTGAACACAACACTCAAGGTGTACAAGGGGCTGTGGTGCTTGGAGAAGTGGTGCTCAGTGGTGCTCCCACCCCATATAGGTAGAGCACCAAAAAGGGATCTCTCCACTGCAGAGATTAAACTTTCACAGAGGACTGAGTTAGGTTTGATTCAAGCAGCAATGCAATTCCATTTTCTCTTCCTGACTCTTCACCTGAGATTTCTGGGGTCTGGGTTGATGGAAAGCTCAACATGAGCCTGCAGCTCAGACAGCAACTGTGTGCTGGGCTGCAGCAAGAGCAGTGTGGGCAGCAGGGCAAGGGAGGGGATTCTGCCCCTTTGCTCTGCTCTCCTCACACCCCACCTGCAGTCCTGTGTGCAGTTCTGGAGCCCCCAGCACAGGAAGGACATGGAACTGTTGGAGTGGGTCCAGAGGAGGCCACCAAGATGCTGAGAGGACTGCAGCAGNAAGGTCAGGTTGGATGAGGCCTTGAGTGAGCTGTGCTAGTGGGAGGTGTCCCTGCCTATGGCAGGGGGTTGGAACTGGATGATCCTTGAGGTCCCTTCCAACCTTACCATGCTATGATTCTATAATTCTAGGATTCTATGATTTTCAAACCCCTGCAGGTGTTATTCCAGGGTGGGGGCTGTGTGGTTGGTTGGTATGAGTGGTGGTTCACTTTCTGCCACTTCCAAGTGAGATGGAGAAAACTGAACACAAGTTCTGCAGCATTTGCTTTGACCGCACTGCTGAATTCAGGCAGCCTGAAAGGCCATCCTGAGGTCCATCCAAACCACCCCATATAATTATATCAGGTGTGATTCCCATGCCTCTTTCTAGCACTTTCTCCACAAGAAAAACAAATGGACAAAAAAAAAAAGAGGGGCTTAAGGAAAACAGAGAGTGTAGATGAGGATAAGTCCTCTTGGTATAGCCCAGAAGGCAAATCTACAAATTCCAGGTGAGTAAGGAAGATAGAGATTGGCTCCACAGATTCCACTGTGCCTAGGGGATCTAGGTGAAAACTAAATTGAGGTTTTCTAAAAGTGAATATGCAGTAAATCCATAGAAATCTACAACCCAAAGCTTTCCAACTACTCCCACCCCATGTATGTAGAGCACCAAAAAGGGATCTGATTCTAGGTTGCTGCCCTAACCCATACCCTTCCAGCAGCTGCTCAATCTGGGACACAGAGCTGTTTAGCCAGGAGAACTGAGAGGACTCCTGGTGGGACAAGTGTTATTTCTAAAACCAAAGACATTGCCATAGATTTTTCCACAGCTGGCTCAGAAAATAAGGGTCTGGGCAGAAAACCTGGCTCTTTCAGTGAGCAATGCCACGAAAATAAAAGCATCAAGGACAGTCTGAAGTTCACAGTCACACTTTCAACAGTGCCCCTGTGGTAATTAATCAGCCTGGATAAAACCAGACTGCAGTTGTGTTTTCCTTTTCCAGTCTCCTTTGGGTGTTACTCCTTGTCTGTAGCTAATGGATCACCTTTAGCTGTATGCTGAAACAGGAGAGATACAGCAAGGATTCAGATCTTCAGCCCTCTGAGCTCAGCTCTCAGCAGTTGGATGCTCACTTAACAGTCCCTCTCTGTGCACACCACTCGTGCCCCATCCCCAAAAATAGGAGGCCATGAACATGCTGAGCTTTGCTCTCAGCTGCAGCCCTCAAGGAGAGGCTGAGGGAGTTGGGGCCCCTCAACTGGGGCACCAACAGAACACCCTGCAAGTTATGGCACTGGTCAGGCCACACCTTGAGTGCTGTGTCCAGGTCTGGGCCCCTCCATTCAAGAGAGATGTTGGAAGGTGTCCAGAGAAGGGCAGCAAGGCTGGGGAGGGGCCTGGAGCACAGCCCTGTGAGGAGAGGCTGAGGGAGCTGGGGGTGTGCAGCCTGCAGAAGAGGAGGCTCAGGGCAGAGCTCATTGCTCTCTGCAGCTCCCTGAAGGGAGGTTGTAGCCAGCTGGGGTTGGGTTTTGCTACCAGGCACCCAGGGACAGAACAACGGGACACAGCCTCAAGCTGTGCCAGGGCAGGTTCAGGCTGGATGTTAGGAAGAAGTTCTTCCCAGCAAGGTAGGCATTAGAATGGGCTGCCCAGGGAGGTGGTGGAGTGCCCATCCCTGGAGGTGTTTAAGAAGAGGCTGCATGAGGCACTTAGTGGGTTGTTGATGGGTTAGTTGATTAGCAGGTGTTAGGTGACAGGTTGGACTCAATGATCCTAGAGGTCTTTCCCAACCTGGTTGATTCTGTGATGCCAGGAAGGCAGATCAGCACTAAGAGGAGCAGGGCAGAAGGAGAGAGCCCACACAGCCAAGGAAAACCCAAGCCTATTTGCTGCCATTCTTTTGTAGGCTGGGCAAGATGTGTACAGCCTTCAGCTGGTCAGCCTGTCACAGTCGCAGCAACCCTGGGAACGAAACGGTGAGACATCCACAGCCCAGGTGCTTGGTGGGGGGAACAAAAAAATTCCCTAAAACAATAAAGACTTTTCAGTATAGTAATTGTAGAACTGTCCATGTGGATTTGAACCAGATCCTGCTTTCCATTCCCTTTCCCAAAGAGATTCCCTATCTTTATCTAACAACATTTGCTTTGGATATCTAAACTAATTCATCTCGAGGGCAGCCAAAAGCTGTATCTTGGCTGTGGCTCTTTTTTTTTTTTTTTTTTTTCTTCTTTTGGACAAAACTGAGACATTTTATGGCATTCTAATATTGTTGCACACATCAGCACCTGTTGCCTGTGCATATTTTAAGGTTTTATTGCTTTATTGTGGATTTCCTGCTCCTTTCTTTTCTCAACAGCAGAGAGCTGTGGTTTTTCACGCCCGGTTTTAAAGAGCCGCGCGGCGCTTCTCACACTTGAGCTCTTCTCACACTTGAGCACTTCTCACACTTGAGCACTTCTCACACTTGAGCACTTCAGATGCAGGAAGTTTTCATCTTCCTGGCTTTAAAAAATAATAAGAATTTAAAAAAAAAAATCATCCTGCAGATTTTATCAACACTTATAAACTCAAAACACAGAGAGCTCTGGGCCAGTGGGACTGACAGTTTGTCCTTCCAGAGGTCCAAAAAGCCATTGAGGAATGTGGAGAAGTTGGGAGAGGCTTCTCCTGGTGTTTTTTTACAGAAGCACAGAATCAACCAGGTGGGAAAAGACCTTTTGAGATCATCAAGTCCAACCTATCTCTTAACACCTTCTAATTAACTCAACCATAAAATGGTAAGTTTGGAAGGGACCTCAAGGATCATCCAGTTCCAACCCTCTGCCGTAGGCAGGGACACCTCCCACTAGTACAGGTCACTCAAGGCCTCATCCAACCTGGCCTTCAACACCTCCAGGGAGGTTGTGGAGCACAGAATCACCCAATGTGATCAAAGAGCAAGATCAAAGATCACATTGGGTGATTCTGAGCTCCACAACCTCCCTGGGCAACCTGTGCCAGTGTCTCACCACCCTCACTGCAAACAACTTCCTCCTAACATCCACTTTCAATCCCCGCTCTGCCAGTTCAAACCCATTGCCCCTTGTCCTGGCATTACCAGACCTTGTCAATAGTCCTTCCCCATCCTTCCTGTAGTCCACTTCAGATCCTGGAAGGCCACTCCAAGGTCTCCTGGAAGCCTTCTCTTCTCCAGGCTGCAGAGCCCCAACTCTCTCAGCCTGTCCTCACAGCAGAGCTGCTGCAGCCCTCTGAGCATCTTTGTGGCCTCCTCTGGAACCACTCCAACAGATCCATGTCCTTCCTGTGCTGGGGGCTCCAGAACTGTACACAGTACCATGGCACCAAGTGCCTCAATGAGCCTCCTTTGAAACACCTCCAGGACTGGTGACCTCATCACCTCCCTGGGCAGCCCATTCCAATGCAAATCACTCTTTCCATGAAGAACTTCTTCCTAACATCCAGCCTCTTACTCCACACCTTTACCTATTCATGCTTGTCTTCTGCAGCCCCCTCAGCATGACCTAAGCTTCAGAGTCCTGTATCTCTTCCCTTCCCTATCTCATTTTTCCACTTCAAACTAGAAGCAGAATTCCTGTGGTGCCTCTGAGCATTCCTAGGCTCTTGCTTACAAAGGAGCAAGTGGCTTAATGCTACTCTTTGGATATCTTTCTGTGTGCATTCCTGGATGGCACTCCTTACCCTTTTCTGAAGGGTAGCCTCAGGGTAGAAGGTTACAAGTAAACACTCCAGGCAAAGCAGGAGATTCAATCTAACATGAAGGTGTAAAGCACTTAATGGGGCAGACCCAAAGAGAGGGTGACCTCACCAATGATGTAAAGATGAGTGCCAGGAGGATGGAGTCAGGCTCTGCTGGGTGATGCCCAATCACCGGACAGGGGGCACTGGGTGGGAGTTGAGGGATAGGAAGTTTCATGGAAACATGAGGAAGATTTTTTTTTCCTCTGTGAGGGTGCCAGAACCCTGGCACAGGCTGCCCAGGGGGGTTATGGAGTCTCCCTCTCTGGAGATGTTCAAGACCTGCCTGGATGCATTCCTGTGTGGTCTGGTACAGGTGATGCTGCTCCTTACAAAGCTCAGTGCCTTTGACCAAAAAAAAAAAAAAAAGAAAGAAAAAAAAAGAAAAAAAAAAAAGAGGCTTTAAGGATCCAAGTTTGATAGCATTGATGAGAAATGCTGCCCTACAACTAGCCAGGATCTACCATTTTGTACAAAAATATTCCTATTTTAAGATAAACTGACACTGGGTTAGCATAACCTAATATTTCTGACTGCTAAGCAGCTGCCTGTTCCCTCCATCACTTTCAACAATAAGATTTAGTCATTTCTGGAAAGTGAAGGCTTCTATTTAATGGAAGAAACTGAGCAGATCCACATGCTTGTTAAAAATAAAGGCAGAAATTCTGTTGGGTTGGGTTTTTTTTGTTTTTTTTTTTCTGAAACATATCATCAGGGTGTTGACACACTCCATGTGCCCATGGCAAAAAAAGAAATCACTGTAGATCATCTAGACATAAAAGAAGACAAATACATGGAGCTGTACCATTAAAATGGAAGTTACTCCTCTCAGCCTTATACCAGATTGGTCATACAAAATACCAAGCAAGCCTTTACTAGCATCTCTAAATTGTCTTGGGCTCAAACCAAGCAACATTCAGTTTGTTTCAAAGGAATGCTTTAAACAAAGGAAGCTCAGGAATGGGAAGCTAAGAAAAATAGCAACCTACCATGCCTTGCTTTCTTTTCAACTTAAGATGAGACTTAACACAATAAAAACCTCAGAGAGGATCCCTAGTACTTGTTTCTCTCAATGGGAATGGCCTCTTGAGCCAAACCTCTAGCTCCAAACTGAAGGTACCACCCTGATGGCACCAGGCAGCATGAATGAGCTCTCACTGGTAGGTGCATTGGCCTCCAGCTCACAATTTAATCCCAGGCTGAAGGTAGGTTCCAACTGTGGTTCTGACCTAAGCCAGGGCTGCTGTCAGCCTTCTGATCAACAGCAACCTGATGAAAAAAACAGTAGGTGGGGGAAATGGTGATGGAAAAAAGGCCTGTGCAGCTTTGGTGTTGCTTGGATAGCAACTTGCAAAGCAGAGAACACCCTGGAGGTAGTGGGACAGAAATTGAGACCTGGGTCTCAAGCTTGGTGTCTGGCCAAGAGCATCTCATTCTGCCAGGGCTGAAGTGGCTGCAACAGAGCCCTGGAAGAAAGAGGAAATTTCTGGCCACAGACACTTCAGCTTAAGAATGACTTCTGCTCTCCAGCCAGGCTGGCTCAGAAAAGAGTGAGGCAAGAAGAGTGCAGAAGGAGCTGGGAGTGCTGGTGGGCAACAGTTATCCACGGCACAGCAATGTGCCCTGGTGGCCAGGAGGGCAAATGAGATCCTGGGGAGCATCAAGAGGAGTGTGGCCAGCAGATGCAGGGAGGTTCTCCTCGCCCTCTACTCTACCCTGCTGAGACCTCACCTGGAGTATT
Source organism: Eubucco bourcierii (assembly GCA_013396675.1). Taxonomy (NCBI): domain Eukaryota; kingdom Metazoa; phylum Chordata; class Aves; order Piciformes; family Ramphastidae; genus Eubucco; species Eubucco bourcierii. Next base: position 49,081 of record VWZE01022406.1, read on the forward strand.
GCATCCAGTTCTGGGCTCCCCAATTCCAGAGGGACAGGGACCTGCTGGAGAAAGTCCAAGGGAGGGCTACAAGGATGGTGAAGGGGCTGGAGTAGTGCCCTATGAGGAGAGGCTGAGGGACCTGGGGCTGTTTGGTCTGGTGAAGAGAAGGCTTAGAGGAAATCAAATTACTGTCTATAAATATCTGAGGGGTGAGGGTCAGGAGGGAGAGGTCAAACTGTTCTCAGTTGTGCCCTGGGATAGGACAAGGGGGAACGGGTGGAAACTGCAGCACAGGAAGTTCCAACTCAACATGAGGAAGAACTTCTTGACTGTAAGGATGACAGAGCACTGGAGCAGGCTGCACAGAGAGGTTGTGGAGTCTCCTTCTTTGGAACCTTTCCAGCCCTGTCTAGATGTGTTCCTGTGTGACATGAGCTAGATTTTATGATCCTGCTCTGGCAAGGGTTGGACTTGATGAGCTGTGGAGGTCCCTTCCAAAACCCCTAACACCCTGTGATGCTGTGACCTGTGATACTGTGACCTGTGAAGTGTGGAAAGCATGTGTGGCTGGTCTGAGATGCCCTGATGGTCCAGTGCAGCTGCTGCAGTGATGGCCATGACCCACTATGAAAGCTCATCCCTGGTCCTCCTTTGCTCCTCTGCATAGAATCATAGAATGGTAAGGCTGGAAGGGACCTCAAGGATCATCAAGTTCCAACCCCCTACCATAGGCAGGGACACCTCCCACTAGCACAGGTCACTCAAGGCCTCCTCCAACCTGGCCTTCAACACCTCCAGGGAGGCAGCAGCCACAACCTCCCTGGGCAACCTGTGCCAGTGTCTCACCACCCTCACTGCAAACAACTTCCTCCTAACATCCACTTTCAATCTCCCCTCTACCAGTTCAAACCCATTGCCCCTTGTCCTGGCATTGCAAGACCTTGTCAATAGTCCCTCCCCAGCCTTCCTGGAGCCCCCTTCAGATCCTGGAAGGCTACTCCAAGGTCTCCTGGAAGCCTTCTCTTCTCCAGGCTGCAGAGCCCCAACTCTCTCAGCCTGTCCTCACAGCAGAGCTGCTGCAGCCCTCTCAGCATCTTCGTGGCCTACTCTCAACCCATTTCAACACTTCCATGTCCTTCCTATGCTGGGGGCTCCAGAACTGTACACAGTTCAGCATCCAAAAATGCAGGAGGAAGGAAAGAAGCAAGCCACACTGCCAGGAAGCCTCTCTGTGGCTGTCATCTGTTGGCCTGAGTGGCTTCAACGGAGTGGAAATGTAGCTTGTTACAAGCTCCAAATTGCAGGCAGGGAGAGTAAGCACCCCTAGACTGACTTCTTCCCTCAGGTGGGACCTACCACCCATGGAGCACTTCTTTTTTCTTCTTTTCATGCCTCTAGTTAGGGACTCAGCCATACACTGTGAGTGCCAACACTGAAGCCCACAAGAAAACATACATGAAAACCAAGATTCCTACACTTGAAAAGGAGCAGTACTGGTTGGCCCAAGCAGCCACTTAAAAATACAGTTGGGGCAGGAAAGACACAGCATGAGAGTAGATTGTCACAAATGGCTCTAGTTAATGTGAGGGAAGGAGCTAAAAAAAGACATTTCTGAAATAGCCAGGTCAGGCATTCCCTTTCAGAAAAGAACCCACAGCCCTTTCCTTAGATGCCCCCCACTGCAAATGCCAGTGCTGCCTCTCCAGCTTTGTGCCTGGCCAAGAGAATCATAGAATCATACAAGACCATCTGCATACAGACTAGCAGAGTTCTCTGGCCTCCAGCATTTTTTGCACCACTTCATCTGCCTCTAGCCTTAAGACTCCTGAATTCTCTTTTCCTCTCCAGTCTTGACAAAACGTCTCTTCTTTCTCCATCAATTTCCCTTTGCTGCCTCCTTTGTCCTACTCCCTTAGTCACTGTCCCCACTGGGCAGATGTTCTGAGCTGCCACATATGAAAACCATCTTCACAAACAGTACTCACAGAACCATAGAATCAGTCAGAGTTGGAAGGCACCACAAGGAGCATCCAGTTCCAACCCTCCTGCCATGGCCAGGGACACCTCACACTAGATCAGGCTGCCCACAGTCTCATCCAGCCTGGCCTTAAACACCTCCAGGGATGAGGCTTCCACCACCTCCCTGGGCAACCCCTGCCAGGCTCTCACCACCCTCATGCTCAACAACCTTTTCCTAACATCCAGTCTGAATCTCCCCATTTCCAGCTTGGTTCCATTCCCCCCAGTCCTATCACTGTCTAACAGCCTAAAAATTCCCTCCCCAGCTTTCTTGTAGCCCCCTTCAGATACTGCAAGGCCACAAGAAGGTCACCTGGGAGCCTTCTCCTCTCCAGACTGAAGAGCACCACACTCTACCAGGGGCTGCTGTGCACTCGATATCAGGGTAGGGTGCAAGTGGCCACCACAGAGGTCCTGGAAGAAAAAGAGGACATCAAAATCAGATCAGCTTTCCCAAATCCAATTCCTGCTCTCAGAAAGCAGTCCATTTTTTTTCCTTCTGACTTTACAACTTGCCCCTCCTCCCCCACGCTTTCAGCTTGTGGCCGAGTGGATGTGGTTTTGTTTTTTAAGCCTTTGTCTCTTGACTTCTCTCGCTTCCTTTTCCAAAAGAACATTTCCCCCACCTTACTTAAGGCTGGAGAATCCTCTTTTCAGACAATGCTTTTGGCTCCAGTGCATGGATTTTGTAACTCCATTTGTTTCAGATGCTGTCCAGCTAATCTGGCTCTATCCTGGAGCCACTTCCCAGGGTTTTAGCTCCCAACCCAACGCTGATTTATTTTCTGGTTGTTAACTTAAGCATATATAGATGTGCTCTTCCGAGGAGCCTCGTTTGTCACCGTGCAGGACATTCAGCAACCAGGCACAAAGAAAGCAATCAAAGTGACTAAATGATCTCAGCTGACTGCAATCTTATTTTCCAGAGCTTTCAAGCAGTGCTCTGCAGCTGGATGTAAGTAACCTTTCTGCTGGGAATTGATGTCTTCTAGGCTTATGTGTTTTGGAGGAACATGTGGTTAGGGACCTCACCAGCTGCCTATGGAAAACCATTTTTGCTCTTAAAGCAAAACCATATGTCAGGCCAAGGTGAAGGAAACATGTGAAAGAAAAAAAATAAATTACAGTGTCTTTTAAAAAGTGATGCTGAAAGCTGTCAGACATCTAACTGTGCGTTGCTGGGGGTGGGAGCAGGTTACAGTCTCACACACGCACACAGACACCCCAGGGCTACAGGCAAGCAAAGGGATAAATTCCCATTCCTAACCTGCAAAGGCAAGAAGAGGGGGAAAATACAGCTACAATTAGCAGCTTGGCAGCAGCTCTGTTTTGACTGAACAAGGCCCCACAGATTGGAAGCAACTTGCCAGCTCCCTTTGCCAGCAGAACTTCCCCTGGAGCCGCTGACGTCGGCGCTTCGCACTTGGATCTGGTCGTGCTCCTCCGCAGCCCATTCGGTGCTTCTCCCACAGGGCTGCCTTGGGCCAAACCAGCAGAACATTGTCCAGACCTGGGACTGTGGGCTGCTGGTAGCCAAGAGAAGGCTGAGAAGCAGACATTAAGAGCTGTAAGATGCTCACAATAGCACAGAGAGAAGATAGGGATAGGGCTGGGTGATAGGTTGGACTGGATGATCTTGGAGGTCTCTTCCAAAGAGCTTGATTCTGTGAAAGATTCTTTGAAGATATCCTTCCAAAGACCAAGGTCCAGCAGGTTGCCAGCACAGCCCTGTGAAACACAGCCCTGAGGAGGGGGTCTGAGCTTGCACCACCTACTCAAAACGAACACAGCAGTGTGCAGGTGGCCTGAGTCAAGGTGGGAGAGGGAGGAAATCCACATCGCTGTAAACGCACAACATCCACATCCCTGTAAATGCACAACACCCATGTCGTTGTGGATGCACAACACCCATGTGGCCACGAGTGTGCGACACCCACGTGGCCGCAGGTGCACCCACATCGCTGTAGGTACACAACACCCACGCTGCCATAGGTGCACAACACCCACATCGCTGCGGGCGCACAACACCCACGTTGCCATAGGTGCACAACACCCACATCACAGTGGGCACGCAACACCCACATTGCCGTGGGCGCACAACACCCACGTTGCCATAGGTGCACAACACCCACATCACAGTGGGCACGCAACACCCACATCGCTGCGGGCGCACAACACCCACGTTGCCATAGGTGCACAACACCCACATCACAGTGGGCACGCAACACCCACGTTGCCATAGGTGCACAACACCCACATTGCCAGAGGTGCACAACACCCACATTGCCAGAGGTGCACAACACCCACATCACAGTGGGCACGCAACACCCAC
>VWZE01022407.1:8895-25130 GCA_013396675.1 Eubucco bourcierii
CTCAGCCTTGTCCATGTCCTTTGTCAGCAGCTCTCCATTTTCCTTCTGTAAGGGTCCCACATTGTCCCTAGTTCTCCTCTTCTCACTAATATACCTGTAGAAGTTCTTCTTGTTCCCTTTAATGTCCCTGGCCAATTTCAATTCGAGCTGTGCCTTAGCTTTCCTTACCACAGCTCTGGCTGCACGAACAGTATCTTTGTATTCATCCCATGTCCCCTGTCCTTGCTTCCATTCTCTATAAGCCTTCTTCTTGCTTTTGAGTGTATCCAGGAGCTCTCTATTCATCCATGCAGGCCTCCTGGCATTCTTACCTGCCTTCCTCTTTTCAGGGATGCATTTTTTCTGAGCCTGAAGAAGGTGATCCTTGAACAATGACCAGCTTTCCTGGGCTCATTGAACTGATCAGTTGATCAGTTCAGCAACTGTCCACAGCTCTATCTGTGTTACTACTTAGCTGAGTGTGGTACATTCTAAACAGACAGCTCTACTACTCTACAGGATTGGTAGCAGAAACCATTCAGGAGGGGTAGTCTACTACAAACACAAGATAGGATGTTGGAAATCACTAGAATAGTGAGGGAATTTAATGAAGGAAAGAAATAGTCACACATAAAGAGGAAAGCAACCAGAAGCCAAAATCGAGAACTAGGCTTGTTTTTACACAACTCTTATTACCCTTACTGAAAAGGAAAATGGTTCTCTGAGAGATCAAAAGAAAAAGGCAAGATGTAACTTCTATCTACCAAAATGAGAGGTCAATTATTATCAGTGGAGCATTGTAATGGAAATATACACAGTAATAAGCAATTGCCATGTTACATATATGTATCATGTACACTTGCAGTCTGGAAAGCGTGGACTGCACCAAAAGAAACTTGTCTGTTGAGGGAGACGATTGTCTGCTCCACTGTGCTCTCATGGTAATGTCATCTGGAATATTGTGTTCAGTTCTGGGACCTGTACGCTCCGTTTAAGAAAGACATGAGTAGGTTCAGAGGACAGCCACAAAAATGGTCAGGTAGCTGGCACACCTCTCCTCTGAGGGCAGGATGAGAGAGTTGCAGTTGTTTGGCCTGAAGAACAGAAGGGTTGCAGGAGAACTTGTAAGATACTTAAAGGAGGTCTATAGGAAAGACTCTATCAATGAAAGCAGTGATAGGATTAGGGGTAATGGTTTCAAACTGAGAGAGGATAGATTAATATTAGATATTAGGCATAAATTCTTCACAGTGAGGGTGGCGAGACGCTGGCTCACATTGCCCAGAGAGGTTGTAGACACCTCCTCACTAGAAGTATTTCAGGTAGGCTTGCACAGGTCTTTAAACAACATGATCTAGTGGAAAGTGTCCCTGCCCTTGGTGAGGAATTTGAAATAGATGATTTTTAAGGTTCCTTTCAACTCAAACCATTCTGTGATAGTATGATCATATATAGAGCAAGGCATTCTCTTTAGCTTTCCTCCGATGATTCAAAGAACTTAGCATAGTTCTATTACCCAAAATCCTGGTTACATTTTGGTCAAAGATTTAAAGGGGTTGGAACTAGATGATCCTTGAGGTCCCTTCCAACCTTACCATTCTATGATTCTATGATTCTATATTTAGCTGGCTCTGCATACTCTCCATGGTCATGAAAGAGGTATGTAGATACTTTTGCACCTTTATTTCTCATGTTCTCTCTGACTCTTAGGTCATAGCATAAGAGCACTATTTCCCCTTGGTACTGTTAATAATAATGTGATTTTAGAAGGGAAGTTGTTCACATTATGGAGTCTCTTAAGGCACTTGTGCTAAAGTAAACTTCTGTAATTAATAAAGGGATTAATATCAAACAAATATCTTAGTGACATAGACTAGAGATGGATGGACACATGCATTACCTGTACAATATGAGTCACAAAAAAACAACTATTTTCACTTAAAACTTAAGACTCATAACTTAGCTCTATTAATCTATGAATCTAGACAAAATTTTCATATCTTATAGATATGAATTCTTATAGATTTATTCTTATTATTTTCACATTTATCAATATTCTGCTAAGAAAAGCTACACCAGAACTGCATTATCTCCAGATTTTATTGTCGTATTAAATGTTGTCAGTCCAAGGATAGCCAATAAAAATAGCATCATTGCATATGTCTTCTGTTTACTTTTAGAAATGTATCAGATAATTTTATTATCCATTAAGATGGTTTTATATTTTAAGAAGTTCAAGTCAGTATCTTCTGGGATTAAGGCAAAGTAATCATTACAGAAACTGATTGTATCAATAGTTTATTTGAAAAGTGAATGGTTAAAACCTGTTTTTAAAAAACCTGTTGATAGGCATTCATTTTGCCTAATTCCTCACTACTGAAGCCTTTCAACAATTTGTCCATAAAGCATGTGATGTTAAAAAGCACAGAGCTATCCACTTACTCTGTAAAACATTGGTGCCATTTTTCATTCTTGACAATCTCTGCAATGTTGAATTTTCCCAAAATGCTTAAAGAAAACTACATTGATAACACAAACTGAAAGAGTCATTGAAAGGCTTATGTTGTAAGGGATCTCTGGAGTAAACAGGTCTCTCCCTATAGCAACAGCTTGGAGAAGACTTCAAGGAGACATAATAGTGACCTTCTAGTGCCTGAAGGGGCCTACAAGAAGGTTGGAGAAGAACAGTTTACAAAGGCCTGTAGCACTAGGATGAGGGGAAATGGTTTTAAATTAGAGAAAAGTAGATTTATGTTGGACATTGGGAGGAAGATCGTTGCTATGAGGGTAGTTGAACACTGGGGCAGATTGCCCAGGGCGATAGTTGAGGCTCCATGCTTAGAGATATTCAAGGTCAGGCTTAATGGGGCTCTGAGCAACCTGATCTGAGGGAGGATGTCCTTGCTCAGGCAAACCAAATACAATGTCCTTCAGATGACTGAAGAATTGGGAATTGGAAGGAATTTAAAAACAAACAAACAAACAAACAAAACAAAAAAAAAAGAGAGAAAAAATACACAAAAAAGGGAAAAAAACCCCAAACAATAAACAAAACTGACCCAACATAATAAACCATTCTTAAACACTGCTCAGTCATTCCTATTTTCCATTATTTTTTCTTTCTTCCAATTGAATTTTGTTCATAACTATTCAGCTTTGGAGATAAATCCTTTTAATGTGTTATATCCCTGATCCTCAAAGGCTATTGGGTTCTTAGCTTTGACTGAAATAATAGGATTTAGTTGCTTTTGAAACACAGCTGGGAAAAAAAAAAAAAAAGAGCTCCATGTCTGTATCTTAATGCTTAGGATATTCTGCTTGGATGTAGGAAACCACATGAATCCATGAGCATTTGAGATCACATTGTCTCTAATTAACAAAATGAAGTTTCTTCAAGATTGCCCTATGATTTTTCTACTTTTTTACTTTATCAAAGCACCTATTATGAACATCAGCTTCACTGCACTTGGCATTACTTTTGTTAACTCTGGTAACAATTTCTGAATGTTTTATGAAATTCTCAGTCTGTCACATGGCAGGGATATGTCACTTTTAGAGTGATTGTGCAGTGCTGCAGTACATGCTTTAGACTTAATGTGCATCATTACCATCTCATTTGCTCCACTTTTGAGGAACAAAGACCATTCTACTCCACTGGCAACTGCTTGCAGACTTCAGTTCAACAATTCCTTCATGAGCTTACACAACACAGTAGCTCTACTCCTTCAGAATCGGTACAGAATGTATCCAGTGAAATGGACTTGTTCTGGTGACTGTGAATAAGGCAATCCTGTCCTATCCCTACCGCCTGTAGGACTGAAGATGCTCAAGATACTTCACTATAGGTTTATATACACTAAATCTTGACAGGCAAGACTGAATGCTCTTTGATGTTATTACAAAGCAGATGCTCTTACTCTCAACATTAATTAAAATCTACTTGGAAAATTGCTCTTTCATTTTGACAGTACCTAACTACAGAGATGTGAAGTGGAATAATCATAGAATCATAGAATGGTAAGGTTGGAAGGGACCTCAAGGATCATCCAGTTCCAACCCCCTGCCATAGGCAGGGACACCTCCCACTAGTACAGGTTACTCAAGGCCTCATCCAATCTGGCCTTGAACACCTCCAGGGAGGGAGCAGCCACGACCTCCCTGGGAAACCTGTTCCAGTGCCTCACCACCCTCACTGTAAAGAACTTCCTCCTGACATCTAGTCTAAATCTCCCCTCTGCCAGTTTAAGCCCATTGCCCCTTGTCATGTTGTTGCAACACCTTGTAAATAATCCCTCCCCAGCCTTTCTGTAGGCCCCCTTCAGATACTGGAAGGCTACTATCAGGTCCCCTCGAAGCCTCCTCTTCTCCAGGCTGAATAATGATGAATAACAATGTACCAAGTTTTGATGAGATATGGTCCTTATTTGATCAGGTCCTATTTTAATATTTTTGTTAGTAAATTTAGTTGGAGTCTTGGCATCTCTGAAGCAAATGGCTGTAGTGGAGGGGTAATTAATTAATGTGAGATGATATTTTCAAAATTTAATATTGTTTCTTAATATTCAATTTTTCAGAACTCTTGCCACCCTGACCACTAATTTTAATAATAATTAGTTCTTTGGATCAGTCATGGAAACTTTATACAGGTTATAACAGGATCTGGAAATAACTAGAAACAATATACAACATTAATTGAACTCAGTTGAACTGGAAGAGAAGGTTCCTGCAGTTAGTGTACTGCTTGCAGTCAGTACTCTGCCTACAAACTAGATGGACTCAAGAGCTCCTTTCCACTCATGGCAGAAAGCAATGCTGAATTACAAGAGGCTTTAAGTATTTACTCACAAAATTATCTCCTGATTTGCAGGGCCAGCTACATCTTCAGACAGTACCCAAATGCTTTCTTGTCATCTGCTGAGACTTCTGGGTCTTCCCGGGCTGCTGAGGAAAGGAGGCAGACAATCTCTGACCTGGTCCTGACTCTTTGGATGATCTGTGTATCTCCAGGATTTACCGTCTTGGCAGGAAGCTTTGAGGTGCAGGCAGGATGTCTTGTGATGTGCAGCTTCAGCATGATGTCACGCTGGCTAAGCAGGCCGATTGTGTGCAGGCATTTAGAGGCTGTTCCTGGTAAACCTTTGGAAGGCAGTTTCCAGGCAGTTCAGGATATAAGGCAGCATGAATACAATGGCAGAAAGCACAGATACAAGGGCAGAGCACATGTTGTATCACCTGCTCATCTCCTTTTATCAATACAGCCTGAGACTAATGGCCCTTTGGACACAAAATGGCCAATCAGAATGGCAGTTAGCCAAGCTTGACCATGAGGTGAAACCATAGGCTTGCTTTACCCTTTTTAGGGCAGATCACAGGCCTTGCACAAGGTATGCACAAACTGAGCTTGTGTACCTTGTTTACCACAGGATGCAAAGGGCCAGGGTCCCCAGACTCAGTGACTCCAGGTTCTTTGTTCTCTTTCCTGTGGTTGCTTCTCCCCAAAACAGGAGGGAGATCAGAAAAAAAGATGTCTGGGCAAGCCAAGAAATTTATAAACCTATTTTAGCCTGCTTAGGCCTACCATGACAATGACAAAACTTCATCAGTTTGAAAGGCTAGGACATGCAATAGGATGGTGCATTTATGAAAATCCCATATGATGTTACACTTAGCTTCAAATAATGCTGAGGACAGAAAATACACACAGAAAACTTTCTATGAAGATGATCAAAACAGAATACAGAAAATAAAATTATTTGTAGTTTGAAAATATATTGTCTCATTAGCGTGCGAAAGGAAAAAACTCCGCGTAAAATGCCCTGTTCAAGGTCAGAGGAAACAAAAAGTAAGTTAAAAAAAATAAAAAAGAGAGAGAGAGAGAAAAAAAAAATCCTTCAGAAAAGTCATAAAGCTGACAGAAATACTCTAGGGTAAAATTTTAAAATATATAATTATATTTGCAATTTTTATGCAAAACATCTGAAATCTTGAATTACACTAAATTGAAGTTAAAATTATTTACATGAAGTAGTTCTACTAATTTACACACACACACAGATGCACACTTTACCATTGATTATGGGTGAAAAAAAATTGTTTGTATTTGATATTTGTGCTCCCAAATTATAACTGGACAGAAATACAATATATACTCTAGAAGAGTCAGGATTTTATTCTATAGTTGAAGATACATTAATGTGCATGACTAAGGAAAACATGTAAAAAATGGTTAAGGGAAAGACTGAGATTAGACATAATCATAGAATCATAGAATGGTAAGGTTGGAAGGGACCTCGAGGATCATCTAGTTCCAACCCCCTGCCATAGGCAGGGACACCTCCCACTAGTACAGTTCACTCAAGGCCTCCTCCAACCTGGCCTTGAACACCTCCAAGGAGGGAGCATCCACAGCCTCCCTGGGCAACCTGTGCCAGTGTCTCACCACCCTCACTGCAAAGAACTTCCTCCTAACATCCAGTCTAAATCTCCCCTCTTCCAGTTTAAACCCATTGCCCCTTGTCCTGTTATTGGGAGACCTTGTCAATAGTCCCTCCCCAGCCTTCCTGTAGGCCCCCTTCAGCTACTGGAAGGCTACTATCAGGTCCCCTTGAAACCTTCTCTTCTCCAGGGTGAAGAGCCCCAACTCCCTCAACCTGTCCTCATAGGAGAGCTGCTACAGCCCTCTGATCATCCTTGCGGCCCTCATTTTTCTGTATCTGAATGAGCCATGATAAAAAAAAAAAAATCCCATACATCCCTAGAAATTTTAACACATATTTCCCTTTCCTTTAATTTAGAATATGAAAATTCTATAAGAAATGTTAATACCAGTGACACTTGGGCATAACCAGAGAAGAATTTTGGATTGTTAAGCAAGAATTGTATTGATTTCCCTAATCAATGTTCTTCACTAATTGGTGACATTGTTAAGTAGATTAAAGATTTGGTGGAAGATATTTGTCTGGAAATACATTTACATTGGCTTGCTTTCACATCCCTCTATTACTTTGTCCTATGTCATGTCATATCATTAAAGCATGAAGGACACAGTTTTATTTGTAAGGACTAAAGTCAAAGAAACAGCAAAAACTTTTATGAGGAGACAAATTCTACAGATATCTTTCATGGGAACAGTTATAATATCTAATGTGTGTACTGTGATGCTTATCCACAGATATCAGAAATAGTTACAAAGAAAGAAAAGCTACAAAGGAAAAAAAAAACCAAAACAAAAAGAAAACCACCAAAAAAAAAAAAGAGGGAAAATAAAACCCCAACAAACATCAAAAGAACCCACAAAAACCCCTCCAAAAACCCAACATCCAAACAAACAAACAACAAAAAAAGAACCCCAAAAAACCCCAAAAACCTACCACAAAAAAACCCAATCTAAACCCAACCCAAACACCAAAAGAAAACTAAAATGCTGAAAAGCTCTCCTAGAGAGATGTAATGAACAAACAAAATGTTTACACTGGCCAGACTAGAATAGTTTCAGTCCCTCTTTGTATGAATTCAGTGTATTTGGAGTAAATATTCAAAATGTAGTGAAGAGCACATGTTGGTCTGACAAATGAACCTGCCTGACAAATGAACCTGCCTGAAAATCAGCATTCTAGCTTGCAGAAAACTTCAGGTCTGTGTGTCCTGTCAAATAATTTGACTTCTGACTTAAGACCCAAGCCCTGACCCCTTCATCTTCTGCACTATATAAATGCTAGTTTGTTTCTAAACTCTCTCTTGGAGCACTATCAATCAGTTCGCCATGATGTAAAATCTATTTGTTATTAAGAAGAGAGTTTTCTACAGAGGTTGTTTTCAACAGAGAGAGTGGATGAAGGCTGTACTCAGGGTTATTTTCTGCTCTGTAGTATCCTCTAGCACTACCTGGTGAGCACTGAAGGCTGTACTCAGAGCTTTTTTCTGCTCTGTCGTATCTTCTAACACTACCTGGTGAGCACTGATTCTTAACAATTACCACAAATTCATGTGCCATGCCTTAGGGCAGCAATGCATATCCTGAAACTCATGCTGTGAAAACCTTTCCCTGGTGGGACTAAACAGAGATTTCTCATTATTGCAGAGACACACATGGGGAAAAGAGGAAAGAAAGAAATAATTGGGAGGGGCCACCATGCATGACACAGATCCATACCCAAGGGTTATGTGATTGTGGCCTATGTGCTCTGAAGGTATATCTGGGGTGTGTGTGAACCACTCTCTGTTCGTTGATGACGAAGGACCATTATGTGTCATAGATACATTTAACAGTTTGGACATGTGTTCTATTCCTTGGACAGTTGGATACAAATCAAACCAAAACCTAAGGTATTGTAATTTCAAGCAAATCACATTTAACAGTGAAAATTGCTCATGCATACAGAAGTAGTACACTTAGAAGAGCACCAAAGTGAGTGGCAAGATGTGTTACCGTCTATGTGCCAGACACAGCCTCTCTTTTTACAGTGGATTCATATAAATTTCTTTGAAGCTAAGATTTGTCAAATGTATATATACAGGGTCTAGAGAGCTGAAACCAATCATGTACACAAGCTCACAAAAAGGATCTGACATCTGATCTAAAGATATTAAGACTTTAATAAGCTTGGACACTAAATATTTTCTAAGCTCAAGTTTCTGATATGTGCTATACTCAGTATCCACTACTAAATATTATTCCTCCTTCTACCTGAATTGATGCTCGTGAAGGAAATTCCAATGCAGCTGGAATAGGTTATCACAGAATCACAGAAATATCCAGGTTGCAAAAGACCCTCAGGATCACTGAATCCAACCTAAAACCCTACTCTACAAGATTCACCTTAAACCATACCCCTAAGTACCACATCCAAACCACTCTTAAACACATCCAGAGTCGGTGACTTAACCACATCCCTGGGCAGCTCATTCCTGACCACTCTCTCCATGAAAAACTTTTTCCTAATGTCCAATGTAAACCTACCCAGGCTCGGTTGGAGGCCATTCCCCCTTGTCCTGTCACCAATTACCTGTGAGAAGAGAATACCAGCAGCCTCTCCACAGCCTCTGCTTGCTAGTTGCAGATAGCAGTGAGGTCTCTCCTGACCTTCTCTTACTCAGACTAACCATCACCAGCTCCCTCAGTCGCTCCTCATAAGATTTATTCTCCAGGCCCTTCCCCAGCTTCGTTGCCCTCCTCTGGACCTGCTCCAGCACCTCCACATCTCTTGTGTATTGTGGTGCCCAAAACTGAACACAGCACTCGAGGTATAGCCTCACCAAAGATGAGTCCAAAGGGACAGTTACCTCCCTGCTCCTGCTGGCCACAGCATTTTTAATACCAAACAGGATGCCATTGGCCTGCTTGGCTGCTGGGCACACTGCTGGCTCCTATTCATCTGCCTGTCTATTACAACCCCCAGATCCCTTTCTGCCAGGCAGCTCTTCAGCCACACTGCCTCCATGCCTGTAGATTTGCTTGGGGTTGTTGCGACCCAAGTACAGGACCTGGAATTTGGCCTTGTTGAAGCTCATTCCATTAATGTTGGCCCATTGATCCAGTCTATCCAAGTCCCTCTGAAAAGCCTCTCTACCCTCATTCAAATCAACACAGTCACCTAACTTGGTGTCATCTGCAACCTTCCTGATGACACTCTCTATGCCTGAATCAAGGTTGTCAATAATGATGTTAAAAAGAAGTGGTCGTAACACAGATCCCTGAGGAGCACCACTAGTGCCTGGCTGCCAACTGGATTGAACCCCATTGACCAGCACTCTCTGGGCCCTCTTGTCCACCTAGTGCTTTATCCAGGACAGAGTGTGCTCAGCCAAGCCATGAGTAGCCAATTTGTCTACAAGAATTTTGTGGGGAACAGTATCAAAGGCTTTTTGAAAGTCTAGGAGTACAACATTGACAGCCTTTCCCTCATCCAGTAGCCAGGTGATCTTGTCATAGAAGGTCAGGTCATGAGTACAGTCTAAAAAAATCTTTAAAGTTTTAATTCTAAATAATGGTAATGATAATAGAAATTATGATGATACTATGAATATTTGCCTTATAGCCAATCACTGTGTTGCAGTCTGTTATCAGCAGTAGAAATAACAGAAGTCAAAATAAAGATGTATAACAAAAATTACACTTTTCATAAATATAAAGGCACAGCATTCTGTGAGAGTAATAAATTATTTTTATTGGACAAGACATTTACTGAAAGAAATACAGAAATACAGCAGGTGATAGGCTTAAAGAATCTTTGATTAGTGTTGACTTTTGTAGTTACTGCATATATAAATAAAACAGAAACTTAGCTGAGACCACATTACAGTCTTATGTTTCTAAATCTCAGATGTTCTGTTTCTTACAAGGAAGAAAACCTTATTAAGTGCAACAGTATAGGGCTTTGAGGTGTGAATTGCCCCACCTCTCTTTGTAAGAAACAGACCATGATGTCTAACACAGGTGGAATTGAAGCAAAGTATTACTGTCTCTTCCTTCAAGTAAAGCTAATGAGAAAGACATTGGCCTGAAAAGAGCAGCAACTAGTTCCTTCAGGGAGTCCTACATTTTGTTGATGCTGGATAAACAGTTAGCATTTTGACATAGAATAAAGTGTATATTTAGATCAAGATTTTGATAAAAATGAAAACAGATTATTTGCCCCTGATATAAATTCTTCTTTCACAGTTTTGCTTTCTGCTTTTCCAGCTCAGGAGAGCAGAAAGCAGGATAATGCTTTTAAAGCTTTCGCAGGATCACAGGATGTTAGGGGTTGGAAGGTACCTCCAGAGATCATCAGATCCAAACCACTGCCAGAGCAGAAGCAAAATTTAGTGTAACTTTCACCATTTTGTGATTTAGAATGGCCTTCAGATAATTTCTGCCACATATTCTCCCAACATTCCATTTCCCCACCAATTCTGTTTTCTGAAATTATCTTCAAATACCAACCCATTTCTCTAATCAGATTCAACAGAAATATTCTTCTGTATGACAAATGCAGCAATTCATTTTGTTTGTTGAGCTCAAACCACTCCAATGAGCAGAACAGCTATAACAGTCATGGCTAAATCAGGGCTCGATGCCCTTCCTTCCATGAGACCTTGTCATCTGTTGTGGACTTTGTTCTCTCAATGGGAAAGACCTCATATACCACACTGATGAACAGCAGCACATAATCCTGGGACAGATAGGAAAAGCAGGCATTGCACACACATTTTGTTGATTTTGTTCTGAGAATGTCAGCTGTAATATGAGATTTTAAAGGCCAAATGGAGAAATATATAAAATTGGTCAACACTGGGTTAATTCTCCTCTTGCTGAAAGAAATGATAAACACTTTTGTAGGCAGTGTTAATGTCCTGTAGAGCAGAGACTTCCAGGCATGGATTTCGTGGAATAAATTAAGTAAGTGGAATGGAAAAAAAGGAATAAATGTAAAGATTTTTTTGAAAACAGATTGCTCCCAATTTACACTAATGTTGGACTATTAAATAAGAGTGTTACTATGCAGCCAAGGTCTACTAGGTTTCTCTCGGAAGCCTTCGCTTGTGTGCCGTGCACATTGTAAACTCAGAAGTCACCGACAGTAAAAGGAAGTGAAAATTGATATTATCCATCCTTCTTTTCCTTTTAGAAGGAAAGAAAACAGAATCCTGCTCTGTTCATAAAAGTCCAGCATTCACAGCTCAGCAGTCGGTCTTTGATTTGGAGCTGGTTTGCACCAGGGGTGCTGTGACACTGATTTTTTATGGTGAAAAAAATGAGGATAACAAGGCACTTAATAAGATTAAGTGATTTCCAGATACATCTGCAAAGCCTGGTTTAATAACATCAGACTTTTTCTTTTCTCCATTCTCTCCCTTTTTATCTCCTGCACATGAACAGAGAACCAGATTTCTGAGCTGTTTTTTTTTTTTTTTCCCCCAGGTCCCTCTCCAAACCTTATATCTTCATTTAAATTATAGCCAAAAAAAAACCCCAAATCCTTTGTAACTAGCTGACATATTAGTCACTACAATGATAAAAGGAAGTTAAAAATGACAAACAATGCAACTGTGACAACTAAGAGTTATGAACACAAAAACCCCCAACAATTGTTGTTGATTCTGAGATAATTAGAATCAATTAGTTGTCCACAGACTTTTATCCAGTGGCCTGTCACTAATTCTTCCCTCTCTGTGTCCTCTTCCATCTTCTTATTCTCAGCTTCATTCTATGCCTCCATACTCACAATACTTGTGGCTTTCAAAAATTTCCTGTTTATTTTCCTGGGTCAGAAGCAGCAGGTTCACAATAACTATGCTTTGAATTGGTTAGGTGTCTGCTAACTCTTGGATCAAGTGAGGGTGTAAGTTACAACTGCTTTTCTCCCTTCACCTGTAATGATCGAAGAAATAACAATTCCTTCACTAACAGTATTCATTAAATCTGAAGAAAAGTCTCTTTGAGACATCATCTGTTATTTTCAAAGTACTTGAAAACTGGTTGATGATTTCAGTGCTGTTAAAGGAGGATGGAGGGATATAGGCAGTGTGATCATATAAAACTTGTTCCCTTAGAAAAACGTGCTAAATGGTACAAAGACAGCTTCTTACTGGCTTAGTGTTGCTTCCTAGAGGACTTAACCTTTAACAGTAATTCAGCTGCAAGCTTCCCACTGTAAGAATGTGTTAAAGTCATCTATAGAAAGTGAATTTTTGCGATTTCTGTTCGTAGGATGTCCCTGAAATAATTTAAGTTTGGGATTTTTTAATTGGATTCACAGAAAAACTCAGATCAAAATAAGAGTGCTCACCCTTGAAGAATACTGCTTTCGTTGCAAATCTAAATGAAAATGTAGAAAATTAAAAGCAGAAACTCGAGGTGAAATGTCTATGCAATCATTAGAGCAAGCTGAAAGAGCATTCTAGCTTCAAAGGAATAGACAATTCTATTTTAATTTTGAATTTTATTTTTTTTTAATGGTTAAAATAACTGTGTGGAAACATGTGAAATTCAAAACTTGCTCACCTACAATTTTTCCATAGTAGAAGTTATATCTCTATAGACTCACAGAATCACTGAATGGTTGAGACGATGTTCTTTAAAAAGTCCCATTTTACGACTTTAGGATCACATCAGTGCCCATGGACACACATATGTCCTATTTGTTTAGAAGAAGAAGACTTAATCTTCTTCCACCAAACTAGACCTTCTTTACTTCCACTTTTCCCACTGATCTCTGTGACCTGGGATTCCCAAAGTTGGAGGCAAAGAAAACATTCAATGTTTTAGCTCTTTCTGTGCCCTGTGTAACCAGATCCCTTCTCTCACAGAGCAGTGAGTCCACATTTTCCCTACTCTTTGTTGCCTGTGTGTTTATAGACTTCTTTCAGTTTTCATTTACATTCTTGGGGACATTCAATTTCATTTGAGCTTTAGCTTTGCTAACTTCATCCCTGTGGACAATGTTTCTGCATCCTGCTTAGGTTACGTGTCCTTGTTTCAACCCTCTGTATGCTTGATTTTCCTATTTTGGTTATGAGCTTGTTCATCCATGTGGCCCTCCTGATGTTTTTGCCTCACTTCATGCTCATTAGGCTCGCATTCTCCTGATCCTAGACAACATGAATCTTGAATATTAAATAGCTTTCTTTGCCCTCCCTCTATTCAGGACTTTATCCTGTGGAACTCTTCCAAGCAGATCTTTGAAGAGGCCAAAGCCTGATTCCCCAAAGTCCAAGGTTGTGAGTTTTCACTCTCCTGCCTTCCTTCATGATTCTAAACATCATCATCTAATGTTCACTGCAGCCAAGGCTGCCTTTGACATCTCCAGAATGCCCTTTCTTGCAGTGTAATGAGGTCCAGCAGACCATTGCTTCTTGTGACTTTTGTTACTTGGAGGAGAAAGTTGTTGATGGACTGTAGAAAACTCCCAGATTGCTTAGTCATTGCTATTCAATCCAGTAGATATCAACAAGCATGCATGTCTATTAACTTGTGTTTATTCCATACTGTGTACATTGGCATGCTTAGAGAAACACTCTAGTATGTTGAATTGCTGGAGAGAGTATGGCAAATTTCTCCATAACAGTTCTGAGTAAGCACTTCTTTGCTGACATGCAAATACTGGATGTGACCTTATTTAAGACACATTTTGCTGGTTTCGTGATCCCTTCCTTCCATATCTCCCCATGCCCTTTACTCAGCAAACCCATCACATTACTTCATACCCTTTGCTCATTTTGAGATAAGAAATAATTCATAGAATCATACAATGGTAAGGTTGGAACGGACCTCAAAGATCATGTAGTTCCAACCCCCTGCCAGAGGCAGGAACACCTCCCACTAGTACAGCTCACTCAAGGCCTCATCCAACATGGCCTTGAACACCTCCAGGGAGAGAGCAGCCACAACCTCCCTGGGCAACCTGTTCCAGTGTCCCACCACCCTCACTGTAAAGAACTTCCTCCTAATATCCAGTCTAAATCTCCCCTCTGCCAGTTTAAACCCATTGCCCCTTGCCCTGTCGTTGCAACACCTTGTAAATAATCCCTCCCCAGCCTTCCTGTAGGCCCCCTTCAGATACTGGAAGGCTACTAGAAGGTCCCCTTGAAGCCTTCTTTTCTCCAGGCTGAAGAGCCCCATCTCTCTCAGTCTGTCCTCATCGGAGAGCTGCTCCAGCCCTCTGATCATCCTCGTGGCCCTCCTCTGGACCCGCTCCAACACTTCCATGTCCGTCCTATTTTACAGTAAGAACATGTATTCCCTGGAACAACCTTCCCAGGAATGTGATGGAGTTCTTATTGCTTGATGTTTTCAATATACTACTGGACAGGTTGCTAGATATTCTTGTTTAGGCTCCCTTTTACACAAAAGGCCTTCCCTGTTGAGAGGGGTGGATGCCACCTCTCCCAAGAGGAAGAAACAGGAACCCATGATCACAGAACCCAACCCCCTGTTGCCAGCACCAGTTCTGCAACCACACAAGTGAGGTCCAGCCCCAAAGTCATACACTTTTAACAGGGACAATATGATTTCAGGGAATATCTAGGGATTTCTTATAAACTAAATTAAGTCTTTCTCAGTGATGTTTTGGAAATTTCTAAAACCTTGGTTTATTTTTTTTAATTAAAATATTTAGATTGGTTTGGGCTGTAATAAAGAGGGAAGGATTAAAAATCACAAAGCAATCATTTTAAAATTTGTGCATTTTGCACTCTGAAAGGGTTAAGAAGACTAGGACTAGTAGCTGAAAATTCAAAAGTTGAGTTACATATTCAAAATATAGAGACCCCAACCTTAATTCATTTGCTTGTCTACCACATTTGGAACTATGATTGACTTAAATGACACTTATTGAAATTAAAACATTTCTAATATCCATGCAGTGGGTTGCCTTCAAAAGGAATGAACCATATGGATCTGGATCTCTTTTCACATCTTTACTGAATTCAAACAATGACAATAAGAAGAAATGCTTGACAGTATTTTAAATACTTTGACCCAAAGCATTTAGCATGGATTTATCTGATGCATTATAGATCAGAAAAGCATTTCATTGATCCCATCTCATTAGAGTTCTGGTCATATTTCACTAGCACATTTTTTGGTATTTTTTTTTTTTATGATAAATGGACATCTTTTAGGAGATTAAGAGTTAAAAGGAAGAAAAATTGTTGGATTATCTCTAAGCAACTGTCATTTTTTCAATTAAAAAAAGCTAATTGCTGCCAATAAAACAAAGTCTTTGTTACTGGCTGAAAAATGTAACACTTACTCTTAGAAGGTCTGCTTTCACTGCAAAAATATAGAACAAAACTGCTGATTATTCAACTGACAGTGTTTTTACATAACCGAAAAGGTGTTAATTGAAAATATGTTAGATTGATTTAGAAACATGAGACTCAATTACCAAGTGAAATTACGGATAATCGAGGGAGTGTTTTACATCCAAGTTGTGATGCAGTTTTTCTACAGTGAAATAAGAGCTCTGCTAGTGAGTGGTTGGAGTGAGGCAGGATTTCATCCTTTGTGTTCAACTACTATCAAAGCAATTTACACATTAAATGACCAACCACGAATACCTTTATGATGTCATTATAGAAATACACCTCCAAAATATGCTTTTGTACAACACATAGTCTAAAATAAAATGACAAAATTGCTGTATCACTATATCTATCTAAAAACAGATAACAGCTTAGTGATTTTTAACCCTCTCCCTCTATTACTTGGTTCTACCTTAACTTGCTTCATGCTTATACTTATGTTCCAATTTATAAAGTTGTTTTTTTTTTTT
>VWZE01022407.1:25162-76125 GCA_013396675.1 Eubucco bourcierii
TTTTTTCTGATCTGGAAACGCTATGCTACTTCCTTCCTTATATGTCTTCTTAGCTAGAGATGTGTCTTGCAGAGGATTGCATCATGCTTTGTGATTCAGCACAGCACTACTCCATGTCCTGCAGGAGATGAGACTTAAGGAAACAAAAGTGAGATCCCTGATACTCTTTTGGAGAGCTATCACCAAGATAAAGGTGAAGGCTATGAAGATATGCATGCATTTTCTTTTTAAGTAGAGTCATAGGCTTTACTTTGCAGAGCCTGGTACCTAATATGTTAACGGTTATTATAGAAATAAATGTAGGTCTGCAATAACTAATGTTTCCTATAAAGAGTTACAAATTACATAGAAGCTGAGTTATGCATCTTGAATTTGTCTGGAAACAAACATTATATCTATTTCAATCACAGAGAGAATTGAGCAATGATAAGTCCTCATCTCATCAAAATTCATTTTCTATTCCTCTTGCTGTGGAGCCTCCACTGCCATCTGGTATATTTTATTTTCTTCCTTTTCAGACACATACCCTTAAGAGCCAGCTGCTATACAGCACTCAATCTTTCAAAGCCTTTCTCCAATAGTTCTACACTTGACTTACACCAGCTATTCTGTTCACTGCTGGGGAGTCTTTAACTTACATGGATTCACAGAGCCCAGTAATGCAGGTAGTGAACTTGGCTGAAATTATAGGTTTTTCAGCCTACTATTATTCAAGCTAGACATGTGCCAGATGACTGAGCAAAAGTCGAGTGTTGGGTATTTATAAAAGAGTTGATTGATCAGAATCCATCTCAGATTAGTTCTGCATTAATACTGGAATAATTCTTGCAAATCCTCAGATCCCTAATTGTCCTACACTGAGTATTAATGGATATAGCACGTAAATGGAGAATCACAAGTTGTGCAAAGTTACTTCTTTGGGGCTTGGTTTGGGCCTATTGTCTTTCTCCTTCTTCCTCCATACATAGACATTTTGCAGCAGTGACAGTAGCCAAAGCAGTTTCAGCCTGGATACCAGCTGTTATCTAAATACTGATGACACTACGTAATAGGTTTGGCCCAGTACCTCAGGAAATTGTACAGCCCCTGCCAACTGACTTTGTGATATTTTGGAAGTGCTTGATGAATAATAGATTAGTGTTAAATACTGAGAAAAAAGTTATAAAACACACCTTTAATTCCAAATTAAGAACTCTATTAAATAGCTCAGTAACTGTCAGGTAGTGCATATGTTAATTTTTTTTAATTTTCATTTGGGCTATTCAGTTTCTTTAACTACCTGGTGTCAGGGTCCGGAGAACAGAGATTAACAGTATCTCTGCCCAGAGGAGCAAGACTTGTTCTTTTAGATTTCCTTGTTGTGTAATTAAGGTGCAAATGAGACCAGATATCACCAATAACTACTAAAGGCTAAAGTTGAACAAAACCGAGGGAGAGGGAACAACAGACAAAACCGAGGGAGAGAGAGAGGAGGGGAGAGAGGGAGAGGGAACAATGGAGAAAAAGGTTAAGAGTAGGGAAGAAAAAGAACAGGGATTATATTACCATCAGCCGCAGATGGGAGGGGAGAGAGAGAGAGGTGTGCCCAACCCAGGATGTCCTTCTGTAGAGTGGTTCCCCAGGTCCTCCTTATGGGGGTGCTCCAGTGATGGTGGTCTGGTGGAAGTGCCCGTGGGGGTACTCCTGTGGAGGTGCACTCATGGAGGAGCTCTGGTGGAGGTGCACACAGGGAGGTGCTCCCGTGTTGGTGCACACTTTTGCAGGCATTATGTCTTTTTATACAGCTTTTTAGGCTGTTGTCCAGGTGCAGCTCCCCAGGAAATCTTCTTGTGCATTATTATGTATCCCCAGGGCCCCAGCTGTGGCACTGGCCAGGGCCTCTGCTCCTTCCCTGCGCTGCTTGCCTGTCCATACCCCAAATACACAGAAATCTCTTCTCTTGGGGTAGCTGGTGTGAAGTACTCGTCCTGGGCATTCAAGCCAGGCTGGCATCAAGACACTCTATCTAGCATTCGTGAGCTCTTGGGCAGATATCTGAGCCAAGTCCCTTAAGTCCACAAAGGTTCTGTTTGCATCTCTTAGCCTTGCCAGGAACCTGGGCCCATCTTTAATGAAGGCAATCTTTATCTTTGTTGATTGCATCAAGGGAGGGGCAATCAGCCTCTCACACCTGGTTATTTGTCCATCTCAATTACTTTTTTCCCTGTGTGATGGAAGGTCCAAATTATACCTAAAATACATATCCAAAACATGTCTTAAACACCTACCTGAATACCCACCTTAGCCCAAGCCTTACTCCCTTCTTCCGGGGTGGAAGAAGCAGGAGAGCAGCCTAAAGCCTTGGCACCTCTCAGTCTGCCACAGAAACACCGTATTTGGCCTTGTTCTGCATCCTGCCTTGTCTTTGGTAAACACAGGTCACAATGCTGGGCATGTGCATCTCCCTTTTTTGGTGAAATAACTTAGGACTGGTTCCAGGAGTGTTTTTATCTGTTGCTGTTGGTCAACGACACTCATCAAAATACTTACAACCCTAGCTAACCTGTTTGCTGTTGCTGCCTTTGTTCTGTCTGTTACCTGTTTGCATCGCTTTGCACCGCATGTTGCTGGGGTCTTGCCTCCCCCATGCACGACAGACTTCACCCTGCGTGTCTGCTGCACTGAGCCAAGGGACTGAAATGGTTTGCCCCGTACTGGAGTACAGCTGCCCACTTGAGCTCAGCCCAGCCTGAGTCCCTTTGACTCTGGCCCAGTGTAGGTGCCAACCTAGCAACAAGTCACAACACTGAGCCCTGCCCCCCAAGGCCAGACTCCTTTGCTATACACAGCACCCAATTGGACTGCTCCAGCCCATCAATCTGAATCCTGCTTCGCCCAGGTACTGGGCTGAGACTATATTTTTCCTTGTTAATGCTTCTACGTATTACTTTGATTTACAGTTTTCTTAAGGTGGAAAGGGATTTTTTTCTTTATTTTTAAGGGAATATACGAAAAGGATTCACCACCATTTCTGAAGTTTACCCTCTCTGTCCTTCTGATTAGTTGCCTGGAAAGTGCTGAGGAATAACACAGGACTGTTTCTAGAAGAGAATTTAAAGCAATCCTCCAATAGCTGCAACACATTATCTGGGTGCAAGTTCCTAGTCAGAATAGATTTTCTGTCTATCAAATGAGATCCAAACCAGTTCTTTTGAGAACCCTTAGTTCTCATAGCATTCAACCTTTTAGAAACAGTGCACTAAGCACTGAATAAAAAGCATTTTATCAGACTGACCAGGATTTTACCAACTCTAAAGCTTTTATCAACAATTAGACAGATACATATAGAATGAAGCTTCTAATGAGCGATTGTGTTGAGATTTTCTTTCCTCACACACATAATTTTATTTTCTTTTTCTTCTTTCTTTCTTTCTTTCTTTTTTTCCCCCCCTCTCTCTTCTCTTGTGTGGGTAAATACAATGCTTTATTATGACAAGTAAAATCGTTGGACATGTGGAATTTTGTTACCTTGACTACTGAAGCTGCTTGCAGTAGTCCTTTTGTTTCTGTTATTGCACTCCTCAACCTCATGCAGAAACTGTCACTGAAATAATTTTTATTTGTCCATGCTCAGATCATATCATTCCAGTGCTCTGTAGCCCTCTGCATTGCTGTATTCTTCTGAATCAAAGCTGTATGATTTTTTTTCTCAACTGACAGCGCCTTTTAGAAACCTGCTTACATTGCAGTTTTGGATAATAATTAGGTCTCTGATTCAAGTTTATTTTCCTCTTGGTCACCTTTCTTGGACATAGTTATTGTGAAATTTTCCTTTTATGGTAAACTCAACCTCAAATAGTCAAAGATGGATAGACAGAATGTAACTTTTCTATGGGTTGTACGCTGTTTGGCATAAGAAACACATGAGGAAAGTATCTGACTTGAACTATGAGACAAAGAATTCACATTGCAGCCATGCTTTACTTATTTTACCAATTCCCTGACTAACCAAAATAATGAAAATAAAATATTTGAGGCAAGCCAAACTTTTTTTTTTTCTTACTGTAAATTTTTTAATGAAACACAATATTCTTCTGTCAATTTCATTTTTTTATTTGAGAATAATTTCTTTAGAAATCCTAGACATTTTACTTTTTCTTTTTTTTTTTTTCTGTCTAAAGCATTTCAACACTCAACAGGAATTTGTAAGTAGTCATATTTTTCATTGAAACAACTATAAACAAATCTAATGAGTCCATTTGATAGTCTCAATCTGTACAAAATTTCTGCCTAAGGATCAAACTGTACACTCAAATCTTCCTGCTAGTAATGATTCACAACACCCCTGTACAGGAAGCAGTACTTTCCTGGGTTCCTGTGTGTGATTTAACCTGCTCTCAAAACAGATCTGTGTTTTACAGATCCAAGTGAGCTCGGCAGCTACAGACAGACATAAGCACTGTGCTCAGAGGCTCATTTACCCCTCTCTCAGTTTGGGATTTCTCTGTGCTGAACCAATCTTTTCGGTCTCCTACCAGTCTCCAGCATCTCACATCCTTTCATGCTTCTGTGTCTTGAAGAATGACTAGAGCTCCCTTAGGTATAAACTGGTATCATTTCACAAAACAGCAGGTTAACCTACAAGCCTCAAGACAACTTCTGAATCCTTCTCCAAGGCTTTCCTTAAGTATATCTGTCAAGGACCTTTGCTATTTGCCTTCAAATGGTCTTTTAAATGGAAAAAAAGAACAAAACAAAACACCCACAAACAAAAACAAAACCAAACTTTTTTGTTTGTTTGTTTCATCTGAGTGAAGCATTTGACAAAATTTGTCCATGTTGCAAACAGATAAGCAAAGAATCATTAGAACAATCTTGGAATTAGACATTTTGGAGGCAATATCTAGTCTTAGAAAGTAAACTACAAAGGAATCCTAGATGACACAGATGAATTGATGTTTCATACAGTGATAGAAACATGGGAATTTAGCCAAGTGATAACATCAGAAGTCAAATTACAACTTTAAAAAATACTTTTCTTGATAGTAACACACTTGAGGTTTAGGAATGAAGTTGGTCTTTGGAGATTTTTAAATTTTTTTAATCACTTTTTACGGTGTGGAACAATTACAGAATAAATTTCAAAATCAAAATGAATCTCATAGTCTTTCTCTGCAGTATTTAAAGTAATTAAATTATGGAAGAACAGGAAAGTCTTGCTACATAACTGGGAGACGATTATGGGAAAACAAACAAATTCACAAAACAGGTTTTCACATTTCCAGGTAAAAAAATTGTTAAAACATAAACTTAGAACTTAGCTAAGGTCAAGAACAGTTTCTTCTGAACCAAACCATGCCAATAAGTCTCTGTTACAACTGCTCACTTCCAACGCCATGTTGGAAATTATTGCCACCGCTGATCTGTGAGGAGCTTAGTTCATGTGTATACCTTGTAACACGCTTCAGGCAAGAACAGTCAAACAAGCTGGAGCCAGCATTATAATACTGTTTAGAGAAACCTGGTTTATTTTTGCCTGAAGCAAATAAAAAGCATTTGTTGCTCTCCCCAAAATAATGAATTGTAAGTAATCACTTACACTGGCACATTTGTGTCAATATGGAAGGTCCAGTGTTGGGTAGAGATTGGTTCTCTTTCTCTAGCTTTAACCAAGTAAAACCATATTATGCAAATACTCGTGGATGGTTATAGCACTGTGACTTTAGATATTGTACTTGGTAACACAGTCACCTTTAGTGCTATTCTACAATCAATTACGAAGGTGCCAAACTATGCCCTTCAGTACAGAAGTAAAAACTATTAATCAGAGGCAAACCCAAAAAAACCCAAAAAACCCCCAAAAAAACCCGGGGAACTTTCAAATATGAGGGAGGTAACCTGCTTCAAAAAATGCATACAAATTTTCATTTTACTAGATTTTTTTCTTTCAGTGACAGCATATGGATTACAGGTTAAACAGAAAAACCCGATGCTTCACAGACTAGCACAGGAAGCCTTGCATTCCTGAGGTTATAGCAGGGCAAAGAATATTCAATGGACTGTTTGGTGGAGTCAACTACAGTTTCTGGAATTTTAAATAGATCATAGAAACATAGGATCATAGAAGCATAGTATCATCTGGGCTGGAAGGGGTCTCTGAAGATAATCTAGTCCAACCCTCCCCTGCAGTAAGCAGGGGCATCCTCAACTAGATCAGGTTGCCCAGAGCCCTGTTGAGCCTCACTGAATATTTTCAGGGATGGGGCCTCAATCACCTCCTGGGCAACCTGTTCCAGTGCTCCATCACTGTCATGGTAGGACTGAATAGGCCAAAATAGGCTGGAATGTGTCCTGGTTTGCCCAGACATATTCTTCTGCTCTCCCTCTCTCGCTGTTCTGTGGAAAAGCAACTGCAGAAAAGAGGGCAAAGAAACCTGGAGCCACTGAGTCTAAGGACTCTGGCTTACCCAGACTTGTTTTGCTCCTGTTTACATCCTGTGGTAAGCAAGGTACATGCACTTGGCTTGTGCCTGCCTCTTGCAAGGCCTGTGCTTTTCCCAAATTTGCGTAAAGCAAGCCTATGGCTTCACCCAATATGGTCAAGCTTGGCTAACTGGCATTCCGATTGGCTATCTGTATCCAAAGGCCCATTAGTCTTGGGCTGCAGTGATAAAAAGAGTAGGTAACACTACCTGCTCTGCCATTGTATTCATTCTTCCTTGCAATGCTATCAGTGTAGTTCTTAAAGTTTTTATCAGGCTCGAACTCTCATCACTGAGATGACCAGAATATACATCTCATTACTTTTGTAATGGTGGTTAAGGAGTACACACCAGCATAACGATGGTAATGTGTATAGTAAAATACCAATATAATAAATATATGTCTACATAGTGATATGTATAGCAGTATGTGGAAACTTCAGGTAAATAAGGAAAAAAATTAGATTGTTAAAAGATTGTTAAAGGAGTCAAACACTGGAACAGTGTCTAGGGATGTGAAATCTCCATCCCTAGCAACACTCAAAATCTCACTACACATAGCCCTGAGCAAAGAGTTTGACCTGAACTAATTTTGGTCAATTAGGGTGGACTAGAGATTATGAAGGTCCCTTCCAACCACAATTATTTGGATTTTTTAATATGTAGGCCATTAATATTTTCTCCTGCATGAAATAGATTTACTTTTACATGAAGAATCAAAAGAAATGGGCCATCTTCCAAGCCAATTAGTTAAATGAATTCTATGAAATATACTGCAAAGAAGTTATGTATATGGTCCTTCCTTTATTTTCCCTGTCATGGAGGTTCCTGTTGCAAGGCTGGAATGAAGCTCCATATTACTTTATGCTGGTTTGAGGCTAATTGGAATATTTTAATGAGAGAAGTTAAATCCCTGGCCGTGAGAAGAAAAATAACAGTGAAGCCGGTATCACTCATTCTTCTGCTGAGAGAAGCACGTAGTCAAAATATAGATAAGGCACTCATTTCTTTCTTGTTCTCGCTTCTTGTCGGTCTGCATGTCTTTGTCATCAGCTGGAGATGGGAGAGGGGGGAGAGAGGGACGTGTGTGTGGCTGAGGGATGTTCATCTGTGAAGTTTGTCAGGAGTTCTTCTTCTGGAGTTCTTCTGGAATTGTTTTGCAGGAGTTGTTCCTCAAATTCCTCTTTTGGAAATGTTCTGGTGGAGATGTTCTTCTTGGCAGGCGTTGCTCAGGTCTTTTTATACAGTTTTTCAGATCAATGTCCAAGTGCAACTCCCCAGGAAATCTTCCTGAATAGTCTCATGCATTTGTGTCCCCCCTCCCTGTGCAGCTTACCTGTCCATACCATGAATACACATATTCCATAAGCCTTTTCTAGTTGATGTAAGATGTATACATCCTGGGCATTCATGCTGGGCTGAGTCCGGGGAGGCCCCAAAAGCACTGGATCTCTGTTGATTTGCATCCCTGAGCCTTCAGCCAGGCACCTGGCTGAATCCAGGTAGGTAACACAGGCAATCTGTTGATTTGAACAAGGGAGAGATGATTTAGACTCTCACAAGTATATATCCATGTTCTGTACTCTGCGTGTGTGGCTACAGTGAATATATGTACAGCTTCTCCTCTGGGTGGACCTGAAGACATGGACCTAATATTAAACTTTGGAAAATGTTCTTTGGAGAAGTGATGATCATTGTTCACATTACTGAGACCATACTACAAGGAACTAAACTGCTATATCAGGAAGGTGATTTCATAACACAGCCAATATATTTTTATTTCCAAATTACTGTTTTTAGGAGAGGAAGACAATTGATTTGATCAGAGAAAAATATGTACAGCAGTTTGTACACTGATATAAATCAACAAAGCTCTCTTAAAGTCTTATATACATTAGATAATGTGTTTTGAAGGCATTTGTAATCACGTGACCTTTGATAAGACATAGGAGGATGGAGGTATAAAATATGTGCTGTGTTTTGGTAGGTTGACACGTAGATTACACTTCTTCCCTGGTTTCTAATTTTAGATAATTGAGAGGGAGCTCAGAGCATGGCAACTGACGATTTTTAGGTTTACTGTCTCCCAAAGAACAGATCTGAAAATACGTAAACTAAGAAAAGAGGACAAGCTTAATCAATACCATGTCCTCTAATTTATTCATGTTCACTATGAAGACAGTGAAAGGGATTCTTTAAGTACATGCTCTTATTAGTGGAATGTATACTGGCATGTGAAGTTCATTTCAGCAACACATGGAACTAAAGCTACAATAAATTAAATTGTGCACCCAAATCAAATACTACTAACCTAATTAACAAGTTGAATTAAGAACCATATTCTTCAGGAAGATTTTCCTTTTCATTAATCTCTCTAATCACATAATTCTCAGAGTACCAATCATGTTACTTGATCTCATCAAATATTATGAGCATAATTAAACCAAAGTGAGAACAGAAATTCTTTTTAGTATTCACTAATTCCAAAATGATAAACCCCAGTAGTACCAGAGCTTCAGAGCAAAAAAGTTTCCTGAATTTCATTTGAAATCTTATGGGCAACAAACTGGATGTGTCCAAAGTTCAGTTTTCTGCACTATTTAGCAGAGGCATTAGGACTTCCCAGCTAATAGATATGGGATTATTAATGTTCTCTAATATCTAAGGAGTGTCTTATTGCCTGAGCAAGATGTAATCTTTTTCCTACAGTCTTATTATTAGTTGCAGTTACAGTGGATATTTATATTCAGATTTATATGT
This sequence comes from Eubucco bourcierii, assembly GCA_013396675.1. Lineage (NCBI taxonomy): Eukaryota > Metazoa > Chordata > Aves > Piciformes > Ramphastidae > Eubucco > Eubucco bourcierii. The sequence goes on from VWZE01022407.1 coordinate 34,384, forward strand.
ATTTAATATGTCTTTCAATCTTGGTCCCAACAATCATACATCAGTCTCCAAGTTCCACAGGCTGCATGAAATGGGTTTCTTTAGTCTTCTAGGAACCAGAAGACTTGTTTTGTTTTGTTTTGTTTTTTTCCCAAACATATTAATCTGCTCACTCAGGAAAACCAATATACATATAAAATGTGCAAGACAAATCAGAAGATAATGATGGAAAATCAAATCCTACAATCAAATCTTTCTTGCCTAGTATCTCAAAGGACCTGGACATAAGCTGCAATCTGCAAGGTTTCCTCTTTATTGTGTCAGCTCTACTTCCAAATCTAAGATTTACTGGCTCATCCATTTAGATGAAGGCATACCTGCCATATGGCATCCTGGTTACATTATATAAAACAAATACAATTTCAGTCACCTGGACATTTCAATTCAGCCCTTATATCAGATGAACAACTTCATAATTTTAGATACACACGGATCCATTTGAAGTAAATATTGTATTTTGTCATCTTTAATTACACAAATGAAGCTCATCCTGTATGTCTAAATCTAAGCACTTCACAGAATTAAATAATCATGCAATTTTTTTTGATTGGGAAAAAAATATTAAGATTATTGAGTCCAATCATTATATAATCCTATCAAGTATGATACTAAATCATGCTACTTAAAGCTACATCTATTCATTTTATAAAAACCACCAAGGATGCAGAGTCAAACTTCCAAGGATGGAAAACCGTAACACAATTGCCATGCAATTATTTTACTTTAAAAAAAAAAAAAAGTCAAGAGTGAACTTTGGAAAGCTATTCTCAGTAGTCCTTTGAAAGCAGTATCTATTAGAAAGACTATTCTAGTCTTTCTAAGTCATAGGTGGAAAATTTACCAGATAGAGGATTGGATAATTTATGAGAGTAATACATCTCTAGGCACTCAGTGAAAGTGTCTCACTTCAAAGTCTTTCTTCTCATCCTAGATGTACCTAGCAGATGCAGAGAGTGTTTTGTGGTGTGCCTTTCTGTAACTGGACTTGAGTGAGTGATGACTGTAATCTAAATTCAACAACTTTACAAGTAGTTTTGGAGAGGTGATTTGAAGTGCAACTTACTTGTAGCCTTTTACTGCAATAACACTGGCTTGGGATATACTTCTGAGTATTTCAAAATTGAATAATGTTTATTATCAATATCTTCCCCTTTATTTTATCATTCCTGTATATTTCCTTTGGTGGTTTTTTTTTTTTTTTTTGTTTTTTTGTTTTTTTTTTTTTTTTGGTTTTTTGGTTTTTTTGTTTCTACATCTTGAGTCTCCTTTTTCTGCTTTTTATCTCTTGTTTAAAGTTGTGACAAGCAGAGAAAAACAGTGCCCTTCTAACTGTCATGGTCAAGGGATTATTGCATAAAAACCCAATAGTATATTAATCTAAATAAAAAGGGACAAAAAGGACTCCTTATATTAAAACCTTGATTTTATGAGATGTTCCAGAAGAGTCAGACTCAGACCATGCATTTTTAGCCTTTACTTTGAGAACTGAATTTAGGATAACCCAATCTCTGTGGACAGTAAAAATATATTAAATGTCTTATAATATATGGAACTAAAAAAGAAAAAAAAAAAACCAGATACGTGTTTAAAGGAATAACACTGAAGATTGTCTATTCCTTTCTTTAATGGTCAAAAAATTGACACAAAAGCTGTCTGCCAGTAACGCCATGCTCAAATCAGAGAATCACAGAGTTATTGAGGCTGGAATAGAGTTCTGAGGTCACCAAATCCGTCCTATAACCTAACACCACTACACTGACTAGACCGTGGCACTGAGCGCCACATCCAATCTTTCCTTAAACACCTCTAAGGATGGCAATTCCACCATCTCACTGGGCAGTCCAATCCAGTGTCTAATTACCCTTTTGGAGAGGAAGTGCTTCCTAACACTCAACCTAAACATCCCTTGGTGCAGATTCAGGCTATACCCTCTTGTCTTGTCACAACTTACCTGGGAGAAGAACCTGACCCTCACCTTACTACAGCTCCTGTTCAGGTAGTTGTAGAGTGCAGTAATGTTCCCCCTGAGTCTCTTCTTCTTCAGGTTAAGCGTCCCTAGCTTCCTCAGCCTCTCTCCATAAAACTTTCCCTCCAGCTCCCTCACCAGTCTTATCACTCTGGTCTGTCAATATCTTTCTTGAAGGAGTGGCCCAGAACTGCACAGAGTGCTTGAAGTCAGGCCTCACCAGTGCCAAGTACAGGGGGAGAATTACATCTCTAGTCCTGCTGGCCACACTATTCCTGATACAAGCCAATATGCCACTGGCCTTCCATGCCATCTGGGCACACTGCTGGTTCATGTTCAGTCAGCTGTCAACCAGCACTCAAAGGTCCTTCTGCCAGGCCACTCTCCAACCACTCATCCTGATGCCCTGTTTTTTCTTGTACATGTCACTCAGTGGCACACAGGATGACCTGCTCCAAAACCTTGCCAGATCCCCAGATCCTCGTTTTGGCCCTTCTTGTTGGATGGGAGTCACATTGGCCACTTCCAGTCATCTGGGACCTTCCCAGTTAGCCGGGAGTGGTGAAAAATGTTGGAGAATGGCTTAGTCAGATCTTGTGCCAGCTCCCAAGCAATACATATATAAGAAATATATACATAAGATGATAGGCCTACTTATCTTTCCCTAATATCACTAGCACTTCATGGTTATAACATTGCACTCCATACACGATATTCTTACTGTATTAAGAAATCTAACCCTTAGGTCTTGTGCTTAGCAACCTCTAAGATCTTCAGTATTTTTCTCTTAAAGTTGCTATTAGTACAGTAAAATATTAATGTAAATATATTTTGTGTTGTATTATCTATTAATGTACATATATTTTGCATGTTATTTTCTAAATATTAAATGAAAGGCTTATTTGTATTTTTCACAGTTGTGACTTATTTTTCTGTTCTGTACATAATGACATTTCTCTTCTACTTAATTTGCATTAAATTATGAAAAAAAGTGTAGTTATATGTCCAAAAATGTGACCAGATAGGACATGGGAATAAGTATTATAAAGAATGATTACATTTCTAACACAATTTAAGAATTCATTCACGCTGTAATAAAAGCTTTGGGTCAAACATTTTCATGCATATCAGTATATCTTCCTTTTTTATGTGAAACAAGGTGGATGTGTACTAACTAGGATAATGTGCTTAATATTGTCTTTTTCATGTGTGCATTAAGCCTCAAGCGTCTATCCTGGATCATCTAAGTGATCAAGTGGTGCCCCTCAGGGGTCAGTGCTGGGACCAGTGCTGTTTAACATCTTTGTCAGTGACATGGACAGAGGAATGGAGTGCACCCTCAGCAAGTTTGCAGATGACACCAAGCTGTGTGGCACAGTCGACTTGCTAGAGGGCAGGGATGCCATCCAGAGGGACCTGGACAGGCTGGAGAGGTGGGCCCAGGCCAACCTCATGAAATTCAATAAGGCCAAGTGTAAGGTCCTGCACCTGGGTAGGCACAATCCCAAGCACAAATACAGGCTGGGTGGTGAATGGCTGGAGAGCAGCCCTGAGGAAAGGGACCTTGGAGTCTGGATTGATGAAAAGCTCAACATGAGCCTGCAGTGTGCACATGCAGCCCAGACAGCCAACCGAGTCCTAGGCTGCATCAAGAGAAGCGTGGCCAGCAGGGCAAGGGAGGTGATTCTGCCCCTTTACTCTGCTCTCGTCAGACCCCACCTGGAGTACTGTGTGCAGTTCTGGAACCCTCAGCACAGGAAGGACATGGAAGTGTTGGAGCGGGTCCAGAGGAGGGCCACAAAGATGATCAGAGGGCTGGAGCAGCTCTCCTATGAGGACAGGCTGAGGGAGTTGGGGCTCTTCAGCCTGGAGAAGAGAAGGCTTCGAGGGGACCTGATAGTAGCCTTCCAGTATCTGAAGGGGGCCTACAGGAAGGCTGGGGAAGGATTATTTACAAGGTCCTGCAATGACAGGACAAGGGGCAATGGGCTTAAACTGGTAGAGGGGAGATTTAGACTGGATGTTAGGAGGAAGTTCTTTACAGTGAGGGTGATGAGGCACTGGAACAGGTTGCCCAGGGAGGTTGTGGATGCTCCCTCCCTGGATGTGTTCAAGGCCAGATTGGATGAGGCCTTGAGTGACCTGTACTAGTGGGAGGTGTCCCTGCCTATGGCAGGGGGTTGGAACTGGATGATCCTTGAGGTCCCTTCCAACCTTACCATTCTATGATTCTAATTATTTCTGTGTGTTACTTTCCGCTGGGCCATTGCAGAAGATGAAAGTGTTTATCAATTTATCCTGAATGACTGAGAACTTTTAATGTCCTTTGACTCCTTTCCTAATCTCTCTATATGGATGGACTGGTTTAACCTATGGCTAAAATGCACTGTCCTGTTCATGAATCTATTTAGTATCTTGTTAATATTACAATTTTATTTTTTTTAATTGTAGATGGAAGTACATAACCAAATGTACATATGTGTGTGTGTGTATATATATATATATATGTGTGTGTGTATGTGTGTGTATATATATATATAGAGAGAGAGAGAGAGAGAAAGAGAGAGAGAGAGAGAGAGAGAGAGAGGGACTGAGGACAGGCGACAAGAATTGGGGTTTTTCAGCCTGGAGAAGAGAAGGGTTCAAGGACACATTATAGTAGCCTTCCAGTATCTGAAGGGGGCCTACAGGAAGGCTAGGGAGGGGCTATGTACAAGGTCTTGTAATGACAGGACAAGGAGTAATGGGTTTAAACTGGAAGAGGGCAGATGTACACTAGATTTTAGAAAGTTCGCTCCAGTGAGGGTGGTGAGACATGGGCACAAGTTGCCCAGGGAGGCTGTGGCTGTTCCCTCCCTGGAGGTGTTCAAGACTAGGTTGAATGAGACCTTGAGTGATCTCTTCTAGTGGGAGGTGTCCCTACCTATGGCTGGGGGTTGGAACTGGATGAGCTTTGAGGTCCCTTCCAAACGAAACCATTCTGAGATTCTACATGTGTATACATATAAAGGTATTTTGTAATTGGAGCTTTATTTTGCACCCTAATCAGAAATATCAGTCATTTGAGTTCGGTTCACTTTATACTTCTCCCATGACCACAGACGAAAGGAATTAGAAATAGAGAAGATGTACCATTCCCCGTACTTCAGATGGCAGACAAACACAGTACTGTTACGCACATTGTGTCTTGCGTGCTGCCTGTTCTTACCATAAATGTCTCAAGTGGTAGAATTTGAACATTTCTGTTGGGAGTTTGTTACATAATTTTAAATCTATCACTGGCTAGGAATGTTCCTCAAATATAGCATTTTCCCTGTCTTTATCACCTGCTATTTCTGGTTATGACACATAATCTACCAGATCACTCTTATTATAATGAAATATTCATGTCCTTCAAAAAATGTACTTTCTACCAAACAGGCTATATTATTTCACTTTTTTTTTTTTCTATTTCTGGAAATCTTTTGTATTATTGCCTCTTAATATAGACTTTGTTCACATGAGCATTGGTGAACAATTACACCAATCGAAGAAAAGGGAGAAAGTCAGTACAACTCTAGGATTTGATATATTTTTCTTGCAATCCTTGCCCCAAGTTTATCACAAATCCTTATGTAGTCTAGTGAATAAACAATGTGCATTAGATACCACAGATGCTATAAACCCTAAGTTACTGCTGGTATCAGTCTTGTTACCCTGTTCACTGTGGCTCTCTTGGCTTTTGACATCTGTTTTCAATATGTGATCTTCCTAAATAATGGTTTAATCTCTCCTCATCAATCAGCTCCCTTGGGAAAAAAAATCATAATTAAAAAATCTCCAGTAGTCCAAATTTTTATTTTATAGTTTTATCTGTGTATTTTCTCTAATTTTGGTTAATTCTGATTTGGCTTAGGAAGACATTCTTTATTCTCATGAGTTGTTAGGTTACTAAATAATATACTGTTTCTAAGCACGTGGTAAATAAATTAATCTCCTGTAGCTCTTACGTCCAGGAAATAAGTGGTTACCATGTTAGTGAGAAGATACTGGGTTTTTTTATTCACTTAACAAACTAGATCTCAGAAATTGCTGATCCAGACTTGTGTAGTTTTATGTTTATTCTAGACCTTTTTATCTGAAATAATGAATTTTGTAACTGTCATGTGATTAATGTGACTTGTTTTAGTATTGAGATAGCTTTTTGTAGTTGCAAAATCTGGCCCTGAAACTTAGGCAAGTTATGGTAATGATCCAGCAAAGTGTTTTTTTTGATAACTAGGGCCATGAGGATGCTCAGAGGGCTGGAGCACCTCTGCTATGAGGACAGACTGAAAGAGTTGGGGCTGTTGAGTTTGGAGAAGAGGAGGCTCCCAGATGACCTTATTGTGGCCTTCCAGTCTCTGAAACAGGCCTACAAAAAAGCTCAGGAGGGACTTTTTAGGTTATCAGGTAGTGACAGGACTGAGGGGAATGGAGCAAAGTTGGAGGTGGGGAGATTCGGACTGGACATGAGGAGGAAGTTCTTCAGTGTGAGAATGGTGAGAGCCTGGAATGTGTTTCCCAGGGAGGTGGTTGAGGCCCCATCCATGGAGGTGTTTAAGGCCAGGCTGGATGAGGCTCTGGGCAGCCTGATCTGGGGCAGGGTGTCCCTGCCCATGGCAAGGGTGTTGGAACTAGATGACCCCTGTAGTCCCTCCCAATCCTGCCTGATTCTACGATTCTATGATTCTAACTAACTGGATGAACTGGTATAGAAAGAAGCATTAGAAGCACATAATTCGAAAACTTAGAAAAGCACTGACAGCACCCAAAAAAAAAAGAAGATAATAGCTCACCTTCAATATCATACACCTCCCAGTGAAAGATTTGAGGTTTTGACAGATTTTCATAGCATATAGGAAGGGTGAGCATAACAGAAAGGGACTGATACTCAGAAATTTATGTACACAATTTTTAAAACTGAATTTTAATAGCAATAAGAAGTAATTGTTGGCATTTTTTTTCCTAAATGTTCCTATCATAAATGGACTAAAAAGGGCCATTTTTTATATTTTGATTAGATTGTTAAGGCATTAATTAGTCAAATTTTAACCCTTAGTTCTACATATGATTTTTTTTCCAGAGTTGTTCTTTTTCCCCAAAAAACTTCTAAATGTAACATATCATAAAATAGTTATCACAGGATGTTAGACATAGGAAAGGACCTCAGAGATCTTTGAGTTTGACCCCTCTGCCAGAGCAGGACCATAATCCAGTACAGGTCACACAGGAACTCATCAAGGTGCATTGAAAATCTCCAGAGAAGGAGACTCCACAATCTCTCTGGGCATACTGTTCCAGTGCTTTGTGACCCTTACAGTAAAGAAGTTCTTCCTCATGTTGAGGTACTGTAGTTTATATCCATTGATCCTTCTATCACAGACTGCAACTGAGAAGAGCTTGTCCCTTACTTCCTGACACCCTGCCCTCATATATTTATAAACATTTGTTAGATCCCCTCTGTGTCTTCTCTTCACCAGACTATAAAGCCCCAGGTTCCCCAGTCTCTCCTTACAGGGCAGTGCACCAGCCCCTTCATCATCTTTGTAGCCCTCCATTGGACTCTTTCAAGTAGATTCTGTCCCTCCTAAACTGGGGATCCCAAAATTGAATGCAATATTCCAGGTGAGGGCTCACCAGGGCAGAGCAGAGGGAGGAGAATCATCAGTTATGACTGATGAGATTTCATCACTGTTGCCATTTTGAGTTTCCAGAGCTCAAACCCATGGGACAAAATGTAGGCTAAGCCCTCTTCCCCCTCCCACTCCCCTCATACGGGAAAGGTAGGCAGGAGAAGTAAAAGGGTAAACAAAAGGCTTGAATAGAAATGAGAAGTTAAGAAAGTAATTTTTACAAAAAAATAAAAGATAATTAGGGAAAAAAGTATACAGAGTTATAGGGGAAGGGTATAAATACAGACACATACGGAACTAGTTTGCAGATGGCAATGGATTCTTTGGGTGTAGGTCCCAACACATGGAGGATGTAGGCCAGGACCACATAGCAGGCCCAACCATGTGGTCAGCAGCTCACAGGCAAGCAGGGAGACAAGGAGCAAGTGAGTGAACCAGAAATTCCTCTCCCTTACACAGGGAATAGGCAGGAAATGGGAAGGAATAATATGTCCCAGGGACTCCTGCCATGAGGGTTTGGGTTTCCCATCCACCTAAGGAGTTCAAGTTTCCACCCACACAGGTAGTAGCTCTTAAACCTCAACAATTGCAAAGAATAACTTTTGGGGTTGACCTTTCCAGAGCTGTATTTTGATATTGGATATTTATCTTGAAACAATCTGGACATGTTTTTTTAAAAGAAATCTTGATCTTCCCTAGGTGTTTAAAAAAAAAAAAAAATCAGATATAGGACTTACACCACAGTTTGAACATAGATATATAAAATCTATGATATTGACCTTTGGTGGTCATTTGTAAAAACATGACCAACTGCCCTGTTGGCTTTAAAAAAAAAAAAAAATTTAAAAATTTTGCAAATGTTAATTTTATCTTTACCAGAAGTTAATTGTAACTTTACCAGAGCCTGAAGTGACATAATGCAAACTTTGGGTTTTGACTATGTTTAAGGATGAGAACACCAAACTTCCTAAGAAATATAGGGGAAGGAAATTTTTTTTTTATTTTTTTTTTTTTTACCCTAACCATGAGAGAAGGGTTGACTAAGTTATTGAGCTAAAATAACAGTATTGGAATATCATTGTGCTGCTCTTGCTCCTTCTGCCTCTCTCCCTTGCCTGCCATAGTGACAGCTGCATAGATGCAGCTCTTGCCTCGTTAGCAGCAGCTCCTGAAACCCTGGGTTTTCAGGACTCTGGCATAAACAAACAAGGCAGCAGACTCATGGCTGTTTTCCTGCCCTTGATTGTATGCTGTTCTCCACATCTGCTTACTTCTCTTGTGCCAGAAGAAAATTCTGCAATGGAAAGTTCTGCATATTTCTCATATGCTTCTCCTCTCCACATCTTTGGCACTTTCTGAGTTAATTCTGACTTGTGTAAGGGTTGTCACTTGAAGCACCAGACACTGTTTATCAAGTTTCTTGAATTCATCAATATTGATCAAACCTCCAGATGACCACAACTCTTTCCCAGTCTCGAGTTCCACTCTGTTTTCACCTCTGTTAAATATTCTCCTTCTACCACTTTTCAAATAATTCTATAGCCTGATAAACAATTACACTAACACTCTCAGAATGAAACCATATCAAGCTATGCAGTCAACACATGCTTCCAAACAAATAAGCAAATTCCTGTTTGTTACTACATTACTAGATGTAAGTGTTCCCATTCGATGAGGTAAGGCGGCAGCTGGCTTCGACTATTCTTTCATCCTTTGTTAAGCATTCATTTATAATGTCTTCTGAATGGGAAATTCACAATTCTGACAGAAAAAAAATACAGAGTGATTGTGGAAAGCAGGCGAAAAGATTTTATAATTTCAAAATAAGGAAAGCCTCACTGTCCTACCTCTTGATTTCTCTGGCTACATGGAAAACATATGACCCTAGAGTGTTCCCCAGCACCTAAGCATGGCTTTTAATCTTGGTCATGAGTTAGGAAGAAATCTCTGGCAGATCATTTATCTTCTAGTTCCTTTCTGTTTCTGTCTACTAAAATATAAACCAAACCTCGAGGGGACCTGATAGTAGCCTTCCAGTATCTGAAGGGGGCCTACAGGAAGGCTGGGGAAGGATTATTTACAAGGTCCTGCAATGACAGGACAAGGGGCAATGGGCTTAAACTGGCAGAGGGGAGATTTAGACTGGGTGTTAGGAGGAAGTTCTTTACAGTGAGGGTGTTGAGGCACTGGAACAGGTTGCCCAGGGAGGCTGTGGCTGCTCCCTCCCTGGATGTGTTCAAGGCCAGATTGGATGAGGCCTTGAGTGACCTGTACTAGCGGGAGGTGTCCCTGCCTATGGCAGGGGGTTGGAACTAGATGATCCTTGAGGTCCCTTCCAACCTTACCATTCTATGATTCTATGATTCTATGATTCTTAAAAAAAAAAGCAACAAAAACCCACAACCAATCAAACAAGAAAAAACCAACCAACCAGAGTGAGGATGACTACAGTGTCTTCCAGGAAAACCTCAGGTCTGAGCAAACAGAAGAACATATTGAAAATACGCATACTAAAATATGGCCTCTCTTTTGGACTGCATCCTGAGGCACATGGCATTGGCTTGTGACTCTGCTACTTCATTCATGTATTACTGTTACATCGAAAGTAAATGTTAGGGCACTTTTTTGTTGGTTTTGGTTTTGTTTACTATTACTAGCTATCCTTCTGCTGTGGGTTTAAAGAGCTGACAGAGTGAAGCTCCCAAACGAATTGGAGGAAAAACAGAATTATATTTGGAGAGAGAGTTACAGACAGAAATTACAAAGTAGATACAGAATCCATAAGCGAACCTCCTGAATTTTCCCCCAACCCAAAACTAAATCTATCATCCCCAGTACTCCAATACCCTCCCTCCCCCCCGTGCCTCTGCCATCCAAGAGGCCTAAGCACAGCCTCTGGAGGCCCAAAACCAGGCCTATCCTTACATGTTTGTCCTGAAAACACAGCTCCTGCCCGACACAAGGCTGGAGGGGGAGGAAAGGAGAAAGAGCTGACCTTGTCATGAGTTTATGAAGAGATAGCAGAATTGTGGGATTGAATAACAATCTTCTAGTCCCTAGAGGATTTTTTTTTTTTTTTAACCTTATAGTTCCCAACCTGGGACACCTTCTTACTTTTGTTAAGAAGATGAAGCAAACTAAAAGGAAACACTACCTAAGAAGCAGAGGTTATGAAACTGCATCTCTGTTTCACTTAATTCAGCACTTTTGGCCAAGAAGTGTGAGTGTTTTTCATACGAGGGATAGGAAATGATAACCAGGAGTTATCAGAGAGAGTGTTATTAGTAACAGCAAAGATGGCCTGTACAGTTCTTGCCCCTGAAGTACTATACGAAGAGCCAAAGCCAAGCTGATATATCTTGATCTGCACATGAAGCAGAGATACTCTACCAGTCATCTGCATCCTCTAAATCAATAAAGGAATCATAATCACAGAATTTCTTAGGGTGGAAATTATTTAGGGTGGAAAGGAGCTTCAAGATCATAGTTCACTAGTAAACCATGTACTTAAGTGCTGAATCTACATGTTACTAGCTAAAAAAACCTTGTACAATCTAATTTATGACTGAGCCATTGCCAGGTTCATATAATCTGTAGATTCCAAAGGATATTTCTCCACCAGAATTTCAAATTGCACATGATTTGAGGAGCATATTTTAAATTTTGACTGTATAAAGGAATAGAGCATTCAACAAACTGATAAATATTCTACGTATTTTTGGCTAATGAACATTATCATTTGCAAAATCTATATTTTCTGCTTATTCACATAAAGTATAGAAGTGGTACAAATAGCTTTATTACTACCTGCTATACAGAGTATTCTTCTTTAGGTAATATTTGCTGTCCTGGGAAATAAGTACTATGATGAAGCAAGGAAAAGGGCGTTTTTCAGAAAGAAGTAATTTCACTTTTCAACAAAAATGAGTGTTAGACTTACTACCTAGAAAGCTAAAGAGTTAAATTTGAACAATGGTATTATTCTGTTTTCAAGAAGTCCTGTTTTCTTTATTAATTCAAACACATGAAGATATCAGGAAAAGTTTAGTAGAACTGGATATTGATTCACTACTTTTAATAAAAAAAAATCAATTTTAATTCTCAGAATGTAATTCCTAAATACAGTAACATCATCATAATGAAATATTTACCAAATTTTCTTTTTTTCCCTGACAAGTACTTAAAGAGCAAAGAAAAACTGAAAATAAAGAAAACGACTTTGCATCATTTTCTTTACAGAGAAAGAGGTGACGGAAGTCTTTAAGAAAAGATTGGATGTGGCACTTAGTGGCATGATTTAGCTGAAGTCATGGAGTTAGCTCGTAGGCTAGACTTGAGGATCTCAGAGGTCTTTTCCAGTCTCAATGATTTTGTGATTCTTTGAATGGTTTGACCAAAAAAAGTGTTCCAGTGGTTCCACTTTCAATATTTCTAAAACTACCATAACACCAAATTTGTTCAATTGTTCTGATTGTTTGATAGTATTTCTGTTTCAGAAAGGTTGTTGTTGTTTCATTTATTTTGTTTTCATTTTTTATTTGTTTGTGTGTTTTGGTTTTTTTGTTTTGTTGTTGTTTTTTTTTTTTTTTAAGGGTAGGGGTTAGACCTCTGGAGGTCAGCTAGTCAACTTCCCTGCTAAAGCACCACTGTAAAGAGCCCAATCCCATCATCTTGACTCCCACTCCTTAGATATCAATAAGCATTGATAAGATCTCCTCTCAGTCTTCTCAAGGATTTCTCAGTCTATCCTCATAAAAGATATGTTTCAGTCCTGTAGTCATCTTCATAACCCTCCTCTGGACTCTCTCCAGTAGTTCTCTCTCCCTTTTAGCCTCTTGTTGTCTTTGCTTTTACTAGTTTGAACACATTCATTTTCAGTTGGTTTAAATTGGATACTTAAATTAATGCATTGCCAATTTGCTCTTATGGCAGAATAAAATTAAAGTGGGAAACATAGATGTGGTGTAATGACAATATATTTTGAAAGATGCTTCTGTATGCCAAAACTACACATTGTCACTGGCCAAGTAAACTTAATGATACTCACAAAATAGTATTGGTAAAAGCTATTAACAAGATGTTCTCTTTAAAAGTTAAATTGCTGTTCAAAAAAGATTATATTATTGAATTAAACTGGCTGAATACACACCTATTACTTTTGCAAGTACTTTAGATAAGGCAAATAAAAGAACAAAGCATTACATTACCAATTAGTATTCCCATATGCTCAAGCACTTGTTTCCTTGATACTGAAATTTAATATTCTTGGGATAAAAACTGTGAAATTCTAGAACACAAATATAGTGTTTAAACATTAATAGCACTGAAAGCAAATCAGCAGACAAACAGCAAGAAATCCCAAACTTAAAGAGATTTTTTTTTTCTTTTTATCGTCAGGAAGCATTACAGTGATTTGTAATAGCCTATTGATTACCTCTTGCTCTTGTTGAATGGTTCTGTGCACAACCACTGGTTGCCACGCTAAGGTACCAGAGTGTCAAATATCACTGCTCATTGGGTTTTCATTGCTCAGTTGGTACCTCACAACGAAGCACTGAAGTTATACAATAAGAAGGATGGGTTTTTACAAGAAACTCCTTCGTTTTTCTTTTGAAGTCTCTATGTGTTATTGGCAGCATATAGTGAAAACTGCTGGGATTTATAATTGTTTTTAAATATGGGCTTTCCCAATTTTCTCTTTAGTGATGTCACAGACTTATCGGGTAAGTATTCACTTGCCTGATTACTGTAAGATTTTACATTTCCATTCAACTTCTCAACTATAGGGTGGATTTGTTTTGGTTTTGGTTTTGGTGGTTCTGGTTTGGTTTTTTTGTTTTTTTGTTTGTTTTTTTTTTGTTTGTTTTTGTTTTGGGTTTTTTGTAGATACAGACCATTTGTAATAGAAAAGAGTATGTGTCTATTCCTTTATGTTCAAGAGCATAAGCATAGGGAGGGCAAAGCCAGATGTGGTCTTGGTACTTTTGGTTTGATTGTGCTCCAAGCACATGCACACATCTTGGGGGTAACCCCTTTGGCATCATCTCTCCAAACCCACTCCCACTTTTGCTACAAAAGTACAAAAATATTAAAAACAAACAAACAACAACAACAAAAACCCAAACCAAAACCCCAAAAAAACAAACAAAACCCCAAACCAACAAACCAACAACCCCAAAACCACAAACAAACAAAAAAATTTGAACTTCTATTTTTGAGAAGTGTTAAAAGACTTCAAAGATTTGGGTTCAGGTTGAGTGACTGCTTTGCACTTTTGGAGAGAACTTTGCACTTGCAGTTCTGGCATCAGCAGTGCAATGAGGATCCTGTGGTTTTTTGAATCAATAAGCATGTGGACAAAACAAAACCCTGCAAGCATCTTTTCGCATAGTAACTCAATACTTACCTATCCTTATTAACAGAGTGGAGCTTACTGTATAACTGCTGTGGCATATATTTGCTTAGTAATTCAAGCTACACATCTTATAATTTTTCTTTTCCTGTTTAAGGAGTAGAACTGACAATATACTCTCTTTGTAGTTTAAAAGCCATTTATGTTTGGATACCACAGCGCACTGTGCACTCTTTTTCAAATTCAAATTTGCTTGAGTTAATTCATGCAACTTCAGAGATTCATCTTCCTCTGGAGATCAGTGGAAGAGGTCACTTCTTTCACATCAGTCATTTTAATCATTGTGATCATTTAATCAATGTCTCCAACTGCTGCTGAGAAAGTGTAATTTTCCTATCTTCAAGTCTTTGGTATGTTATGAAGACTATATTGTCATTGTCTTTTTATTGATAGGGTTTTGGGTTATTTTTTTTTTTTTTTACATCTTGGAAAAAATCAGTGGTTTAGGAGGGAGGAGTTTGTTCTTCACGCACAAGCAGTTACCTCTATACTTTAGAGAAGTTAGACTACAATATCTTACAAGAAAAGACACGTTTCCAAATGGAGTGATTTTCTTGTTGTGTTGAAATTATAGACAAATCAGTCTAAAGTTTTTCATGAACTGAAGAAGGAAAAAGCATAAATTTTGAATAATCTACTGAAGGGATATGAATAAGAAGAATCAGTGAAGCTGGAAGATGTATTTTTTAATGCAGATATTGCAAGTCTTATTACAAAGTTGAAAACTGCTAATATTCTTAAAGTTTATTTTTTATTTCTTGTTTTCCCTGTAAAAATATTTTAACATTACATATACTTATAATGCTATATCAATATTACATATGAACATGAAACCAAATATTAAATCCTATATGATGCGCAAACCACATCACAAAGCCTTCATTGTATTTGTTCAGCACAGGTGTGTTCATAGCAGAATAGTATGAGATGATCTGCAAAGATGAGTAAGACAAATATGACCAAATTCTATGACAAAATTAGTTGGTCTATTAGAAGCACTATGCTAGAGATCTTTAATATGCTGTAATAGTGTGAGCTGGCATTTCTAAATGACACAATCTATGTAGTTTCCAGTAGCACTGTAGTAATTTTAGTCATATCTGAAAGAAGCAGAGTAATTGCCATGGGTATATTGCTGTACTATATGTCTTCTGGCCCAAACACTAGTTCAGTTGATGGAAGTCCAGGGATCTGCACTGAACTGCAATTTGTGATGTGATCAAGTCCCAGAAGTATCTGGCTTATTTGTTCTAGCAAAACGAAGGTCAAGAGGGATATTATTACTTGCTATAAATATATGAGGGAGATAAATGCCAAATAAGTAAAAAAAAAACACCCACAGCTGTTTAAGCTAAAGGACAATGCTGGCATGAGAGCAAGCTTGTTTAAATATCCTCAAGTAATATTAGATTCCAAATCAGAACAAGGTTTCCTGCCAGAAGTAAGGTCCAGAATTGCTTTCTGACATATATAAATAGGCATAGAGAATATTAAGTAGAATTAAGTCGGGCTGAAACCCATTTATAAGAGTTTTGTGGAGTTACCTGAAACAGGAGAAAGAACATATAGGACTTCTCCACTTTTCTTATTACCACGATCCTTTTTCCATACAAATGACAAACTGAAACATCAAATCACATTCAACAAACCTAACCTTCAACATCTAACAGAGCCTTGTCTTTGTAGCTCACTGCATTGGCAGTGGAGGACAGGCTCAATGTGTCCTCTCATGGGTCAGTATTTATACCTGTTCTGGGGCACTCAAAATTCTTTCCTTCTCTGTCCCCCTGACCCCACCCCACCCCACGGGTTTGAATGGGGAGGAGAAGAAGGCTTGAGGGAAGGACAACCAAAGGCCTTTCCACATGTTCTAGCTCATGTGGAAGCTCATGCTGGGAATTGGGCAATTGGGCTGGTGGCTGGCTGAGTTTTTGCACCCAGTATAAATTGGCAAATGGACACTTTGTCTAGAAAAGCATAAACAGAGCAAGGGAGAAGGTGCCAGGTGGTTCCCACCTTAGAAGAGCCCCCGTTTTGAAGAGTCTCCATTTCTGGATGGCTCCTACCTTTTCACACAGCTCTCAGTTTTACACAGTCCCTGCCTTTGGATGCCTCTCCCCACTTTTGCAGCACTCTGTGCAAACTTGCAGGCTTGGCAAGCCCTGGGGTCCTTTTGAGACAGCTGCCAGCAGCACCCAGCCCCAGCTGCTGTTGGACCATACTGCAGCTGACTTCCTGGCTGCTATTCTGAATTGGGGAGACCTGAGTAGTTTGGCTCTCCCCTGCTGCTACCAAGGCAGCATCACTTCCACAAATCCCTGCCTATAGCAGTCATGTTTTGAGACACTCCTGACTCTGGCAGTTTTCCCACCTACCTTGGATTTCTGTCGCGTGGATCCATGGATCCAGACTATTGGATGTTGCTTGCAGCATCAGAAGGCAGCCAAGCTGCAGAGATTCCCAGCAGGGGATCATCGCCCAGTACCTATCTCACCTCTGTGAGTAAAGCCCGTTGGTCCCTTAATTCTCTGTTCACCCTGATTGATAGTGGCTAAAGCTTCATTTGTAGCTTAGCCTTTTCAATTTCCTGACTTCCTAAAAATCTCTAAATTTGTCCATGACATCCTGTTGAAGAATTCCCAATTGAATTAGAACCTGTAAATAAACCTAAACTAGTTTTGTATATAATTTGAGGGTGAGGCTTTCAGAAAAATAAAATAATTCTATTTTTATAATTCCTGACTCAGCTACATTAAATTCCTGCCTCCACAATACCCTATTTAAATCTGATCTCTGGTCATATATACTCTGTAGTCTAGAAGCTTCCCATTGGCTGAGGACATTATTCATCAACTAAAGAGGCCTTACCTTTCCTATCCCTTGACTGAGATGTCTATGTGACCACAATCACCATATACCTGGGTTACTTTGACACCTAAACCACAGTTGCTAGTTTAGTTCTTACCTTTGAGTGTGAAAAAAAAATTGGTTCTTTAACAAAGTGGGGGCATCTTCCTATGCTATCTTTTTGGTTTTTGCCTATAAAGCATAGCAAAAGCACATGCTTAAATTATGTACTTAAATTCAGTGGGATTAAAATTGCTACCATCTCCTGTCAAACTAACTGTTATTATCACATTTTCCTTTTTTCTCCAGCACTTATTTATTTTTTAATATATATTTAGACTACACAGTATTGCTAAGAACTTGTCATGCCTTCAAGACTCACTGCAATACAGACCTGCTAACTAAATAATACACACTGATTTTTTTAATCACTAAGAAAAGGGCTATTTAACCTATTACTCATTGTATTTTTTTTAACTTAGTGTCTTTTTCCTCATGTGATGTCCAGTGGAATAAGTTAAATCCAATATTTAAGATGACGTCGATAGAAACCTGTTTCAATAATAAACACAAAAGGCAGCTTTCATAGAGCCTAACTAGCCCTTAGACTGCAGCACATAATACTGAAAGCACAACAAACATTTTACCATAGCTACATTACCACAACTGAAAAGAGAATCTTTAGGACCAAAGAATCTGATGCAGCAGCAATTACTTATGCAAGATTATAGCTGATTCTGCTCAAACTCAAAACAAGACTTTGCAATGTGGGTCAGATATAGAGGAAATAAATATTGATGGAAGAACTGTTGGATAAGGAAACATTTCTTACTGTGAATACTTAGTTTCCAATTAAATAGGAAAATTTTAAGCCAACACAGCATTAAATTTAATAAAAGACAAATATTAGCATTTACTGGACTTGTGTGCACAGTTGTTTTAGATGATGTCCCACTGCAGTTTGTGTTCCTCTATAGAAACACCACTTGTGATGGTTTGGGAGTTACCCGCACTCCCACCCCACCCCCACCCCCTCTGTAAAATCACCCAGACTAGACTGAGCCAGCTGGAAGTTAAGGAATGAACCCATATTTAGAGCTTAGCACAATATACAAGCAGATGTTTACACTCTATACAGGAATATTTACAGAAATATACAAGTTAAAGGTAATACAGAAACACAACACCCCTCCCAGAAATCAGAGTCCCTAGGAGGTGCTCCCAACCACCCTTCCACCTTCTCCCCACCCCTATACCTTACCCCAAGGTTTACCTCACATGCAAGGTGAGTTTGGAGGATCGACCAGGGAGGTTAGAAGGAAAGTGGTTAGTGAGGTTACNAATAAAGCCATTTCTTAGCTTTGCTGCATTTCAGTTCTTTCTGTGAGGAATTTACTACTACTGCAGCACTTGGCTGCAGTGTTTGCCTTTGTTGTGTGTAGAAGGCAAACTCCCACTGAAGCTACTCTATATTTGTTCTACAATATCCTAATTCAAAACATAGAGTTATGTTTGCTTTTGAGTTACCATGCTATCCATCCCAGCTAACCAAGGACACTGTGACACCACCATGGAAAGACTGTGCTGGCAGGACAGTATTTGCATCAACTAAGGAGTCAAAGTATGTGCAGACTTGTTTTTACATAGATCTAGACTGTGATGAGATATGTCCATGTCTTGGATTTTTTAAACTACACTAAGAGGAACGCCAATGCTAATCGAACTAGAACCAAGTCCACAAAGATGATCAGAGATCTGGAGCAGCTCTCCTATGAGGACAGGCTACAAGAATTGGGGCACTTCAGTCTGGAGAAGAGAAGGCTTTGAGGACACCTTACAGTAGCGTTCCAGTATCTGAAGAGGGCCTACAGGAAGGCTGGGAAGGCACTATTTACAAGGTCTTGCAATGACAGGACAAGGGGCAGTGGGTTTAAACTGGCAGAAGGGAGATTTAAACTGGATGTTAGGAGGAAGTTCTTTCCAATGAGCGTGGTGAGACACTGGCACAGGTTGCCCAGGGAAGTTGTGGCTGCTCCCTCCCTGGAGGTGTTCAAGGCCAGATTGGCCAAGACCTTGAGTGAGCTGTACTAGTGGGAGGTGTCCCTGCCTATGGTAGGGGGTTGGAGCTAGATGATCTTTGAGGTCCCTTCCAACCTTACCATTCTATGATTCTATAAGTCCATCAGGATATATGTTCAGTGAGAAAATATATGACGACTTCACATCACTCACTCTGAGTCTCTTTCTAATCTCTTTAACCGTAATAGTACAGCATTATCTGGCCACGCTCCAGTAGCATTGTTAATAGCTGTAGGTGAAGATTTCCCTAGCCTCCCCCAAGACAGACACTCATTTCCTTATTGCTGCAGAATGAAGTTTGTAAAACCACTGGGAGAAAATGGCATCTTGTTTTACACAAATGAATCTTCCATCCGAATGAGCATACGTTACACTTTAAAAACAATCATTACCCAACCATCAAGCAGGAAGGAACGAATAGGGTCAGTATCAGTGTTTTAAGAAACAGAAACAACACATCTTGGAACTGACTTTAAAAGTCTCTGAAATACGAAATGTAATTAGCCTGCGTGAATTTGAGCCTAATGTATTATTAAACTTGGAAGCTGAAAATTAATTATTGCTATCAAGATTAATTTGAATATAGGGGAAAAAGAAGGTGAGTTATAATCTAGCAGATTTAAATAAATGTGCTCTTCTTCATATACATCTGAAAATTGCTTTGGAGGCTTTCTTGCCTCCATTACCTGTGCAGACCTAATACATTGGTAGCCCTCTAAATATATGAGAGATTTTTTTTTTTTTTTTAAAGTAATTGTATTGACATATGTCATGCAGTCTCAATAGAAAGAGAACATGTTTTAGAGTCACAGAGTAGTAAACTGAGGCACTAAAATGTTTATCGAATTTTGTGCTTTTACAAATAAAATCTAAGGTGGCAGAACAAATCTAGGTATCTTTCATCGTTATAAATGCTGTTTTCAGGGCATCTGAGTCAAGAAGCTGTGCCTTGTCTTCTGCCAATGGGAGGCAGGCTAGATTCTTCCAGGACTCATTTTTTTACTGTGATTGCTACCTTTAGGATATAATTTACAAACTTTTTTTCCTATATACCTTTTGAATTTGTCTCCTTCTGTCACCTATTTAAACAAGTTAATTAATCTAATTTTTTCATACATATTTTTTCTGAAGATCACAGAATGATAGAAGCACAGAATATCAGGGACTGGAAGGGACCTTGAAAGCTCATCCAATCCAGTCCCCCTGCAAGAGCAGGATCACCTACCTCAGATCACACAGGAACACCTCCAGTGAGGGCTTGAGTATGTCCAGAGAGGGAGACTCCACAACCCCACTGGGCAATTTGTTTCATGTTCCGTTACCCTCACAATGAAAAAAAATCTTCCTCATGTTTCCATGGAACTTCCTATGCTTCAACTTCCACCCATTGCCCCTTGACCTGTCACGGGACATCACCGAGCAGAGCCTGATTCCAACCTCTGGGCACTTACCCTCTATATATTTATAAACATTGATAAATCACCCCTCAGTTTCCTCCAAGCTAAAGGACCCCAGCTCCCTCAGTCTCTCCTCGTAAGGAAGATAATTCCCTAATATTTGTGGCTTTGTGCTGGACTCTCTCAAGCAGTTCTATGTTCTTGAACTGAGAGACCCAAATACAGTATTCAGAGAAATATAAAGGCTCAAAGATACTCTTATAAATTTGTAGCAATTTAGATTTTTTTTTTTTTTAAATGCACACATCATCCAGGGAAGTGTAGACAATTAGTTTCACCTTAATTTTATCAAAATTAACACTGAACCATATGTTCTGTGAATTATATGTTCCTAGGCATACAGTCCATTTTTGTAAGGAAGTCAAGGTGCCTGATTCCCCTTCGGCTGCTCCACTCACCACTGTGTCTCAAAGGAAAAGCAAACCAACTAACAGATTTTGGATTACTCTTTTTTTTTTTTCTAAAATGGACACTCAAATTATTTTTGGTTTATGGTACTTAAGTTCTTTTTCTAGCAGGGGCATTGGGTGAGATCATCCTAAGTAAATATCCCAAGTACAATCTGAGTAAATATTAAAATGAGCCTTGTCATTTGTTCAGTGTTTGAAATCTAATAGTTGAGTGATGGCTTTTTGTGTTTTAGTTTGTTGGTTTTGTTTGGTTTTTTTTTTTGTGTGGTTTTTTTTCTTTTTCTTTAATTCTCATTTACCATACACAAAACTATAAAGAACTGTAAGTGTAGATAGGTTCAAACACCAATCTTTAGTAAAATTAATATAGACTTCTATCACACTTGAATTTTACAGCACCTTAAAATGTTATGTATACCACCTTAAAATATGGTGATGATGGCTGTTATTGATAGTGACACGGTCTAGTCAATGTGGTGGTGTTAGGTCATAGGCTGGAGTTGATCTCAAAGGTCTATTCCAGCCTCAACAATTCTGTGATTATTATTATTATCATCATCGTTGTTATCATCATTGTCATCATCATCATCGTCATCACCACCACCATCATCATTGTTGTTATAATTGTTACTAGTATTAAGCTGTAATGGTGTCCCTGGTTTTTAACACCAACTATCAGATTTTCAACTACCAAAGGCAGAGTGACAGGATAATTATGAAAGATGAAAAATTCTATACACAAATAATAAATAAAAAGATTACTCACTTTCTTGGCACATTTCCATTAGAAAGTTTTCATGTGAAGTGTCTGAGACTTCACCTTGTGGAATTGAGTGACAGTGAAAATATCCATGACAAAAAAATAGTGACAGTACATTTACAAACTTTGAAATGTATTCAAAAGCATCTTTGTCAAAAAAAATTGAAGTGTGTCTAAGAAAATGTATCAGAAATCTCTTTAGTACTCTATTAAGTATCCTTCATGTTTCAAAAGACCATCCTCTGCATTTAGAATTACTGCACAGGTTTTTTTGATGGACTGGAGAGGTGGTGTCTTCTGCTATTCACACACAGGATTCTCATGGCAGGAACAAGCATTTGAAGTAGTTTTTGACCATTAACTGCCATTCTGGGAATACGGTGTCTCTGCTGTCAGCCTGTTTATTTCAGAGTGAGCAGGCAGGAGCGGTGGTGCTATTTGTTTGTAAATGAGCTCTGCTGTTTTCTCCACATTTTAACTTTAAAACTTTGACTTCTCCTGAGTCCTATGCAAACTTCCTTTTTTTTGCATGCCTGACAGTGACTGAGGAAAAAGTAGTTTCTGACACTTCCATGAAAGTTTGAGTGTATTTTTTTTTTCAGAGACAATTATCTCTGCTGCTCATAGTTGGTCTGTAACTCCAGCTCTTCCTTCAGAATCTCACTTTCTTTTGCGAAAATTTTCTGTGTTCAAAAGTGATGCAGTGGCATAATTTTCAATCAAAGTAGATTTCATCTTAGGCATATAAGGAAGGGAGGAGTTTTTTTGGTTTTGTTCTTTTGGCGAGTGGGGTTTGCTTTTTTTATGATTGGGGTTTTTTTCTTTCTGTGGTTTTTTGTGTGTTTTGCGGGTTTTGTTTGGTTGCTTGCTTTGTTTTGGTTTTTTCCCTCCTCATTACTGTGAAAGTGGAATTATACAGAAAGACAAAACCGTGTTAAGTGAAAAAAACAGCAAACTATCCTCAACAGAAAGATGTGTAGTTAAATTGAGTCAGAAAATGCGTTCCTCCTAAGGGAAAAATGTACAGTTATAGATGGAATAACTTCTTAGATTCTGTTTGGCCTTGGAGTTTGGATGCCTTCTCTTTTTCGGTTTTTTGTTTTGGTTTGGTTTGGATTTTTTCCCCCTTACAGACCAGGCTTAAAAGTCACTTAGTACTGTCTGTTGTGAACTGTGTTCTCCCCTTTGGAAAGATGAAGCAGTGCAGCTAGAAATTGCATATCCACAGTGTATCAGATGGAGTGGGAGTCTATGGAAACATCATACACAGAAGCATTGAAGAACAAAGGATCTGAATTATAAAATGTTTTAGTTTTTTAGTTTTGAGATGCTTTTAGAAGTTTGGAATGGGATTAATTTTATCAAATATATATATATATATGCAGTGTAATTCTCTGTCTGAGGCAACCATATGCTGCCTTTAACTGAATAATGGAGAAAACAAGGTATTTCTATGGGTGCAGTTCATCTCTTTCTACAGTGGATGTCTAAAATGTATTAAAAGGGAAACTGAAGTAATTAGCTTTGGTAAACATGCCTGTGCTACAAAATCCTAAAACTAAATGAGATGAATCCCACCTAATATTTTTTGAAACTGTTTTCCTAAGTTTTTCAAGGAAAAAAAAAAAGTTTTCAAGAATGTAGTTTGTTTTAGTCAAAATTCTATTTTCTGTTAAACAAGTTTGCATAAAAAACCCCTGTGGAGCAGCTCTAAATGGCACATGGAATCTATATTAAGATTATTTCATATATATTTATGAGTTATGATTCTTAGAATAGAAACAAAATTACTTTAAAATGTAGTGGGAACTTTTAGAGGGGGCAACAAAGCAGCAGACAGCACAGAAAACACTTTGGAGCTAACCTATGGCACAATTGCAGAGAGTGAGTGTTATGCTTTGTGACTGATCAAAGCCTGCTGGAGGCAAGATCCCTTCCTTCTTTTACTTGGCTTTGGGTCGGTACGTACAAAGTACTTGCACATGGTATGTATGTAGTACTTTTAAGAAGGTATTACTCACAAAGTACTCATCAAGTATTTTAAATTTTGTGTATCTCAAACACATATCAGAGGTTCTTCTGTATTATAAAAAGCAGTATTATAATACTGGAAAATTCCAGTTGATATATTACATTTCTTTAGATCATTTTGAATACCAGAAGCATAATAATAATTATACTGGACAAAGTTTGACTTTCTATATTATATAGAAATGTTTCAATACAAATCTTACTTTTTTTCTTTTTCCCCCTTGAATTATTCAATAGAAAAAAGTGTCATTTGCTAGAGCTTGACTTAGTTTTGTAAAAAGTTAACAGACACAGAGGGGTAATTGGTCTGTTGCTATCGATCTTAATTTACAAGACATAAACCCCAGCAGTAATGTTATTACACCAGATTACCAGAAGGGTTTTAAAAATTATTTTTATATATATTACTTTCCCACAACAGGATTATATTTAAACACCATTCTGCTTTAGGGCTGAGAATTCAAGGGACAATCATATTCCTGTCATTCAGAGAGGTATTTGGTGCACTTCATTGTTCCAGCATTCATTATCAATCCATATTTACTGTCAGGAGGTTAACCAATATCATCATTTTATATTTGGATGTGCTTTTCAATTTTATATTGAGGGTAGACCTTTAATAGCTTCCTCTCTCTTATCTGTTAAGATTGCAAAAATATTAATAGACAGAATTAAAATAACATAACATGTAGTATAAAATACAAGGGGAAATTAGTTTTGATTCAGGTTTTTGACAATGTTTCAAAGAACAAAAGGAAGTGTAACTAAACAAACTAAAAATAAGCTTGCACATTAAGGATGTGACATCTATCAGGTAGAAGATTTAAAAATATAATGCTGAAAATTCTGTTAATTACTGAACAGACCAGGAGCAGCATCAGGGAATATAGCCATAGTGCTGAATGGCAAAGTGTAAAACCCACATATTTTAAACAGAACATTTCCACATTGTGTCCTGGTTTGAGTTAAAAGAGAAGCAAACCTCTGCTCATTGATCTTATATCTCAGCAAAGTCTTTCCTAAGTAAATGCACTTTCTGAAGTTAATGGTATGTATTTGCAGACTGTATCTGCTTCTAGAAATTATAAATGCTTGATGTTTATAGTTACTACTAAGGACTGGTATGATGAGAGGCCCTTGCTTATAGAAAGCAAGGTCACTGATTAATCTTCTGTGACACCTTGAAGTGCCATAAGTGAAGGGGTCATAAATAAGCAAAAAAGTTGCATATATGGGGAAGGACAGAGCAGGTGACCTAAACCTGACCAACAAGGTATCCCATTCCATATTGTGACAGAGTGCTCCAAACTACCTTCTCCAGAGGTTTGAACGGGGAAAGAAGGTGAGAAGCTGCTTCTCCCACCCCTGAGGGCTTGAATGGGGAATAGCAAATAGCACCCAGCATATGCATATGACAACTGGGCACCTTGGCTAGGTGGATCTTGAAGAAGGCCACCCCACCCTGCCTTCCTGTTGGAAGGATCTGCCTCTGCTGTCAACTGTTGCTGTTCACAGGGACATGTTGAGCAGTTTGGCTTTTCCCTGCGCTGCCAAGGCAGTCACTCTCCATGATCTTTGCCTCTTGGAAGCTGTGTCTACACTTTGAACTTTAACAGGTTTATTTGCATTGGACTCAATGCCACGTAGATCCATGATTGGATTACAATTTGCAGTTCCAGACACTGCCGTGAAGGAGCTAGGGATTATCTCTAAATTCCTACTCCACCACCATGAGTAGATCAGACTTTCCATAGGGCTCTGAGCTGCCTTTCGTTTGTAAGTGGGGTAAAAGTATTTTATGGCTCAACCTTTTCCACTTTTATGATTTTTCTAAATTACTAAAATTACCCATAAGCATCCTTGTGAAGATTTCCCAACTGAATTAGAACCCATAAATAAAATTTAACTAGTTTGTATATAGTTTGGGGGTGCGGTTTTCCAGGAAAATAAAAATAGCTACATTTTTATAATTCCTGGCTTGTTAACTCCCCCAACCAAATCACATGTACATCAGTACAGTATAAAGCTGAAGGAATACAAGGGTTAAACCCTTCAGTGGCCAACATTTGAGGGGATCTTTGTCCTTTCTTCAGTATCAATCCATTAATTTATTAGTCCAGTTTCTGAATGCAATTCCTGAATCCACTTCCCAAAGTCTGCAGAGTCCTGTCTGAGACTTTCCTAGTACCTGCTCTGCAACATCAGTGGTGACCACTGGGGGAGTTCAGCATAATTGTATGCATTTCTATATAGTTCATTACTTCTTATTAACATTAAAATATTTTTATTTTTAGTGTTCAATTAATACTGGTTTAGTCTTTTTCCAACAAACAAATTTCTCTCCCTTAATCTGTTTCCCTTACCCTTTCGGGAAAGAAGAAGCATTAAAAGAGACCATTTATCATATATTTAGTGACCAGCCCAACCTCAAACCATGATACATTGAAACTCCATAGTATCATTGTTTTGGGGCATATTTTGATTGTTGGTTTATGTGCTCTGAGGTAAGATGTATTACACAACAGTTCCCTATGTAGTACAATGCTATCTAACATAAACATTGACTCAGAAGCTACCTAGATGTCATTTACTACATATCAGTTCTCTGACCCTGTACAGATCCAGGTGTGAATTCTCCATTTCCTTATTCACAAAGGACAGTCATTTTGCAAAGATATGGTGGTTATCTATGGTCCTTTTGTGTTTCGCTGTGTGGATTTCCTACAAATCTTGAGCACAGAAGTAGTTGACTGCCCCTTTTTAAAAAAAGGGAGCTAAATTAGCTGGCGTGTAATTTTTTCTCTAGTTTATGATAGTGCACTGGCTATTTGCAGGCATAAGTGCCCTTTCTACCACTCAGTGAGATTTTAAATCTGTTTCCTGTCAGAAATTCTGCAATTTCCATTCTCACTTGGTGTTGTTGCTATACAGTGCTGTTCTGAAAAGATTTAAAAAATGTATAACCCTAGCATCTCATTCTGTACATGTTTGCATTTACAAATCAGTTTTCCATTTTGGCGAAACTTTTCCTATTGAATTAAAATAAGACTCCAGTTTAGTTACTGTTAAAGTAAATACAAAAAAAAAAAAACCTTGCTGATTTTATCAATGCAGAACTGTTACCCTAAATATCACATTTCTTCTTAAGCTACAGTAAAACTACCCTTGTAGCCAGAACTAAAACCTTATCATTCAACTAATCTGTTTTTCAATGTCTTATTCTATCTTAAGACTTTATAGGCAGTTGACAAGTATAGGCATTCATCACCCACAGCAATAACCTGATTTAGACACTGCTTCAGAAGGATGAAATCCACTTGAGAATTGTAAGGCTCTTGCCTCACTAGGGCAGTCTATAAGATTAGGTGAAATACAGGTGCCACAGACCCTCACAGTCAATTTGGTTGTCTAAATAGGTATGTAATGCCAAATGAGATGTCCCAAGTATTCAGCTGTTTTTCAGCTGCCAGTTCACAATAGCGCAAATCTTTGCTTTGTCATATGTTAGCACTTTACAAAAGGCTCCCATCACAGATAACTGGCTCCTACAGGGTGGTCTTCAGCTCCATGTTAAGATATTCAGGTGCTTAGAGATGTGGTTCTATATGTAAAGCAGTCTAAATTGCATCAGTCTACTGGGATCAAGTTGACATAAATCTGCGGTTGGAGGTGGGGATCCAGCTATACTTGAATTAGGCCTTTAGAGCCAAATCAGTTGTTTCAGTGTATGTGCTCATCTAGTGCAAGTTGAGACTCCTTAGGGAACCTTTCTTGATCTTCAGAAGCTGGTCCAGAAAATCTTGGTCCCTTTCAGGTTCTGTGACCCACACTTATGCAGGTATGCAGGTTTGAGGCTAATTGGAGTATTTACTGAGAGAAATAAAATCCTTAGCTGTGAGAAGAAAAAAACAACAGTAGAAACCTATATCACTCATTCTTCTACCAAGAAGCATAACTCGTCAAAATATAGATCAGACACTCACTGCTCATACACTTCTCAGTTCTGAGTTCTGCTCCTTCACTCTGGTGGTCTGTGTGGTTGCTTCTGCCTTAACTGTAATCTGACCTAACCCTTTGTTTCTCCTAACCTCTTTTTTGACATCTAACCTCCTAACCTCTTTTTTTTGACATCTCACTTCAGATTTCTCCAGGTTTATCAAGTAAGCTATATGGGGATTGATCTGGTTATTGCTGAAGGGAAGGAAAGAAGGTGGAAGGAGGGAGGAGGTTTGGGATCCTTCTAGCAACCTGATTGTTTTGGAGGGATTTTCTGTTTCTGTATTACTTTTAACTTGTATATAACTGTAAGTATTTGTGTATATTGTGTATATATATGCTTGTAAATTGTGTTAAGCTGTAAATATAGCTTTGTTCCTTAACTTTCTACTGACTGAGTCTAGTCTGGGTGATTTTGTTGTGTAGGGGGGCAGACAACTCCCAAACCATCACAGCAGGTGGCCTGGATAATCTTATCAAATTCAAACTGTTCTTACTGGAATACAATGCAGAGAATCTGGTTTTCTGTGAAATAACTTTTTCTGGAAGAAAACATCTGAATTTTACTTTAATTTGTGCCCTTGAAATTAGTTTCAATACCAATTTTTTGCTTCTAATGCCTAAACCACAAGCAAATTTAATGGCCTATCCATTTACTCCGTCTTTTCATATGTTTTTGTTCTTGTTGATATTATTCTACTCAGCGCAGTTACATTAATGCAGGATTTTTAAATGTTCTTATTTTGTTTCCTAGCTGAACTGTATTTTATTCTCCAAACATTGTTATTTTACCCTCAGAAATGAGGTCTCAAATAGCAGATAATGCCAGATTTTGTCAATGTTACACAAGGACCATATTTATGTACCAGTCTCTACCTCAACTTGCTGTTCCAGCTCCAGACACAATGTTTTCTCTTCTAGGGTACCCTTCTTCATCATGTTATAAGCATGAGATGAGTGAGATGTAGTCATCTTATTCAGCAGCACCCCAATCACAACCTAAGTTTTTCTGGTAGGTATGTATGTCCCTGTTACCTTCAGTTTCACATCATAACACTGTACTTGTTATAACTGAGGTATAAACTACATGAAAGCAGGGCATAGCCATGCTAGATCAAAAAATATTCTAGCAGATCAAGATTCCTCCCCTGAATCTTTTCTCACACTGTTGTAAAGCATGTTTCATGACAGTATCACCTCATAATAAAGTTAGAATCAAGCATTATAATTGTTTTTTCAAAACTGATCATATGTGACCTTACCTGGTACCAGGTCATTGACTCACAGCTTGGCAGTAGGCAGATATTTGCTGTCAAGAAGAGCTACTCTCAGTTGTCTCTGAATCGACTTATTGTCTCCATCGTATCAACTTGGTTGCACGTCTCAAAACAGAGTTGTAGGGGAAAAAAGTTTCTAAAGCTTGTTGAAAATCAGCTAGGGCAACTAGCACTAAACAGAAAGCATTGGATTGATGCACATTTTTTCTGACTGAAGTTTCTCCAGAACAGTGTGTTCCCCACTGTGCAAATTTATTACTCCCAGCCTTTGGGATTTGTTTGTTTCCCTTGCAGTTTATGCTGCTGGCTCCACTTTGGCTATGCCATCTGTTATTCTTCTTTCCTGTTTCTTAGTGTTTCTTTTCATCTGTGTCCTCTACACAGCTACATTAACTGCCATGTGTCTCATAGGGTATTTGGGACCTTTAAGATACAGAGTGCCACACTGTCAACTGCCACTGTTGCAGAAACTTGAGTTCTTTCCACGTCCTCTAGAAAATATAGAACTACTTTAAAATTGAAATTATTTTTAACTTTCTGAAGGTTTCTTCAGGAACACTTGGTTCTTGCAAAAGAACCTCTCTCAGGGTCAAATTTTCCTGTTTTAATAATGATAGCTCTTGCAAAAAGTCACAACTTTTTAGCCCTTAATTCCTGTAATCATCTGTATGCAAGAGTATTCTCATCTTTTATTTTAGAACATATTTCTGAATTCCTTGTCTGAAAAAAAAATTGTGAAAATCCTGCCACAAACACACTCAGAGTGAATGTAGTCTAGAAGACTGCAACACTGAGAAAACACTAACACAGATCCATTTCTTACATTTCAAAACTTTTAAAGAAATCACTTCACTGAACAATTATTACAACATGATAGATTGTTTTAGTCTTTGGGTTCCTCTCCCTTTCTGCTTTAAAGAAAAGAAAAATCTTTCTTGGATAACAATTATTAGGTGTAAATATTGAAGGAAAGGTGGAGCAGGACTGAATTATGTCAGTATTTTGAGTCTGAATTGGCATTACGATGTGCATGTTCTGTATTTAGTCTGTAGTATCTTGGTTTTTAAAGCAAGCCACAGTAATTTTAAATATTTGTGAGTTCATGGATTGCTGGAACACTGTTGGCTCGGCCACATGTTTATGTGCATTTTTACTCTATTGCTTGGATTTTTGTGTGTGTTTTACAGTTTCTATCCCCTGTGTACAGCTTTATTTACCTCTCTGAAGTGGCTAGGGTGACTTCATGAATCAAGGAAGGAGACAGTGAACAGAGGAATAATTATTTTGTACATAGCTACACAACAATAAATTTATATCACAACTAACTACTCTGTAATTTTACAGAGTATCACATTTGGCTGTTTTCTTGCTTATAAATGATATAATTTTATATTGAAACCTCAGTATTCAGTGAGAAGTTTTAACCTGGCCCATTTCATGCAGAGGCATAAATCGCAAGTGACAAATTGTGAAAGATTTACAGTGTAGGCAGAAATGGAAGTGATATGAAAGCATATCTGATGGACTTAGTGTTGTTTCCAGTGTTTTGTACTGTCATTTTGGTTGCTTTTAATGTTTGTTGTTTGGTTTTTTTTTTAATTGCTTTTTATTTCAGAGGAGGAGACTGCTTCCCTTTTTCAGATGTACAGTTTGGAATGAGTTCCCTCAGCAGAAGAGGAAGTCCATTAATGTACTGAAAAATTCGATCATGTTATGAAGTCACCCACCTACACTACCTGTATAACGTAATCTGTGCTGCACTGTAAATTATTATCTCCTACCTTTCTAAAATGGCAAGCAGTTGATAAAGCCCTCTGAGGAATTTACCGTCCCTCTGCCTATCCATCTGTTGTACCATCTCTGGCTTTTGGAGAAACAGCTGTCTTTAAACATTATACAGTAATTCTATGCCAAAGGAATGCATGCATTACTGAAGTCAGTATTGTCTTGTGCATCCTAAAGGTGATTAATTTTTCAGCAACTTTTAAGAGATGTATTCATTTATTCAACAGACTGAACAATATGCATGAACTGTGGAATGTGGATTACTTCCTATTGTTTCAGTTGTTAAGTATCTGATACATCCTGATGGGCAGGCAAAATATTTATCCCACAGTTTCTGTTAGTGTCACACAAAATTATATACAGCATTCATAATGAAGAGATAATAGTAATTGCACTATTTTCAGCAACCACAAATAGTGACTAAACTTCAAGGCTCAACGATTTATTCCAGTAAGAAATTTAAACTATTGCAAAGTGAAGCAGTAGTCCTGTTACTATGTCATACTACATAATATGTACTATTTAATAATATGTACTATTTGGTGGGAACCAGCATGGCTTCACCAAGGGCAGATCTTGCCTGACAAATTTAGTGGTTTTCTATGATGAAGTCACAGCGACAGTAGACAAGGGAAGGGCAACTGATGTCATCTACCTGGACCTGAGTAAGGCATTTGACTCTGTCCCACATGACATCCTGGTCACCAAACTGGAAAAACATGGACTTGATGGATGGACCACTCCCTGGATAAGGAATTGGCTGGATGGTCGAACCCAGAGAGTGGCGATCAACGGCACAATGTCCACCTGGAGACCAGTGACAAGTGGTGTCCCTCGGGGGTCAGTGCTGGGACCAGTGCTGTTTAACATCTTTGTCAGTGACATGGACAGAGGAATGGAGTGCACCCTCAGCAAGTTTGCAGATGACACCAAGCTGTGTGGCACAGTCGACTTGCTAGAGGGCAGGGATGCCATCCAGAGGGACCTGGACAGGCTGGAGAGGTGGGCCCAGGCCAACCTCATGAAATTCAATAAGGCCAAGTGTAAGGTCCTGCACCTGGGTAGGCACAATCCCAAGCACAAATACAGGCTGGGTGGTGAATGGCTGGAGAGCAGCCCTGAGGAAAAGGACCTTGGAGTCTGGGTTGATGAAAAGCTCAACATGAGCCTGCAGTGTGCACATGCAGCCCAGACAGCCAACCGAGTCCTAGGCTGCATCAAGAGAAGCGTGGCCAGCAGGGCAAGGGAGGTGATTCTGCCCCTTTACTCTGCTCTCGTCAGACCCCACCTGGAGTACTGTGTGCAGTTCTGGAACCCTCAGCACAGGAAGGACATGGAAGTGTTGGAGCGGGTCCAGAGGAGGGCCACAAAGATGATCAGAGGGCTGGAGCAGCTCTCCTATGAGGACAGGCTGAGGGAGTTGGGGCTCTTCAGCCTGGAGAAGAGAAGGCTTCGAGGGGACCTGATAGTAGCCTTCCAGTATCTGAAGGGGGCCTACAGGAAGGCTGGGGAAGGATTGTTTACAAGGTCCTGCAATGACAGGACAAGGGGCAATGGGCTTAAACTGGCAGAGGGGAGATTTAGACTGGATGTTAGGAGGAAGTTCTTTACAGTGAGGGTGGTGAGGCACTGGAAAAGGTTGCCCAGGGAGGTTGTGGATGCTCCCTCCCTGGATGTGTTCAAGGCCAGATTGGATGAGGCCTTGAGTGAGCTGTACTAGTGGGAGGTGTCCCTGCCTCTGGCAGGGGGTTGGAACTGGATGATCTTTGAGGTCCCTTCCAACCTTACCATTCTATGATTCTATGATTTACATACTACTGCTATTGATTCTGTGTCTTTCATGTGTGTGGTTTAACAAGTAACAACATACGAAGTACTGAAAAGAGAAGAAAAAGCATTTACTCAGAGTATGATGCATTGATCCACTTGGATTGGATTCATCCTTTTTAAGGATGCAATCTGACTGCCTAACTGTGGTCAGTCAAGGCTTTTACACAAGTCAGGGTACTTTCTGCAGACATCTCCGTCCACCACTAGAGAATAATATGAATCTCCTGTAAACCTTTTATATTTATGAGCTTCAGGTAGATATCTCCAGTAACATGGGGCACCTTAAATGCCAATATAGGCTTATGAATGGACATCTAGTTGATCACAGTTTCAAGTGCACAGATGTCTGCACTTGAGTTAATCATCCTATTTTACTGTTCATTCAAAAAAAAAAAAAAAGGCATGATTTGTATTACTATGTTCTTTGTGTGGTGCACTGCCTGATTAAGTGCTTTTTGCTCTTCACTGTATGAGGAGCTTCGTGCTCAGCTTAAATACAGACTTACAGGTGATCAGATGAATCCCAGACATTTTTATTAATACATGAAAAATGCCTGTCGAAAATACTATGGAATGGCAACCTGGATCCTCTTCTTGATTAAAAGGGTGACTCATAGAAACTTTAATTTCAGAGTGTGTTACCTTTCCTTTCACTGTTAAGCAGAAATAGATCAACCCAATTACTAGATTCATTCTTATTTCATCCCACCAGTGAGTGGGCTGGGAATGCACAAGGAGCTGAGAGGGGACATAGCTGAGACAACTGTCCCCAGATGATCAAAGGGATGTCCCATGCCATATGACAATACGGTTCAATAATATAACTGGATGTGCTGGTTTGAGGCTAACTGGAATATTTCAATGAGAGAAGTTAGACCACTGGTTATTAGAAGAAAATGATGATGAAGTCTATATCATCCATTGATTTGCTGAGAGGGATGAAAAACCAGAATGTAAATAATCTCTGTCACTCTGGTCTGTGATGTTGGATCTATTTGCTTCCTCTTAACTCCACTCTAACATCTTTTCACTAACCTTGGCTAACAGAAAACAATGTAAGCTTTGCTTCTCGTTTCGTTCATCTGTCTGAGAAAGTAGAGTGAGAAAGAGAGTGATAGTTTTGAACCCCTTCTGGGCAGCTTCTTTGTCCAGGAGGGAGTTCGGATTTCCATATTATTTTAATTTGTATATAGTTGTAAATACTTGCAAGTATATTGTGTATATATGCTTGTAAATTTTGCTTTGCTGTAAATATAGCTTCATCTTATTGCCATCTGAGATAGTCTGGTAACCAGTTTTAATTGTGTGTGGGAAATTCCTAATCCACCACACTTGGAAGCTGAAGGTTGGTGAATATTACTGTTAGTCAGGAGCTGACTGGGCACTGCTTTGTTAGTCTTTTCAGATTATGAGTATCTCTGGAGTAGAATTATGTCTTACGCAGTACCGAACACATATAAAACAAATCATTCATGTGTTCAGATTTGTCTGTTGACTATCAGACTTACCACTATAATTAACAACTGCCTTTTGGTGATTATTTACTGTGCTAGTCAAAAAGCTTGCATCTGATATTTTCAGTGACATTACAACAGTTTGCTAGAGTGGGGAGGAAGAAGTAATGAAAAAACCCAAACAACCAAAAAACACACCAACACATCCCACCCAAAAAACCCCCAAAACCTAACCACAAAATAAAACAGCAAAACCAACCAACCAAAAAAAAAACCCCAACCAACCAACCAACCAACCAACCAAAAAAACACTCAAAAACCCCCACCACCAACCAGAAAAACCCAAAAAACAAACCTGAAAAATAAAGAATCAGGAAGATTTTATCAAGATTTCTCTTAAGGTTTCAGTAAAATTTCTTTTGAAATTCTAGGGAGATTCATGAAAATGCCTAGCCTGATTTTCTGCTTCATATTCTCAGCAACCTCAAAGCAAAAAAATTTAAGAGGCTTTGGGATAATATAGCTGGTAGCTGCTTTAGTCTAACGTATGCTATTACATGACTTCTTAGAATGTCAGTTGGCTGTTTCCAGTTCAGTTGAGTCCTAATATACCAGTTCAGCAATTTATCCAAATTATCCCCTTACTGAAGAGGGCATCACTAGCACTTTACATTGTTAATTCAGCCTTTTTTCTTCCTCGAAAGCTACACTGAACTAAAGAGAATAAAATAATTGGATGTAAATTAATGTCCACATTTATATGCAGTTAATTACACTACTTCCTTTTATGCCACTAGTTCGATGCTGACATCATGCCCTTTTAAAGACCTGTCTTCTTTAAAAGTGCTGCAAACCTTTCCAAACCCTTATTACAATCTAACAGATTTTTTTTTTTCTTTTTTTTAGTTACTTATAATTGTTAGACTGGTGGTGCTTTTAGTATTTTACTTACCTTTAATGTTCATTTCATTCCAATGTGTGCTAGAGATGTTTACCAAAGGTAGAAAGCAGGGAGTTTGGAAAAGCTTTCTAAAAAGTTAATTTGTACCTTTAGATATTACCTAAAGAACATCATTTATTTTGTACATAAGACAGGAAAGAAGTCTGGGAAAGTGTAAATCTAAAACCTGCATGCTATGTCTGCCACTGTATTGGCATTCTAACTCTTTTTTTCTGAAATTTTTGGGTTGCCAGTGTTCTGACCAGGCTACTGGATGCCACAAACCAAAGGGCATGGGGGCACATGCAAATCTATTTTACATTGTATGACCAAAGACCAAAATAGGGGGGGAGACCTAGCCATAGTCTGTGCAGTTGATTTATGTGCCTACCACAAGCCCAACATGAATTTACTTCACAGTTCCAAGTAATCCCACAGAGAAACATAGGGCACTGCACCATAGAAGCAATTTTCTGCTTTTTGATTTTTAAATGTTAGCAGATATGGAAATGTTCTACCAGTAAGTCAAGGGAAGGAGAGACTGTCCCTTTTGTCTCCAAGAACCAAGAAGTCATTCAGTCTAGTTCAGAAAATTAATAATGACCTCAAGTAAATATTTTTCTTTTACCTGTGCAAATGCTTTAGGTATGTATATCATTGTTATTAACAATATTTTACACAGTAAAAAAAAAAAGTTGCTAAGTGTTTTCAAAAAATATGTAAGGTTGTGCTCTTTATATATTCCCTATCCACTTTATATATATGTTTATATGTATACTTTATATATACCCTACACACTGGGATAATGATTGGATGAATAAATGAATGAGTTGTGAACAGGCAAAAAGGTAAAAAAGGCAGCAAAAAGGTGCATAGCATCATTGTTATAGTGATGTGCTTGTAGTTCAAAAATGCTGGTCTCACTTATTCATATTAAAGTCTCTGTAGCATGAAAAGAGAGCAAAGGGGGTTCATATTTATGAGAGTATTTGCCTATTATACTTAGAAAATATTGATAAAAGGCTTCAAGAGATACCAGAGGGGTTTAAAAAATTGATTTTATTTTATTTTTAATAACGTGTACCTGGTCTGACAATACTCAGAGAGAGTAAATAGGATTATTAAAGTCGGGTTTTTATGACAGTGATGGAACTGTGGCAAGGGATTCTGTCTGTGAAGATTGAAATGACAATCATCATGGTTTTATGGTAAGTGCACCTTGTCAAACAAATGAGATGTCCTTTTACATGAGTTTAGTTGATAACTACAGGGGATAACTGCATTGCCATAATACAGTTAAATTACTGTAAAGCAATTGTCACTGTGTTTCTTCATTTCCTGATGAAAATTCTACTATGCAAAATCCACAAAGCTTAAATACCATCTATGAAAAAAATATTTCTGAAAGTAATTACAAATGAAGTACTGTTGTACAATAGGATGCATAACCAGATGCCTCTGCAAAGTTAATCATTGCTTTTCTATCTCCTCATCGATGATCTGGTCAAAGTTGCTGATAATTAGTGATAAGTAATAATAGAAACATAGGATAGTTAGAATTGGAGGGGTTCTGTATCGGTCATCTAGTCCAGCGCCTCTACAGTGACCAGGGACATATTCAACTCAATCAGTTTGCCCTAAGCCCTGTTCAACCTGGCACTGAATATTTCCAGGGAAGGGGCATCTACTGCTTCTCTTGGCAAGCTGTTCCTGTATTTCTCCACTCTCATTGTGAAAAATTACTCCCTTATACCTAGTCTGAATCTAAGTTCTTTTGTCTTAAAACCATTTAACAGATTAGGTTTAGTGTGGAATCAAATAAAATAACTCAGCAGGAGAATTCCCACTGATCTCAGTAGGACCAGTTTATTTTCATAGTATTGAAGCTGTTCCTCTGTTCAAAATACTGACCATTAATTAGGAACTCCATCTGGCTTTCCAAGTGCAATCCAAATTGCTCACTGAACAATGTTTGCACCAGATACTTAAGAAACAAGATTCCCTGTCCAGAATATTTGATATTGAATTCACCCAACATTGGTTGACAGTCAAACTTTAGATCTGGTCCTTACACTTAGTCACTGGGAAATGGCTACAAGTCTCTTAGTTTTAAAGTTTGCAACAATTCTTGATTTAATGTTTCCATTTCAGGTTCTGTGGATTAAAAGGAAAGTTTTTTTTTTTAATTATTATTTCTATTTTAGAGGACCTGGCCTTGAACACCTCCAGGGAGGGAGCAGCCACAACCTCCCCATGGCAACCTGTGCAAGTGTCTCACCACCCTTACTGGAAAGAACTTCCTCCTAGCATCCATAAAAGTTTATGTAAACTACCTAACAAGTTAAAAAAACATGAAAATACCAAACAGGTAATAATAAAACATTCCAGAAATAACAAATAACACATTCTGAAACAAGAACCATCTCTCTTATTTCCTTATAATATGCAAAAATGTCAGTCTAATCTAGAAAAACATAGTTATTTAAGATACTAAGTAAATCACGTAAAATGAACTCTACTAAATTACGTTGCTTAAGAAAATGACTTTTTTTTTTTTTTTTCTGAACAGCATATGTTTCAACACAGCCAAATGAAAGAACATATATCAAGTAACGAAGTATGTAGGTCACATCTGCAGGATGGGAAATGGTGCTCTGGTGTCCAGTGACATTGAAGGACTTAAAGGAAACAGTAGCTAATTAAGCCAACATGATCTTTCTGACCAATGGTATAGCTGAGTAGGTGATGCATAAACAGAAAAATACTAAATAGAAGTGAGGAAGCTGTATTTTTGTATTGTACTCGAGATGCTTTTACTAGCATACCCATATCGTGGAGTGCTAATAGGCCTAAAACATGTCCTGTTTTGCCCCACCCTTCTGCTGATGGGGGAAGCAAGGCGAGGGGAGGGAGGAAAACAAAGACTTGGGCTTATGTCTCCTCCCAAAGAGATAAACAGATACTCGCAGGTGTTTATGCACTTGTGAGAGTCTTGCCCAAATAAGGGTAAGCAAGCCCTGGTTTCACTTAATATGGTCAGTTTTGCAAATGCCATTCTGATTGGTGAATCTCAGTGGCCAAAGGAGCCAGCCATTACACTCAGGCAAATAATATAAATGGAGCTAAGTTGCGAGCAGTTGTGCTGCCTCTGCCTCACGGAGCTGCCTCTGCCTCATTGATTTGCCTCAGTGTGTGCTGTTCTTCTCTATGTGGTATTAAGTACCTCACAATGTGTTGAGAAGTGCCACCAACATTGTGCTCTCTGCACATCTGCAAGAGATCCTGCCAACACCTCTGCAAACCTCTCTGCCAAGAGGAACCAGGGTCAGGCCAGAGATTGTCTGCCTCTTTCCCAGCACGCTGCTAGAGCCTGGGAAGATCTAGAAGCCTTTCAACAGCTGTCAAGATGCTGAGCAGTTCCAACACTGCTGCAAAGGAGCCACGGACTATCTCTGAATTCTACTCTACCATTGTGAGTAGAACACACTTTCCTCAGGGCTCCAAGCTGCCTATTTATAAGTGGGTCAGAGCCATTTTTTGGCTAAACCTTCTGATTTTCTGATTCTTCTAGATTAATGAATTGCCCATAATCATTCTTTTGAAGATTTTCCTGACTGAATTAGAACCCAAATTTAAACAGTTTGTGGCTGGGGTTTTTTGGAAATAAAATAACTGTACATTTTATAATTCCTGCCTTGTTAATTGCCCCAATTAAATCAACCAATATTCAGTTTTTGCTGAATTTCTTAAAAAAAAATAATTAAAAGACATACTAAAAAAAATTACAAGCACAACTCAGGATTTTGGAAACTAGTAAAGTATATCCAAGATAGAATTATAAAGCCTACATCTACAAGTTTATACATGGGGAAAAAAACAATTCTGATAAGAGATGAAGTTTTAACAGAGTGGAGTAGCACAGTGATTTGAAAATACACTCATTCATAATGCAAACAACAAGCAGATTTTAAAATTATAGATTCATATAATTATAGGTTGGAGGGGATCTCTGGAGGCCACCTATTCTGATCTCCTGCTCAAATTAGTACTAACCTTAAAGTTATAGCACTTCAAGCAAGGCCTGTTACACTCCAGTTTTAAAGTCCCTGAAGATGGAGATTTCACAGCTCTGTTAATCAGCCTGTTCCAGTCCTTACTCACTTTCTTCTTCTATCCAACTGAAATTTACTGTGACATATTGCCTTTACATCTCATCTTTCAACTATGAACCTCTGAGTGGAATCTGTCTGTCTTCTGTTTTATTTCCTGTAGATATTAAACCCCAGGTTTAGGCAGATATTTAGCAGTATTATTACTGAAAATGAAAATTGGTTTGGTGACTTTTTTAATAGGGTTTCCAAAAGATGTATGCAGTAATTGATGGATGATCCTGGAGGTCTCCTCTAACCTGGTACCATTCTATGATGCTATGTTTCCTGTAACTTCGTTTAGTAAACTTACATTTTGACTTCTGTAAAAGTTCCTGCTAGGGGTTAACATCATAATACTAAGAAGTCAATGAATCAAAAAAATACAGCACTAAACTACTTCTGGCTAGCAAGATAATAAAGCCCTTCCCTGTCCTATTATCAATGCTCATCATATTTCTCTGACAGTGCTGAGCTGTTAGATTCCTTACTGATTTGGATTCATATTCTTCATAGTCTTCATAGTGATATTTACTGTCCTATAGCAATTAAATAATAAGAGTGAAGTTAATATGCAGATCATACATTTAGGATTATTTTTACCTACATTTACACATCTATAGGATAGGCATATATATATATATATATATATATCCTATATACACATATAGGATAGACTTTTCTAGTCACAAAAAAAAATTCCTTTTTAATCACTGAAGCAAAACACACACAAAAAAGAATTTTTAGTGAAAAAAACCAATCATGATCCAGTTCAGATAGGCACTTTGTGTCTCAAAATGTCTACTCCTATCCATTGATAATGGAAAGGAATATAGGAATATCAGGAACAGCATAGTACACAGTAAGCATCTAAAATTGGATAAGATGAATCCCAAGACAGTTTGTGTAGGAAAAGAAATATTTATAATGAAAGCATATCAATAAAACCTGAATTCTTCAATTCATGAAACATAATTTTGATATTGTTTCTCTGTCCTAAGGAGAGCAACAAGGATGTTGAGGGGACTAGAGGGCATGACTTATGAGGAACAGCTAGGGCTGCTAGGCTTGCTCAGCCTAAAGGAGAAGAGTTGAGGGAACCACCTCATTGGTGTCTACAACTACAACGTGAAAGTTTATTTGCTGAAATTAAACTTTCAGTGTTTTCATTGTACAACAGAAGTGTACACTTATACTGTATACAGGTAATATACAGATATAATAGCAATATTTATAAGATGTGTCTCAGATACACAAACCCAAATACTAAAAGTCTGGCTTTAAACATTAAAATTCATAAGAGCTTACAGTTTTAAAAAACTAGCTTCTTTTCTTTGGAGATATTAAATACACCTTTTCTTTCTAGTTATTTAGAAATAGTAAGCTAAAAGTGACACTTAAGTGAATCAATGAGTATTACTACTAACTTGCAGCTCTTGCCTTGAGTTCCAACTGAAACTAATTATGAGTTACCAGTTATTTCTCTGGGAAGTGCCCTGTTGAAACTTCTATATGCTTTCCTGTTTCCAATGCATGGTGACTGTTTCTTGTTTCCTGTATCCCTTCTTTTATTACAGTTTCCCTGTACACTTTCATATTATTTTATCCTGATGCATCCTCTCATGATGTATCCTCTACTACATGTTGAAGGGGGTGGATGAGGCAATCAGTCTCTCTGGAGAGAGTGGGACAAAAACTAGGGTCAATTGAGGAATCGAGAGCCCAGCTGAAGTGCATGTACATCAATGCATGCAGCATGGGCAACTAGCAAGAAGAGCTGGAAGTCCTGGCCCACCAGGGTGACTATGATATAGTTGCCCTTTCAGAAACCTGGTGGGATACCAGGCACGATTGGAGTGCTACACTGGGGGGATACAGGCTCTTCAGAAGAGACAGGCGAGGGAGGAGGAGGGGTGGCTCTGTATATTAGGGAGTCACTCCTTGCCACAGAGCTTGAGGTGGAGGA
This sequence comes from Eubucco bourcierii, assembly GCA_013396675.1. Taxonomy (NCBI): domain Eukaryota; kingdom Metazoa; phylum Chordata; class Aves; order Piciformes; family Ramphastidae; genus Eubucco; species Eubucco bourcierii. Next base: position 75,435 of record VWZE01022407.1, read on the forward strand.
CAAAGGGATTGAGAGCCTGTGGGTTAAAATCTGACATCCTGGTTGGAGTCTGTTATAGACCACCCAACCAGGATGAGGAGGCAGATGAGGCATTCTATAATCAATTGGAGGCTGTCTCAAAATTGTCAGATCTTGTTCTTGTGGGTGACTTTAACCTGGTAGATATCTGCTGGAAACTTAATTCAGCAGAGAGGAGGCAATCTAGAAGATTTTTGGAATGCATGGAGGACAGCTTCCTGATGCAGATGTTAAGTGAACCGACCAGGGGTCAAGCTCTACTTGACCTGCTGTTCTCCAATAGAGAAGGGCTGGTAGGGGATGTGATAGTGGGAGGCTGCCTAGGGTGTAGTGACCATAAAATATTGGAGTTTTCAGTATGCAGGGAGATAGGGAGGAGCAAGAACAGAACCCTCACCTTGGACTTCCAGAGGGTAAACTTCAACTTGTTCAAGAAACTGATTTGTAAAGTCCCCTGGGCAGCAGCCCTTAAGAACAAAGGGGTCCAGGATGGTTGGACCTACTTTAAACAGGAACTCTTGAAGGCACAGGACCAGGTAGTTTCCGTGTGCCAAAAGGGGAGCCGTCGGGGAAGGCGACCGGCCTGGATGAGCAAGCAGCTCCTGAAGGAATTAGGGGAGAAAAAGAGGGTGTATGGCCTTTGGAAGGAGGGGAAGGCTTCTCCTGACATGTT
>VWZE01022407.1:95994-120272 GCA_013396675.1 Eubucco bourcierii
GGCCAGCTCATCTGCCAGCTCTCTCAGCACCCTAGGATGGATCCCATCAGGTCCCATGGACTTGTGGGTGTCCAAGTGGCTCAGCAGGTCCTGAACTAATTCCTCATGGATTTCCAGGGGAACACACTGCTCCCCGACCACATCACCCAGCTCAAGAGTCCACCTGTCCTGAACTCCTCCCTCCTCACTGTTGAAAATATAATGTTATTTAAAAGTATTGCAAATCATTTGTTCATCTTGGCTTCTTTTCCAGCCCACTGTAGTCATCCTCATTTACTGAACCAGCAAAATTAAGTGTTTACTATTTCATTGACTTTTCCTTCTCGACAGTCTCACCACAGTCTTTCTATGGTGATGTCACTAATTAAATAGCAGAAATGTAAATAGCTTTTTCAACAATAACTGAGGGAAGAAGAAAACCCACTAGCATCAGTATTTTGTATGGGGCTGGATTTTGATAGATGGATTGTGTATATATTTGATAAAGTCATCTGTATTTGATAGAGTTATTGTGTATTCAGTAAATGACAGAACACTTCATGACAAAAAAAGAAAAAAGAAAAATCAATATTCCTCATCAGAAAGAAGTAAGAAAGACTGTTTTCAGGACTAAACCTATATTTGGGCTCACACATTTCTAAAACATAAATCACATTTCTAATGAAAGTGAGAAAAGGTATTTTAACATCAAATTTTCCTTTCATTTAGTTTGGACCAACAGTGCTACCTTTGGATCTACGCTTCAAAGCATAAATATCTTCTCCATAACCTTAAAAAAAAAAAAAAAAAACAGAGAAAAAAAAAAGGACAACAGAAGAGAAATTAAGTAAAATATGCNAAAGAGGTTTTGGTGGAAGGAAGTAGTTATTATTTTAATTTAATTAATATTTTCAACTTAATATAGATGTGTTTTTCTAATTACATGTACAAATGTCCAAAACTATTTGCCTTCCTTTAGCTGCATTAATCTAGAAAGAAGGTATTTTATAACTTCAGAATGTACAGTTTAACTGTAAGGTCTCACTTTAACTCCCTAAGACATTATTGTAACTTTATTCTTCAAATTCTGAAATTTTGGAATCCATTCCAGTGACATTTTTTTATGTCCTTTATTTTTTGCTCCTAAAAATGCCGTTGGTACAATAAGAGAATTTGTATAGTAAAACTTATAGCAGATTAATTGCACATGAAAAATAAAACAGGTGAAAAAAAATGTTATGCTGTGATTTGGAGAAGAGAAAAAAAAAAGAAAAAGAAAGAAAAAGAAAAAGAGAAAGAAAAAGAAAAGGAAAAAGAAAAAGAAAAAGAAAGAGAAGAAGAAGTGTATCCACTATTTAATTTTGAAGCAACCAAGGAGAACAACCAAATTTTCTTGCATCTCAACACAGAAATAATTAGTGTTTTCTTGTACTTCAGGATAAGCTTTGTAAACAAGTTCTGCTAGGAAAAATGTCAGAAGGACAATAGTGTTGGAAAGTAAAAATGCATGACTTTCCTAAGCTATGAAAATCAGGATATAATCCAAAAGGATAATGGATGTCAGTGTGGAGTGTGGACCTTTCCACCTTTGCGTGGGAACTGCGTTAATCTCAGGCCCTTGTCCTTGTGCTCTGCCTGAGCTGTATATGCACATATGTGTTAAATGCTGCATGAAAAAGTGGGCATCATACTGGGAACTATTGAATAGGAAGTGATTTATATTCTGTGGATATATCAGTTGCAAAGCTCAAAGCTTCTTGTGTCCTAATTCAAAATATATTGGCAGCACCACACTTTTTCTAGTCTGTTCCTATGTCATCATTGTCTTTTTTATTCCTCCATCTTTCATTAGCTGCTTCATATTGAGAATACAAAGTACTTAACTCTTTCAGCACTCTACAAACTTAAGGACATTGAACTGTTCACTGAGAATCATATGGTCTGGCTTGTCTTTGACAGAAGAGTTTATTCTTCAAAAGAAGCTGACAGTGAACCTTTTAATCATTGCAGTATCTCCAGCAATTACAGCAGAAGTCGACAGTACGCCAAATTTCATTCATCTGCAACCAATTTATTTAAAGGAGCAGACTATATGAATAAATTTTATTTTTCTCATGCTAATAAACTAGCATGTGTCTCTGAACATATTGCATTGTTCAAATTCATGAGTCCCTTTACATAAAGAACTTGAATAGTTGTTTTGCACCTAAGCACAGCTGAAATCTGACTGGGAAAAGCAGCCAATACGATTGCCTGTAACAGTCAATTTTAGATGAAGCAGATATTTAAATTTCATTGAATATTTGACCCTTAAAGTTCCTCTAAATTATTGTGTTGAATCCCTAGGCTAATAAATAAAAGATAATTAAATTATCAAGGGCTCTGTGATATCTCTAAGAACAGATGGCAGTAACTTATGAACTATAATTTTGCCTTTTTATTTTATTGTTATTAAGTTCTAAAATAAACAGGTAAAAATTATAGAACTTTCATATTGGTCCATGCTGACTGACTCAAATTGAACTCACCTATATGAAAAAATAGTGAATTACGTCTGTGTTCACAGGCAAGAACAGTAGTTCTGTCAAACACTAGGAGTACATTAATTTTACCCATTGTGAAAAATGCAAATAATAACTTTTTAATTTTTTTTTTTTTAAGAAAAATCCTCCACAAATTAGGTGCTCTCTTTCTCCTGGAAATCCAAGACATATTTTTTTAAAGATTCATAGAATCATAGAATTGTCAAGGATTGGAAGAGACCTCAAGGATCACCTAGTTCCAACTCCCCTGCCATAGGAAGGGGCACCTCACACTAGATCAGGTTGCTCAGAGCCCCATCCAGCATGACCTTAAAAACCTCCAGGGATGGGGCCTCCACCATCTCCCTGGGCAACCTGTTCCAGTGTTTCACCACCCTCATGGTAAAGAACTTCTTCCTAACTTCTGAATCTCCCCACATCTAGTTTTGCTCCATTCCCCCTAGTCTTATAACTACCTGGCACCCTAAAAAGTTCCTCCCCAGCTTTTTTTGTAGGCCCCCTTCAGATAATGGAAGGCCACAATAAGTTCTCATAACCTTATAGAATCATAGAATGGTAAGGTTGGAAGGGACCTCAAAGATCATCTCGTTCCAACCTTGTGCCATAGGCAGGGACACCTCCCACTAGTAAGCTCACTCAAGGTCTCTGCCAACCTGGCCCTGAACACCTCCAGGGAGGGAGCAGCCACAACCTCCCTGGGCAAGCTGTGCCAGTGTCTCACCACCCTCACTGGAAAGAACTTCTTCCTAATATCCAGTTTAAATCTCCTCTCTGCCAGTTTAAACCCATTGCCCCTTGTCCTATCATTTCAAGACCTTGTAAACAGTCCCTCCCCAAACTTCCTGTAGGCCCCCTTCAGATACTGGAAGACTACTCTTCTCCAGACTGAATAGTCTGAACTGTCTCAGTCTGTCTCCATAGGAGAGCTGCTCCAGCCCTCTGATAATCCTTGTGGCCCTTCTCTGGACACGCTCCAGCATGTCCACATCCCTCTTGTAATAGAGGCTCCAGAGCTGGATGCAGTACTCCAGGTGGGGGTTCACCAGGGTGGAGTAGAGGGGGAAAGTCACCTCCCTCATCCTGCTGGTCACACTTCTCTTGATGAAGCTCAGGATATGGTTGGATCTCTGGGCTGCAAGTGCACACCAGTGGCTCATGTTGAACTTCTCATCTACCAGTACCCCCAAGACTTTTTCTTCAGGGCTGCTCTCTAGCCAGTCACTGCCCAGCCTGTATCAGTGCTTGAGATTGCCCTGACCCAGATGCAGGACCTTGCACCAGAATAGATGTGGCATTTAATCATTTGATAATATTACATAAATCCAAAATTTCAGGAAGAAAATATTCATGCAGATGAAAAGTGGTTCAAACTTTTTGCTATTAAGTATCTTCCATTCCATGTCTTTTCAAGAATAAGTTAGAAATTACAACTATAAAAAAGTTACATTGTTAAAAGGAAACTGAAAGATAAAGTGTCAAGAAAATACTTTGTATAAAACTTGTTTGTCATTCAAGGGAAAAAAGAAACATTCAAAATTCAGAGGGAATTATAAATTTAAAGCTCGCATCAAAATGAAAATCTTTATAGGAACTTAGGAAATTTTACCTCATGATATGAGGAAACATTTATAAAGAACAGAAGTATTGTACTAGGTTGGGTAACAATAATGTTTGCAGGGAAAATGTTGACACAAAACTGGATTTAAGAACAGAGATTCCTCTATTATTATATCTTCCAAGGTTACATACTCATAAGAAACAATCAACATATCATTACCCTTGTACTATAAAACTAATTTTCTAGTTCAACACTGATGTGAAGATACTTAGTTGATTGAAAGAGCTGGAGGAAATTCATACATAATTTTCTTTAATGAATTGAGTCTAGGGAGAGACTACCTTTCACAAGAAGTAATGATGGAAATGAAGGCACTCAGATGACGAAGTTTTCAGTGCTGATATATGCTAACACCATAGAACCATACTGAACAGATCGATCAGTTTAATTTAAATGTTTTCCTATATTTCAACTATTTCATTACATGTATGTAAAGGAAAAAAGGTGTTTGGTTTTTATTATTACTGTTCTACTTCCTTAACTGCCTCCTGTTGTGGTAGGCCTAAGCAGACAAAAATAGGCTTCCACATATCCTGGCTTGCCCAGACATCTTTTTCTGCTCTCCCTCCTGCTGTTGTAGGGAGAAGTAACCATGGGAAAGAGGACAAAGAACCTGAACTACTGAGTCTAAGGACTGTGGCCTTTTGCATCCTGTGGTAAACAAGGTACACAGGCTCAGCTTGTGCACACCTTGTGCAAGACCTGTGTTCTGCCCTAAAAAGGGTAAAGCAAGCCTATGGCTTCACCTAATATGGTCGAGCTTGACTAACTGCCATTATGATGGGCTATTCTGTGTCCCAAAGGCCCATTAGTCTCAGGTTGTATTGATAAAAGGAGATGAGCAGGTAACACAATGTGCTCTGCCATTGTATCTGTGCTCTGCCATTGTATCCATGCTTGCCTGCTCGTTACTGCCTTATTGTATCCTGAACTGCCTGGAAACTGCCTACCAAGAGTCTACCAGGATCAGGCTCTAAATGCCTCCACGTAGTCGGCCTGCATAGGCAAGACTGCGCCTTGCAAGACATCCTGCCTACACCTGAAAGTCTCCTGCCAAGATGGGAAGTCCTGGAGATAACACAGATCATCCAGAGGACATCAGGACCAGGTCAGAGATTGTCTGACTCCTTTCCCCAGCAGCTTGGGAAGAATCAAAAGTCTCAGCAACTGACAAGATAGTAACAGAATTCCTTGAAACTGTCTGAAGCTGTAGCCAGCCCTGCCAGTCAGGAGATACTTTGTGAGCAAATACTTAAAGCCTCTTGTAATTCACCATTGCCTTCTGCCATAGGCAGAAAGGAGCTCCTTGAGTCCATCTAGTGGGCAAACTTGGTATTGACCACAAGTGATACACTAACCACAGCAACCTTCTCTTCCAGTTCAATTGAGCTCAATTAATGCTGCATTATTACTTGCTTTTTCTAGATCCTATGTTATTATCTGTATGAAGTTTCCATGACCATGCAAAGAACTGATTATTATTAAAATTAGTGGTTTGGATGGCTAGAGTTCTGAATATTGAATATAATAAATAATATTAAATTTTGAGAAATATCACCTTGCATTAATTAATCCCCCTCCATTACACCTCCAAATGTGTTGAACTGCAAGCAACAACACTTTTACATGGTTTTTTTTTAATAGAGAATCAATGCAGAAAAAAATGGCTTGAGGGAAAGCCTTTATGAGCATCTATTACAGTACAAATTATATAGAACTTAGCCAGTTTTAGGAAATCATGATTAAATGAGATAATGGTGTAAAAGAGCTGTAAACTTTTGGAGAGTGTTGAAACAGCACAGCCCACAGCTGTTTGGTGTCTGCCTGCTTGGATCAACAACATCAATGTTCCTTAAAGGGTGAGTGAGAGAGGTACTTCAGAGAGTGGTTTAAAAAATATATTAAAGAGAAATCAAATTAAAAGGCTGGTGAGGTTTTTTTATGTCTCAATAAAAAGGAAGGAGCTATGTTTCCATGCTGTTCATGTATTTTCTGCAGTAACAACTGCAGTAACAATCATACTCAGATGCAATCAAATAATCAACCAAATAATCCCAGATTCTTCCATCTAAGTGAAAGTGCTGAGTACTAAACTAAAGAGCTTAGTTGTGTTTTGCAGCTCTTTTCAGTCTAATCAATCTTCAGAAACCCCAGGATCAGTGGTTAGTTCTGGTAGGAGGGCTTAATGTCTTCAAAATAATCTTTAGGTGCAGTATTGTAGGTGCAGTGCTGTAAAGTACTCTCCAGAGAGGTAAAAGAGTATTTTAGTTAATTCAGCAAAGGAATCTTGCATCTAACAAGAAAACTACGTAGAAATAGGAAGCAAGTTTAAAGAAAGTAGATGTTGCACAAGAGGAGCACCTGCCTTAGTGGCTATATCAAAGTATTCAGCTTTTTTTTTTTTTTTTCAAACTTTAGAAAAACAAGAATGTGCATTTATAAGATTTTCCTCCACCTCCATGCTTTAGAAATGTAATTCAGGTACATTTCAAGAGAGAAATCAGAACACAATGCAGGGAAAAAAAATCATTATCTGAATTAATTTAGAATTTTTCAAATTAATTATTTTGGTGTTTTTAAATTCTCTCTCTCTCTTTTTTTTTTTTTAAAGAGTAATTTGAGCAATTTTGTTTGACCTGAAACTGTACTGTTCAGCAAATAAGCTACTTTCCAAAAACATCTTACTCAGCTCTCTGCCATTGTCGTGGAAGGGGTAATTAATTACTGCAAGATGATATTTTAAAAATATTAATATAGTTTATTAATATTAAATATCTGGAACTCGCGGCACCCCAATCACCAATTTAATAATAATAACAGGTTCTTTGCATCATTTATGGAAACTAAATACAGGTTATTATAGGATCTAGGAATAACTAGTAAATACATACATTAATTGAACTCGGTTAAACTGGCAGAGAAGGCTTTGTAGTCAGTGTACTGCTTGCGGTCAATACACCGCTTGCTCACTAGATGGATGCAAGGAGCTCCTTTCTGCTTATGGTAGAAGGAAATTGATGATTACAAGAGGCTTTTGGTATTTACTCACAAAAAGTATTATCCAACAGTACCCAAAGCTCATGGCAGGGTTGCTGCTGGTAGCTGTTAGAGGCTTTGGAGTTTCTCCAGACTTCTGGGTGCTGGGGAAAGGAGATAGGTGATCTCTGCCCTAGTCCTGGCTCTCTGGATGATCTGTGTTATCTCCAGGGCTTCCCTCTGGGCAGGAGGCTTCCAGGTGCAGACAAGATGTCTTGTGGTTTACAGTCTTGGCACGGATAGAGCAGATATAATAGTGGAGCACATGTATAATAGCAGACACCTTGGAATGGGAAAGCACACGCTGTGCTCCCTGCTCATCTCCTTTTATCCATACAGCCCAAGACCAATGGGCCTTTGGGCACAGGATAGCAAATCAAATGGCAATTAGCCAAGCTTGACCATATTTGGTGAAGCCATAGGCTTGCTTTACCCTTTTTAGGGCAGAACACAGGCCTTGCAGAAGGCAATCGTGTGTACCTTGTTTACTGCAGGATCTGGGCAAACCGCAAACCCTGGACTTAGTTACTCCAGATTCTTTGTCCTCTTTCCTGTGGTTGCTCTCCCCAAAACAGAAGGAGGGAGAGCAGAAAAACATATCTGGGCAATCCAGGACATGTACAAGCCTATTTTGGCCTGCTTACGCCTACCACAACCAAACAGCTCCCTCTTTTCTGTCACTGTGAGGCAAAGAAGGCAGAAATGAAAGGAAAAGAGATGACAAATTTATCCTAATTTCTTGTGTATAATTGAGTATTGTCAAAAATAACCTTTCACCTGAAAAAGCAATGAGGTTAATATCTACTGCAATCTCTGATGTTCCTTTACTCATGATTTCTTTCCTTACCATCACAAGTGTCATTGCACCTGTAGTGAAGAAGTGACAGCCACACCAGAGAGGCCATGGCAGAAGCACTGGCATGAAATGAGGTAGCAGTAGGATAAATTGCAGTGTCAAGGAGTAACTGTGAGAGGTAAAAATAAAAATAGTCCTCGTGTGCAGCCTATGTGCTAGAAAATATGGTTCAATTCTAAACAATTCCTCTGTAATTATATTTCACTTCTCTTTTAATTAGCTTAATTTAGTGATATCTTATTTTAAAAAAAATCAGTATAAAAACTTTGTTTTCTAGAATCATCTGGTGGGAAAATGCTGGACAACATTCTTCATCTATGTGTAGTCTAATCCATGTGTCTTCTGAATGTTTTCATTCCAAACAGCTGGTGTTATTTAGTCTGACAAATGAAACACTTCAGACAGTTTCTCGATTGTTGTAATTAAAACCAGGAAACATCAAGGTAAATAAAGGAATCATGGGATCAATAAAGTATTATTATTTTAACAACTATCTCAAAAGCCCAGATCATAAAATACTGAGTTTCAAAGCACAGGAAATTTTAGCAAGCACATAGTGGTCTCTGATGGAGTTCCAAAAAAGTAACCATCTTGCTAAAATTCACCTCTTTGTTTCTGAAAATAGCAAAACAAACTTTGGGGGAATTACCTTAAATTGAGATGCTGCAATAAAGTGGGAGGGGTGGAATATAAGATAGGAAAGAAAAGACAGAGGATGAAATCTGATATTAATTCAGAGAGAGGTAGCTCCAGTGACAGAAGATATCAAATGCCAAAGCACTCTATGTAAGGTATGTGGAGTTAATACTAGTGAAGGGAAACAGAAAGCTGATGCCACCTCTAGTCACATTGTGATCTCCTTGAAATACAAAGAGTTTATCAGGTCAAGAGAAGCTCCCCTGTATGCAACAAGTGAATATTTTACTGGAATGATCACAGGCTATGACAGAGAGCAAGACAAGGGCACAGAATATACCACACAACTCAGTGCGGTATTATGTCCAAGGGATGGCATACTTTCAGTGCTTTCTTTTCATGGATCTTGCAGAGTTTCCTTAGCACCCTGGTTTTTCTTTCCAGCCTCTACCTCCTTCTTCATTTTCCTTTATTTTACCTTCCCTAACCCCATGACTCAGATAGATGAACTGGAAGTGTTAGAGTTTACCTGTTAAAAAATTAAACTAAATAGTGGGACTTTTTTTGTGTATTTCTTAGGAGAGAATTGTACTTTAATGTCATTCATTGATGTTTTGGTAGCAACTATCCTATTGTGTCAACTGTTCTATGTTATTTGGGTATTATAATTGTTTAAGACATATCTCAGTGTAAGAGCTACAAATTTGTCAATCTTTGCAGACTTGACATTGATTGTTGAAGAATTTACTTCGTGAGAGTAACTAATTTCACTGTGTGTTGCAGAACTGCTGTCAGGGGTTAACCTGAGAAGGTTTCTCTTCCTCTGCCCCTCTGGCAGGGGAGTAAAAAGAAAAGTGGAGGGCTTTAGTTGAGTTACACAAAATTATTTACTATACAGCAGAGATATCAGATTACACCAAAGAGAGAGAGAAAGTATCTGACTGAAATTTATACAGGGTGACCATACCACATCACACTGCATTGAATTGGTTGTGGATATTAATGAGGTAGGAATTACAAAACATGTAGTTATTTTAGTTCTGGAAAGCCCTGCCCACAAACTATATAAAAATTAGTTAGATTTGGGTTCAAATTCATTCAGGAAGATCTTCACAAGGATGCTTATAGGGAATTTAGTAATTCCAGAAAATCAGAAAGTTGGAAAAGGTTTGCCACAAAACAGCTTTGCCACACTTACAAATAAAAGGCAACCCAAAGCCCTAGGGAGTGTCTGTGCTACTCACGGTGGTGGAGTAGGAATTTGGAGCTGGTCCTTTAGCTCCTTCGTGGCAGTGTCTGGAACTGCAAATTGTAATCCAGCAGTGGATCAGTGTGGCACAGGATTCAAAGTGTGTGAACCCACCAGAGTCCAAAGTGACTGCAGACATGGCTGCCATGGGCAAAGATTGTGGGGCAGCAAAGGGCCAAGCCTGACTGCTCAGCAGTGTGTCCACCAATGGCGTCTGTTTACGTCAGAAGCAGGTCCCTGCAGCAGGAAGTCAGGATGCAGCNGGTGGTGGGGAGCAAAACAGTTTCACACCCCATTCAAACCTCTGGTGGGACAAGGACTTGGCTGTGCCCTGCCACAGGCATGAAAACAAAAACAGAAAAAGAGAGGCCTCAGCCCTCAACCCCTCTGATTATAGTATCTCATGAGTGCTACAATCTCAGCCATTACTCAGAATGGTGCAGGGATGTGCATGATGTGGCTCAAACCACTACACCTTGACAATTTGAGCGATTGTATTAGAACTGTGAAGCACTCGTTTTACTGAAACTGATGGACTCTAAAAGAACTAATAGCAAGCTTATACTTTTACAAAAACATATGCAAGAATAAGTACATTCTACATTGTATGATATATACTGAATACTTCTTACAGATTAATATTTATGTTTAATTTCTTTAAGAAGAGTCAAATGATGTTAGATTCTTTAAAAACTATGTGAATAGCTCCGGTAAGATTTTTATGAGAACCTTAAGCACAATGAAGGAAGTGCATCTTAAGAGAAAAACAAACAAGTAAACAAAAAATTAAATCCCAAACCAAAAAGCAAAACAACAAACAGAATAAATACCATTTTAATAAATATATTCCTGGAGTTAACGTGCAAATTTTGTGTTCATGGACTTTAAATACAAATATACTTAATGTTGACATTAACTTTTAACAGGCAGATCAAAGGCCATCCGACGTCTTTGTGATTGTGCCAGTGAACAAAGAGCTGTTAGGAAGGGAGAACAAAGCAGGATGTTGGCAAAAATCTTTGTTAAAAAATTTGCTGTGATAGTAAATTGAAGTTAAAAGATAGGAGTGAAGGCAGCCTAGGGCAAGAAACAGCAGGGAGTAAATAGATCATTTAAGAGGAAGCAGCAATCTACAGACCCTAAGCTTGATAGGGAGAGATGGGGTGCATGGGAAGTTCTGAAGCACCAGTCATGAAGAATACACAAAGTAAAGCTGTCTAAGAGGAGATGTAGATTACTGGTAGGTTGTGTAGATGTTCCAAAGTCAGATTCTCTAGGTAACAAAGAACTACATAAGGAGCTCACTTTCTAGCAAGACTTTATAAAATCAAAAGACCAAAGCTCAAGAACACATCTAATGATGTGTCAGAGGAGGGATGCATAAACATGAAGTGCATATTAATTGCTCATTCATTGTTTTCATTACTCATACCAGTTTTCATTGTGTGTTATTTCCAGCTTGTGATCATGCCTTTGAACCAAGAAGTGTAAAATGCTAAAGGTTTTGATCCATTCTAACTTGGTAAGGATTGCTCCTCCACAATTTCAGCCAGAAAAAAAAGATACTAGTCTTGCTGCTCTGACAGTATCTTAAATTCTTGCAGCTTCATCATTCACAGAAACTGTTTTCTTGCATTTCCTGTTGGAAGCTGTCATATAAATTTTATTGAGTCATGTCAAACGTCTATTGCTGTCCTGCTAGCTGTGACAGTAATGCTTGTAAGAACTAGTCTCTGAAGAACTTTTATTTCCTTGAGCATGTAGCAAGATTTATAAAGCTATTTATCAGATGGGTAGTTATTGAGTGAAAGCTTCTCTGCAGCACTACTGAAATACTTAAAACAACATTTTTGTACATTTTTAAGTGGTTACCATAAATATAATGAGATAAATTATCCTAATTATCTAATTATCTAAATATAATGAGATAAATTGTCCTAATTATCATCAAATTTCTATAAGAAAAAAAATACAGATTTTTTTTTTTTTCTTTTTAGCAGTGCAAAAGTTGTGGTTGCTCCCTGGAGGTGTTCAAGGCCAGGTTGGAGGAGGCCTTGAGTAACCTGTACTAGTGGGAGGTGTCCCTGCCTATGGTAGGGGGTTGGAACTAGATGATCCTTGAGGTCCCTTCCAGCCTTACCATTCTATGATTCTAAAAGTTATGTATAAATTAGGTAAAAATGTTCCCTTCATCACACGGTTGCACAGATAAGGACTTTGCCATTGTATTAAAAAGGTGGACCAGGCCATCTGTGTTTGCCAAACAAAGTTCTTAAAAAAAGTAAAAATCTCACAGATAATTTGGGAAATAGAAAAACAAAATAAAATTGATCTATACACCTTCTTCAGAGGGTTTTGCTATGGATGCATCATCTGGTCATCTGCAGCAGATAAATTGAGATTCCTCTACTTTCTGAACCTGCAATTCCTAACATTCCATGAGTTTCTGTTAAAGTGATGGTCTCCTCTGGAGACTTTCAAGACCTGTCTGGATGTGTTCTTGTGTGACCTGTGCTAAATTATGGACCTGGTCTGGCAGGGAGGTTGGACTCAATCTCCAGAGGTCCCTTCCAACCCCTTACATCCCACGAGCGCTCCTAAGTATATTTCTCCTTGCAATCATCTGTATATCATCAGTTTTATTGTTCCTTAGTATTTTTTTTCCCTAAGTCATCTATCACTGTTTAGATACATTTGGTAATTGTTTTCTCTGTTTACATTTTTAAAGAATTCATTACAGAGAAAGAAAGTTGTAGCACTGCAGAACAGAAACACAGATAAACTTTTCCTGAAAGGAGAACCATTGATCCTGTTGATATCAAGTGAAATATTGACACATATTGAGACAGCAAGAACATATGAAATTCAATTACCAGAACAGATCAATGATCTTTCTAATATGGCAGTTTGTCTCTGACAGTAGGTTATAGATGATGCTTAAAAAGAGCATTTTAAACCCTCTGTAGAGCACCTAATTGGGCAATATCATGTTAGAAAGAAAAAAAGTTTCAGGTGCCTAATCACTGACCAGCTTGAAGTGCTCACACATGAGAGCTGACAGGCTTCAATGTTATCTTGTGTATATTCCATACTCTACTAGAAAGGAGCTGAGTTAGGATTCATCAAAAATACAGAAGTACATTTGAATGTAAGTGACATCTCAAGCCCAAAGCAGATCTGATTACTGCATTATTTTGCCCCTAAACACATTCAGCACACAAACCTCTGACCATTTCCTATTTTGTGATATATTTTGCCAACAGAAAGCAAAGTTACACAAAAAAACACAGTAAATGTAAACAGTGTATTGAGTTAGTCACTGCGTGTGAGCATCTGAATTCTGTGTTCAGTTGTAACTAGAAGCAATAAAAACTCCACTCTTCTAACAACTCTTCTTATGTTGAGTGGGAACCTGTATTTTAAGTGCTGTCTTTTTCCTGTCGTGGAATTTTCCTTCAATCTTGACAGTCTAGATAAGCAAGGACTGAATGCTTTAGTAGTTGGGGTTTTTTGTTTGTTTGTTTTTGTTGTTTTTTGGTTTTATTTTTGTTTTTTTCTCCAGTGTAGCTAAAGTGTGAGTAGATTCCTCAGAGGATGTGACATGGAACTCATTGAAAAAAGGACAGTGTAAGAAATACCTTTTATATCAAAACTCTTCAGGTTTATCTATCTAATCCGTGTGTGCATGAGAAACGTAGCAAAATTTAAAATGAGACAATATAGACAGGATAAATGTATTTTATATTTTTATCTTATTTCATATTAGTTTGTATTATTTTATATATTACAGATGTGTTATATATTATTATATATTATACAGAATAAATTATATTGTGTTTGATATATTATATTATTAATATTATTTTATATATTATAAGAAAAACATATTTAATCTTCCTTTGCTGTTTCATACTCACATGCAGAAAATGAAACATGTTTGTCCTGACACTGTGATTGTTATTATTTGCATTGAGACAGAGAGTAAGAAATGACAAGACAGAGTAAGAAAAGACAGCAGTGTTTTGGCTGCTGCTGAGCTGAATACCCAGGCTGGTTTTGTTTCCAATATATCAATTCCCCAAGATGCTGAGAGGACACATCTGAGCCAACTGACCCAGAGTGGACAAAGGGATATTCCATGCCATATGATGTCAGCTCAGATATAAGAACAAAGTGAAAGAAGGAAGTTTGGGGGAGATTCATCCATGGCATCTGTCCTCCATAAGTATCCACCAAGCGTAGAGAGCCTTGCTGCCCAAGACCGAACATGGCTTGCTTGATGGGAAACAGAGACTAACATCTGTCTCTGCTTTTGCTTTCCATGCAGTTGCTCTGCTTATTGTGAGCATTAAATTGCTACTATCCCATCCTATCACTGACTTTTGTTATATTTTCCCCTCTCCCCTGTCTGGTTAAGAAAGGGAATGATAGGGTGGCTTCAGTTGGCATTTGACCCACTAGCCAGGGCCAAACCACCACACATGCTCTTGACAAAACCACACAGCCATGGTGAGCTGTATCACTTTGAGATTGCCCCACTTCTGTACAGTGGATTTAGTTCTTGCGTCTCCTTGTTGTTATCAGTGCTTTCTGCTCAGTTCCTAGCTGTTCTCCACAGATGGCTGCTCTCAGTCTCTTGGCTGGCTCCACATTCAACACTTGTTTAAACCCTGTTGTGACATTTCTTCTGGCATTTTGATACATATGTAAACAAACATATTGACTATACTGTATATTTCCTTTACAAATCTCTACATGAAAGCTTCACCTTGAACAACAGAAGGTAAGGAATTAAAATAAACCACATTTTAGCACTTCAGCAGCTAGCCCTGCACTATTTATGCTTAATGCTGAAGGCCACAGGTTAATGGAAAGTTAATCAATGCTTTTAAAGAAGAACCACTCCTGCAAAGTATCTCTTTTAATTTTTTTATTGCAGCTGCCAGGCTGAAACCTAGGGACTGCAACTTTCTTATTTGTTGGCAGTGTGTTTCACCTCCTTACCACTAAGAAGGTGAAAGGACTTTTAAAAACAGGAATAATTGCACAGTTGGTCTTCTGAAACGGAGCACAAGATGATGTCAGGTCAAAACGTCCAAGGACAGAGGAATAAGTTAATGACCAGGGATCTGTTTCTAAGGCAAATAGGTGACTCAGCTCAGATTTCATCTTTGTGTATTAAAAAGTGTAAATGGACCCAAGGTTCTTAGAGGTCTTATCGAACCAAAACAATTCTATGATTCTATGTCTAATACAAGAGTATGTAATATGTTAGACAGTCTCTGGGCATTTTTGACAAGATTTTTTACTCATTACAACTAAAAATACCTTTGTGTTTATCAGAATACTGATAATTCAAAAGTTAACTCCATATCTTTTTATGTAGGGATACCCTTAGCTATCAAAAGTTCCCTGGACTCTGAGCAGAAAACAAATACTTCCTTTCTTTATTCTATGTACCTGACCAAGTGGGAAGAAATTCTTGAGTGGATACTTGGAATTTATTTTCTGTTGAACTGTGTGAACAGCAGATCATATTCTATATTTTGATACATTCTGTGCAGACACCTCTGATATAAACACAGAAAACATTCTAGGTTTGAGAAATCTAAAAATAATAATTGTCAAGGTCTCTATTTGCCTTTTGACTAATAAACCTTTCAATTTTCATGGAAAACTTCTCATACTTTGTGGTATCTATAGTGGATTCACCTGAAAATCCTGACATTCCTTTTGAAATTTAAATGTGTGTTTTCACCAAAAAGGTTTCAATGCAAACACTCTGTTGTGGATGCCAGATATCTCTTGTGGGAATGTAATCATCTTAAAGAATATACATTTAAGAAAAGATCTAGACTTGTGTCCTAAAACCACCTAGCTTGCTGTGGGATAGGAAGTCAAGTTGGTTTAGCACTCCTTAGGACCAAGGTCATTTACAATCAGTAGGTGTTTGTGTTAAATGAAGATCTGTGAAGCTGCTCTGCCAAAGAGCTGAACAGAAAGGCCCTGTTTTGGCTAGAACTGAGGAAGCAAGGCTTAAATAACAAAAAAACCTCCAACTTCAAAGCAAATTCTGAGGACAGGGGTGCCTTAGTGCCCAACTTAACTAACTGCAATTTTGATATTAAAGTTGACACCCCTTAATATGTTAATGAGGAAAATTAAGACTGTGCTAAACATATATGACTATATTACTTAACTTTCCTCCCAAATCGTAATAAATATCACCTGGAAGGCAGAACAGCTTGGGATGTGGTGTAAGATCCATGGCAGGGACATCTCTGAGCATGCCACCTCTGGCACCAGAAAGCATGTGTGCCACTGGAACTCATACTAGGGTCAAAGACAGGGGATGCAACATGCTCCAGCACCAGCACCACTGCCAGCTGCAGCAGCAGCTGAGACCAGAGGAGAAGACAGAGATGAGGACAATTGATGACCTGTACTCCTTTTCCTCCACCCAAGACAGGGACACCTTGGTGAGAATCACATCTTCAATATACTGCTCAACTTTTGCTTCATTACAGTCAGAGCTATTGCAAAGGTTTGCATCTCTGACTTTGTCAGATCTTTCTCAAGATTTATCAATTGTAGTCCAAAACCTGTGGCATCTGTCACTTCAAACAATGAAACCATTCAATTGTTGTAAGTTTCTGAGATGTGTCACAGCAGGAACTTATTCTGGCACCATAAAGTGGAGGCAAAAGTTAATTTTGCCAAGTAGTTCCAGCAAGAGTCCTGGCCTCTGAGACAGGCAAACATCAGGGGGTCTTGTCTTATAATGCGACAACTTGATATTTACTTGTTTAAAAGTTTGAATTACATTAAAAAACAAACAAAACACAAAAGCAAAACCAAAACCAACCAAACAAAAGGCTGCAAGGAAGTGTCATTTATATTTCCCTCTTGTAGAGATATCCATGAAAATTAGAAGCTTTTCTTGATGTTTGAAAGCATAAATTTCTCTTCAACAGAGTATGTGTTGTGTAGGCAGGGAATTAATATGGCCGAGTCAGGAATTATAAAAATAGAATTATTTTATTTTGCTGAAAGCCCTGCCAAACTCTATATGAAACTAGTTTAGGTTTATTTACAGGTTCTAATTCAACTGGGAATTCTTCAGCAGGATATTATGGACAAATTTAGAGATTTTGGGTGCCAGGAAATGGAAAAGGCTAAGCTGCAAACACAGCTTCACCTCACTATCAATGAGGCTGAGCAGACAATTAAGGGACCAGCAGACTTTACTCATGGAGGTGAGATAGTGATTGGGCAATGATCCCTTGATGGATTTCTCTGTGGCTCGACTGCCTTCTGACGCTGCAAACAATATCCAATAGTCTGGATCCATGCAGCAGAAATCCAAAGTGGGTGGAAAAACTGCCAAAGTCAGAAGTGTCTCGAAACACAACTGCCACAAGACAGGCATTCATGGAAGTGACGCTGCCTCGGCAGCAGCAGGAGAGACCCAAACTGCTCAGGTTTGCACAGTTCGGAATAGCAGCCAGGAAACTGGCTACAGTATGGTCCAAGAGCAGCTGGGTCTGGGTGCTGCTGGCAACTCCCTCAAAAGGACTCCAGGACTTGCCAAACCTGCAAATTTGCACAGAACGGTGCAAAAGTGGGAAGAGGCATCCAAAGGCAGAGACGGTGCAAAACTGAGAGCTGTGTAAAAAAGTAGGAGCTGTCCAAAAGTGAGGATGGTCAAAACAGGAGCTCTGTCAAGGCAGGGGACTCTTTAGGCTGTCAAGGTGGGCAGTATGCACCTATTCCCTTGCCCTATTTATGCTTTTCCAGACCAAGTGTCCATTTGCCAATTTATCCTGGGTGGATAGACCCAGCCAGCTGCCAGCCCCTTTCCAGTGCAGGCTGCCACATGGCTCAGCACACAGCTGGGGAAAGGCCTTTTGCTGTTCCCCCTTCAAACCCGCAGGGTTGGGGGGAGAAAACAGTTTTTGCACCTTCTTCTCCCCATTCAAACCTGCAGGGAAGGGGAGAAGGAAGGAATTTGGAGTGCTCTGGAACGGTATGTCATGACAGATGTTATCATCTACTTAAAATAGAGTTGCACCTGAAATGTCTTTGTTGGACTATAATGCCTTGCAATGCACAGTTTGCACACTTTTATACACTTCATTAATTTCACAGTGTGTGCAACCTAAGAAAGAAATCAGGATTGCATGTCTTTGCTGACCATCTCAATAGTTTTGAACAATTTTGACTTGCGAACTAATACTACAATTTTGGATTGACAGATGTTCAGCTTCGTCGCATTGTATTATTTTGACGTTTGCCTGTCAGAGTCCCTCCAAGGACTTTCACTGAGAAAATTTTCTAAAACTGGAAATGGATGGTTTATTTAAGTGACAGATATGCCAGATTCAGAGTTTTATTGATAAAAACACCTGTAGGGTCAGTGCTAAATATCCTCAGACTAGCCAATAACTAATTGCGCTATATTAACAATTCGCTTGGGTATCATCCAATGAAACAGTGGAGGTGCAATTGTTTACCGAAAGAAGAGTCCCTGCTAATAGGGAAAAGAGAGTGGGTCAGACTTGTCAATGGAGTGTCTCCTTTCAGTGAGGTGTTGGTAAGTAACTAGATTTACAGTCTTGATGAGGTGGGACTGAATCATGTGTCATGACTTGATAGGCTTTGCTTCTAACAAGTCTTGCTGTGTTGTCAAAGAAAAGGAGGGAGGTGGGGGGATTCAGTACAGAGGTGTAGATGTTCTTGTTGCATCTCTGAAGCAACACAGGACTATGAGGTCTTGTGCTGGTTTGAGGTTAATTGGAATATATTTTACTGAGAGAAATTAAATCCTTAGCTGTGAGAAGAAAGAACACTAAAGTAACCTATATCACTCATTCTTCTGCTGAGAAGCTCAACTAGTCAAAATATAGATCAGACACTTCTCACACACTTCTGAGTTAGTTCTCAGTAGTTGCTCAGCTTCTTTTCACTCTGACTGTCTGTGTCTGCTCTCTACCTTAACTTTAATCTGACCTAACTCTTTATTTCCTCTAACCTCCTCGGCGTCTTTTTTTGACATTTCACCTCGGATCTCTCCAGATTTACCACATGAGATACACAGGGATTGATCTGGTTATTGCTGAAGGGAGGGAAAGAGGGGGAAAGGATGGGGGGATATTTGGGTCGGGATCCTCCTGGCAGAGAGGGATTTTGTGTTTCTGCATTATCTTTAACTTGTGCATTTTTGTATGTAACTATATTTTGTATATATATCTGCTTGTATATTGTGCTAAGCTGTAAATATAACTTCAGTCCTTAACTTCCAGCTGGCTGAGTCTAATTTGGGTGATTTTCATACTGTGGGGGGCTGGGTAACTCTCAAACCTGGGGTCTTCACCCCAGATGTCAGTCAGTATTTATTGTTACTGGGCATTATCTGAATGTTCAGATGCAAACTTCTACATCTGTCCTGTGCTTTGGCGAGATAAACAAGTTTCTCAGCTCCTGCCTTTGCTTAAACCCTGTGCAGGAAGAACAAGTTGTTTAACTCTTATCCTTACTAAACTCCAGAGTCAACAATTTTCTGCCATTTCATGGTGGCTCTCTATTTCAACACAGCAAGCCCATCCATTTTCCACAAGTACCTACAATACTGCCAGAGCCCCAAAAGAGACAGGATTCAAAAAATGTTTTTCACTGTCACAAATTTAAACTTCCCTCTCCTTTAACACTAAGGACAATTCAGAATTTACACCCACATAAAGGTTTAGTGGTTCACGTAGGGCATGGGAATTTCTCCTTTTAGGTGACGGACAATACAGAAAATGGGAATTTATTTTTCTCATCCAGTTGCTGGCCTTTCTCTAACACTCAATTTTTGTTTGTTGGGAATAACACTAAGTGAAATACACACAATAGGACAAAAATAATTAAAATGATTATTATAATTTTTTTAAAAAAGTAAAAATTACATTTCATATGAAAATAAGGCCTGATTACTGCCAGTTAAAGATCCAAGTTTTAATATATGGCATCTTGGAGTAAGGTCAGGATATGTAATGCCAAATATTTCAGTTCTCTGGCAATGTTATATCCTTAGAGTCTCATTCAAAACCTGCTACCTGAGTTATGCCAAGTTTCAGGAACTGGAGACACCATCTCTGACGCTTGAAAACTAGGGAAATGAGGCTACCTGATAACCAAAATCAAGTTTGCTTTAGGAAAGGAAGCCTCAGCTGTTAGGTCACGTTAGGTCATGACAGTGTATTATTAACAGAGAGATGAATTACTGAGTATGTGTGAAAAATGACCCAGAAAGAAGTTCAGACAGAGTAAAGCTATTTCTTTTTGTTTATGAAAACTGAAATACATCCTATACTGTAATGTTATGTAGAAAACTCTTCTTTTTGGAGGGCAGGCAGAATTCTGAGATCCTAAATTTTTTTAATTCTCATTTAGATCTTAAGAAGTTTAGGGAAACTCAAATGGTTAAACAACAGTTACGTCAAGAACTACTTTGCAAATTGAAAGCATTTAAGATAAATTGCAACAACATTCTTCAAATACTATATTTGACATTTGTCGTGGGTTTAAAGAGCCAACAGAGCGAAGCTCTCAAATGAATTGGAGAAAAAACAGAATTATATTTGGAGAGAGAGTTACAGATAGAAATTACAAAGCAGGTGCATAATCCATAAGTGAACCCCCCGAATTTTCCCCCAACCCAAAACTAAATCTATACTCCCCAGTGCTTCAATCTTCCCATCCCCCACCATCTCTCCCATCCCCCGCCACTGCCTCTGCCACCCAAGAGGACTAAACACAGCCTCTGGAGGCCCCACACCAGGCCTATCCTTACATGACTGTCCCGATAACGCAGCTCCTACCCGACACAAGGCTGGAGGGGGAGGAAAGGAGAAGGAGCTGACCTGGCCCCGAGTTTATGAAGAGATAGCAGAATTATGGGATTGAATAACAATCTTCTAGTCCCTAGAGTACTTTTTTTAACCTTATAGTTCCCAACCTGGGACAACATTTTATGAAAGTAATACTCCATAAAAGTCAATTTGGGGAAATAGAATTGCTTTCCAAAAACTAAAGAGAACTCAGTGCTTTAAGTAATGAAGTCAGGGAAGAACTTTATGACTTTCTTCTTATTAAATATGTTGATTATTATTGCAGACATCTCTGAAGAGTCAGATTTGAGAATTCTATTTCCTTTCTTTTTTCTTTTTTTAATTTTTTTTTTAAAATAACTTAAAACCCACAATTTTTCTGAGAAGAACAAAGAGACAAAAGCAGATCGTATAGCTAACCAGGGTATACCAGGACTTTTATCCACAAAAGCACAATGCAAACAAAATACAGCCTTGAACATCTCACAAATACTTTATAAGAGGCAAAATGTGGATGAAGAAGTCAAGCTTTGTTTATTCACCTTTTCATATGATCTATTCCAGATTGACTGAGATATTCCCAGAGAGGTGCTCTGATATTCTAAAGAGATTGATCATCTTCTCTTACCCATTCCCAGAATGACTGCAGAGAAACAGGACATGGGAATTCTACTACATCCTCAGTTTGACCTTATCAGTACAAAGACCTGAAATACCTGAAAAATAAGGATAACTTTACATATGCATTCTTCCCAGTCACCAGTCAATTCTCAAAACAAATTTGCTAGATAGAAAATGACAGAAAGATGACTTTCTGGTGAGTGCTGTACAAACCAAATAGACACTCTTCAAATGTTTTTCTCATTTGTTTATAACACTGGTATGGGCAAGGCATTAATTTTAACTACAGTTGAAAGAATAGTGCGAATGTCTTGTAGCTAACTCAAACTATGAAATGTTTTCTTGCCCTGTAATAAGCAAGGTCATCTTTTAGAAACTTTTTAATACAAGCTAATAATCTTTCTAAGACTATTGTTAACTATGTATCTTGTTTCCAGATGACTTGATTTTAACTGAATATCCAATGATCTGACAAATAATGAAGCAAATTCATTGAAATAATAAAGTAATGCCTGTCAATTCAATTTAAAAGATGATAGAGGGACAAAATCCTTCATTTTTTGGGCTCCAAATAATGCTTTGTAGTTACTAATAGACAGACAGAATTCTTGTTGCTGAACTGTTTATCTTTAACCTCTTCCAGCTCCTCCTTTTTAAATTAAAAAAGAAAGATGATTTGGCTAAGACGTCTACAGTAGGTGTCCAACTATAATCATCCTACTGCAGGGTATACTCCGTTCTGTGGATGTTGCCCTTTCTTGTAAATCACAGGGAATAAAAGAGTGTTTTAATCTGACACTTACAATCCATACATTTAACCTGGTTCTTTTACATTAATTAGAGGGGAAGGAGAGTACTGAGATAAGAAGGGAATTCACTGTGGATTGTGCTTGCCTACTGTGAACTCAGTGAGCACAGTTATCCTTGGGATCAAAAGAGAGTCATAAGGTGATTTTTTCTTTTTAGGGCTATATAAATTAAACTCCTTAGATTTGAAGCCAAAGAATATCCTGCTCCTCAACTACTTGAGATCAAATCTTAACAAATTTCATCTTCAGTTCACATTTTAAGTTTTACACAAAAAGAGAGTTTACTGGCTCTATTTTTTAAAGTTTTAAGGATAAGCGATGGAAATTTCAGAGCTGGTCAGATCATGTTATCTCTTTTTTAGTTTAGAGCTGCTTCACAAGGCTTCCAAGCTGTATCTTATCTCCTGGATATAAATCACTATAACTTTGCTCAGTCCTTTGCTCAGTCCATTTCATCAGTGCCATTCATCAGTGATCCATTGCTTCTTAATATTATGTTCTGTTTTATTATTTGATAACTGTGCTCTTCTATCCACATTTTGTGGAACTGCAGGTACAGGAAAGACTGAGAGAACTGGATTTGTTCACCCTTAAGAAGAGAAGGTTTAGGGGAGACCTTCTTACCATGTACCAGTCCATAAAGTCTGCCCACCTTGTCTTTTTACAAGGTTTCACGTTCAGAGTGGAATCCAGAAGAAAATTTTTCACAATGACAGCAGCTAGACAACAGAACAATCTCCCAAGAGAAGTAGTGGATTCCCTTACATTGGTCAATTTTAAGACTCAGCCTGACAGGGTACTGGGCCATCTCTTTTAAACTACACTGTAACCTAGAAAGGTTGGACCAGATGATCCTTGGTGCAATGGTTTGGAAGTTAACCCCCATCCTCCACCCCTTGAATTCACCAGACTAGACTTAGTCAACTGGATGTTAAGGAAGCTATATTTACAGCTTAGCACAATTTACAAGCATATACATATACAATACACACAAATATACATATGCAATATATACACAAATGTCAAAGTTGTGTATGACTTGGGTGATAGTGTCCATGGATAAGTCAATTGACCTGTCCTGTGCCCACCAGTAGGCTACATCTCTGCCTTGGTGTCCAGGTGAATCATGGGCAGACACAACCTCCCTGGGCAACCTGTTCCAGTGCCTCACCACCCTCACTGGAAAGAACTTCCTCCTAACATCCAGTCTAAATCTCCCCTCTGTCAGTTTAAACCCATTGCCCCTTGTCCTGTCGTTGTGAGCCCTTGTAAATAATCCCTCCCCAGCCTTCCTGTAGGACCTCTTCAGATACTGGAAGGCTACTTTCAGGTCTCCTCGAAGCCTTCTCTTCTCCAGGCTGAAGATCCCCAACTCTCTCAGCCTATCCTCATAGGAGAGCTGCTCCAGCCCTCTGATCATCCTCATGGCCCTCCTCTGGAGGTGTTGTACAGTCTGTGCCTTCCGGTCAGTTGGTGATCACTTCCACCAGACCAGGTGGATCAAGATTACCCATTTGTGCTCATTGGGTTATCAAAGTCATCCCCTTAGACCAGGTTGCACCTGTGGCATGATGTGGTGATGAACCTTTGCCTTTGAACATCCAGTTCAGAACTGGCAACCTAGGAGCTAAAAGTAGTTGTGACTCAGTTCCAATTACTTCAGAAGCTGCTTTCACTCCTTCTACTCCTGCACCTGGGTAGGCACAATCCCAAATACAAATACAGGCTGGGTGGTGAATGGCTGGAGAGCAGTCCTGAGGAAAAGGACCTTGGAGTCTGGGTTGATGAAAAGCTCAACATGAGCCTGCAGTGTGCACATGCAGCCCAGACAGCAACCGAGTCCTAGGCTGCATCAAGAGAAGTGTGGCCAGCAGGGCAAGGGAGGGGATTCTGCCCCTTAACTCTGCTCTTGTCAGACCCCACCTGGAGTCCTGTGTGCAGTTCTGGAACCCTCAGCACAGGAAGGACATGGAAGTGTTGGAGCGGGTCCAGAGGAGGGCCACAAAGATGATCAGAGGGCTGGAGCAGCTCTCCTATGAGGACAGGCTGAGAGAGTTGGG
>VWZE01022407.1:120305-138594 GCA_013396675.1 Eubucco bourcierii
ACCTGTACTAGTGGAAGGTGTCCCTGCCTATGGCAGGAGGTTGGAACTGGATGATCCTTGAGGTCCCTTCCAACCTTACCATTCTATGATTCTGTGATACTATTATTCTATGATTGTTTGT
Source organism: Eubucco bourcierii (assembly GCA_013396675.1). Taxonomy (NCBI): domain Eukaryota; kingdom Metazoa; phylum Chordata; class Aves; order Piciformes; family Ramphastidae; genus Eubucco; species Eubucco bourcierii. Next base: position 120,427 of record VWZE01022407.1, read on the forward strand.
TTCTAAAAGAGAACAGGGACTAAATACTTCAAACACTAGAATGTCATAATAAGGAGGGTAATATCAACTCATACTAATAAGTAGAGGAGAAATGAGAAAACAATCCTGGAGACCTGGTTAGGATAATATCAGTTAATATAGTCGGTACATTACTGAGATGCAATTACAAAGGCAAATGCAGCCTCAGTTTAGAAATTTATCCAGAATGGGAATAGAAACAATAGCAAGTTTTCAGCAGAGTTGCCAGTCCAGGCTCCTGTATGCACCAGATTACTTCACAGATACAGAAGGAAATGCAATGTGTTTCTCACCGTTGTTCTGACACCTTCATCACATTTTACTTCTTAGAGATTTATTATATTATATGTTTCTATTATAAACATCACAGTATTTTTTTTTAATTTATCTTTCAGAAATATAATAGAAGTTGAGTATAAAGATAATGTAGAAAGCTCCTGAAAGTCCGTTGCCCTGAAAACCAAATATTGAACCAAACAAATCTGTTTTATTCATTCTGTTGTGCTCCTATTGAGAAAGTCATTCACTATCTCCCCTGATTCTACATGTCTTCAAAGTTTTGCGAAGAGCTCCCCACAAACATAGGTAGCAGAGGAGATGTACCCCTTAGAGCATGATTTCCAAATCACTATATCCCTACAGCATTGTCATTTCTTTATTCCCTTAAATTTTACATGCAGCTCATTCTGCACATCTGCCTCAAAGTGAGAGCAGCTGAGGCAGATTTGTGCATGAAGTGGCAATTTGCTTCCCTTGGCAATCACACGGAAGTGCATGAATTTAATGGATGTTGAACAGGGACTTGCTGAATGGATCAAATTTAAGTCACATCTTCCCAAACATGGGCAGCCTGCCAACCTGCTGTGTGGGTATTCCCTTTATTAACAACCAAACAGAAACTGCACCTTTGCTATGTATTTGGCTGGAGATGCCATGTTTAGCACATGAACCATAAACAAGATTGCAAATTTAAAGTTTAAACATAATTTTATCTGAAAGTTTTCAGAACTTCATTGCATTTCTGCCTTCTTTCTTCCACTGAAGGAAAAAAAAAAATATAAAAATCTATGTTTAATTTCCTAGGCTGGTGCACCATATTTTTGATCTGACACATTCATTTGTACCACTAGTATTATGTTCTGCTGTGTCAATAGAGTAATGAAATATGACTGATGTAACCAGACAGAGCAATGAAATAGGTCACAAAATGTAATAAATCGGAATTTTCTGTACAAGAGGGGGGAAAAAAAACAACCAACCCTCTGCATTTTTATAATTATAATATATTTTCTTACTTGAACATTAGTTAAAATAACTTCTTCACTTTAAAAAATGTGTTGCATACTGGAGACATGGGAATTTTCGATGCTTGAGTTGGACTTGTAATTGCTATAAATATGTTACTTCATACTGTAGACCCTTTTTAATTTGACACTTTACATTTCAGTAAGTACATTTCACTAAGATTTCAGAATCTTAGTGTACGTTACAAATACTAAACAGTACTATAACTCTCTGAATAAATGCATGCACATATCACAGAATTAACCAGGTTGGAAAAGACCTTTGAGATCATCGAGTCAAACCTACCACCTACCACCTTCTAATTAACTAAACCACAACACTAAGTACCTCATCCAGTCTCCTTTTAAACACCTCCAGAGATGATGACAGTGACTCCACTACCTCCCTGGGCAGCTCATTCCAATGGCAAATCACTCCTTCTGTGAAGAATTTCTTGCTAACATCCAACCTAAACCTGCCGTGGTGCAGCTTGAGACTGTGTCCTCTTGTTCTGTCAGTGGTTGCCTGGGAGAAGAGACTGACCCCCACCTGGCTGCAACCTGCCTTCAGGTAGTTGTAGAGAACAATAAGGTCTCTGCTGAAGCCCCTCTTCTCCAGGCTGAGCATACCCAAATCCCTCAACCTCTCCTCACAGGACTTGTGCTCCACCCCCTCACCAGCCTTAATGCCCTTCTCTGGACATGTTCAAGCATCTCAACATCTTTCTTAAATTGAGGGGCCCAGAAGTGAACACAGCACTCGAGATGTGGCCAAATCAGTGCTGAGCACAGGGGTAGAATGACGTCCTTGGTCCTGCTGGTCACACTATTCCTGAATAGGCCTCAATGCCGTTGACTTTCTTGGTCACCTGGGCACACTGCTGACTCATGTTCAGTCGCCTGTTGACCAGTACCCCCAGGTGCCTTTCTGCCTGGCTGCTCTCCAGTCACTCTGCCCCCAGCTTGCAGCACTGCTTGGGGTTGTTGTGGCCAAAGTGCAGAACCCAGCACAGTTGTAGACAGCCATATCTCCCCTGAACCTTCTCTTCTCCAGGCTGAACAACCTTGGCTCCCTCAGTCGGTCCTCAAGGGGCTGTGCTCCACCCTCCTCACCAGCCTTGGTGCCCTTCTCTGGACATGTTCAAGGACCTCAACATCTTTCTTAAATTGGAGGGCCAAGAACTGGACACAGTACTCAAATGTGGCCTAATCAGTGCTGAGTACAAGTAAGACTATGTACAAGTGTGTATATACATGTGCATGTGTATATACAGAAGTGCACACATCCAAAAAAAATGGAAAGCTGCAGAGGGCTAAAATGTGTCTTCCAAAGTGAAACCTACAGTGCTTCTCATGACTAGCACAGTTAATTCAGTAGAATTTTCTAGCAAAACTTCAGCCATACTGCTGAAGTGTATTTTCATACACATAGCTTATTCTAACTCCGATGAATCTTTTCATTTAAAAAAAAACTTTGACATGAATACTCTGATATGTTGCAATAATTTTCTATATGAGGAATGTGATCCTAATTCGAATTAGACCTCCTGCACTCAAAGTCATGGTTTGCCTAGGAAACGATTGAAACCTAGATAAATCTATTGTTTAAGAAATTTTGGCTGTATAAATCATATATATTACATTAGGAAAAATAAAAATGCTCTGTCCTCAAACTTGGATCAAAAAAATCCCTACGACTGCATTAGACAACATTTATTAGCTTAGACTTTGCATTCTGCTGCCTCATTTTCAACATCAAATAAAGACACAGAATGCCTTCATTTTCTTCTCTTAGGGTATATATACAATATAAATTAGTGGTTTTCCACATCCCATGCTGTAAACGTGCTGGTTGAGGCTACTTGGAATGTTTTATTGAGAAAAAACAAACAAACCAAACAAACAAAAAAACCCAACATAGGCTGTGAAAGGAAAACAATGGTGATGTCTACTTCACTCATAGTCTTGCTGAGATGTATAAAAACAAGGACACAAATATAGATAAGATACACTTTGCCTCTCTCAGGGAGCTACTGTGTCTTCTGGCTTTCTGCTGTGTAACACACTCTTATTCTAACCTCCTTGCCCATCCTCCAAATTCACCTTGCATGTAAGGCAGATCCTGGGTAAGGTAGAGGGGTGGAAGGAAGGTGGAAGGGTAGTTGTGAGCCCCTCCAGGGGACTCTGATTTCTAGGAGAGGTGTTGTGTTTCTGTATATTTCTGTAAATATTCCTGTATATTGTGTCTATATCTGCTTGTATATTGTGCTAATCTGTAAATATAGCTTCATTCCTTAACTTCCAGACAGCTGAGTCTAGTCTGGCTGATTTTAATTGTCTGTAGGGGCAGGTAACTCCCGAACCATCACAAAACATTTTATTGAAAGGGTAATTATTTCAGTTGGTTGACTAATCCAGAGCCAGGCTAGTCCTGAGTCCTGCACCTGCTCACAAAAATGTCAAGGGTTGGGGTTGCGTTGGCCACTAATCATCTGACAGACATTCTCCATTATCCCAAAGGAGAAAAGAAAGAGACTAAGCTGAAAAGTAAAACCCCTGGACAACATCTGTTCTGTTTGAATTCAAAGCAGGACACATATGAAATACTTAAAAAAATCTTTCTTTTCCTGCAACAAGTGGTTAGGAGGAATATCTTCTCTAGTGGCAAAATTTAGAGACCAGATAAAAAAAAATCTTTGCATGTATTAAATGACAGATATGATATAAAATAATAGGTTTTAGATGTCCTTTCTTATTTTCATCTCAAAGCAGCATGGCAGTCTGCTAACTATGTCCTTATCACATATGTAGGGTACAGTAATGTCTAGGTTTGGAAAATGGAATTAATCTGTCATTCTCAAGGGTGGGCACTGAAATTGCATTTAATGTCTTTGGTACTGGCCTGAACAATTGGATTAAGTGCACCCTTAGTGAGTATGCAGGCATTATCAAACTGGGGGAAGCTGGCAGAAACTTTATGAAGCTGAAGAAAGCTGTATGTGACGTCCTGCTCTGACTGGGGATATCCTTGCTAGTAAGCAGCTTATCAGAAAGGCTTGAAGTGTACCAGTAGACAAGTCAAACATTACTCAGCAATGTGTCACTGCAGAAATTAAGAGTAACTGTATATCTGCCTAGGTGACAAACAGTGTGGCAAGCAGGCCAAAGTGGTTCTTCTCTGTTTGGTACAAAGGATGCAGCATCCAGAGCATCATGCCTAGTTTTGGAACTCCTTAATACTCATACTTTTTCATAGAGGAATTTAACAGTGATATTTAGGGAATTGGAACACAGGATGCAAAAGGGAAATCTGAGGGAACTGATTTTTGTCAGTAAGAAAAACAGATGAAAGGGACCTATTTTCAGCTGCCTGCCAGGAGACTGTAGAGAACACAGAGCCAGATTCTTCTTGGAAGTGCACGGGAAAGGTGTTAGAGGCTATGAATATGAGCTGAAACAAGAGAAATTTTGAATAGATATTAGGAAGGAAAAAACCAAAAAATGTTTAGAATATGAGTGGTCAAAGTCTGCAACAAATCAGACAAAGAGTTTGGAGATATTAAATAATTCAGTGATATCTAAAGTTGAAACTAAACATGTCGTGGATATTATTCTGAGTGGAGGATTAGACCAAATTACCTTCAAAAATCCCAGATGACCTTCAGAAATCCTTGCAAGCTAATAGAAAGAAAATATGATAAAGTTACATTAATAGGCTCCTTCATAGATTTTGGCCTTGTCTTAAGATCCTGTTCAAAAAACCCAAAATCTTGATTTTTGACACAAACAATTTCTCTGGCATTACAGAGACTTAAAACACTGAACTCACAATAAAATTCTCTTTGTAGCTTTAATGTTTTACACAACAGGAGCTAATGAAACAAACAAGTCCTTCTAACCCTGTGTTCCTAGGCTGATTTGTCCTTGTGGGTAATATACTATTGGTTTAGACTCTTAGCTCTGGCTACAATTATCCACTAAAACGAACAGGAAACATCATTCATAGAATCATAGAATCATTTCATATCTTTAATATTCTTTAATATCATGGAGGCAAATCATTATCTAACTCTACCAAGGCTGGAGTAGGAAAGCAGTGTTTCTATTCTGGAAACATTTCTCCTTTTTTAATCTTCATTATATTTTCAAGGCAGGATAAAAGAATGAAGACAGGTACAATATCACTGTCTTGTTCCCATTTTGTACAGTAATTTTCCAAGGGTACTTTATTTTTATATTGGAACACCTTCATACCACACAGTATCAAAAAGAGCAATTGAACTGAAAAAATCATACCCATGTCTTTTCTATAATTTTTCATGTCAGTGAAAAATTCTAGGGAAGTGAAAAAAAATCCACAAGTAAATTTTATTCCCCAGTATAGATTTTATCTGATGTGAGAAAAACAACAACAACAAAACAAAACAGAACCCAAACCAAAACCCAAATGGTAACGGGTTAATTTATCCAACTGAATTTAAGTGGTAAAGATTTATTTTTTTGTAATTCTTGGATTTGTCATCAAGCTAGGAAATAATTCAGTGCTGTGAACTCAGAGAAAGTAACTTCCAACCATTAATAACTTGCTTATTTCCATACATTCCGTTTTCAGAAGACAGACCATTTGCTCATTGAAGTTTGGAAAATAATCTTAAATCCAGAATCTTGAATGTCAGGACATGGTTATTAAATAGTTTTGTGTTGGTCTGGGGTTTTTTGGGGGGATGAGATTGATGACCACTTTTTTCTTGGTTTTGGTTTTTTCTTTTTGTTTTTCTATTTTGTTTGCTTGTTTGTCCCCAGTACTCCTATCTTCCCTCTGCTCTAATTGTCTATGGACAAATTGTCTATGGTATGCACAAAACGCCTTCCTTAAACTCTGCTGTTTCTAAACCTTCATGCAAAATATAAGGACAGTACAGATGCACTCACTAGTTTGTGTTTTTAAAAATGAAGAAGAGAACACTACCCTGTGTATCAAGAAAAAGGGAGGTGTGTGCCATGGATTTGTGTGGTATGTCATGACCCAAGTGAAAGCAGAGTGTAGTGGCCTTTGGCACGCTATGACCAATATAGTTGCACACAGACTGTTTTATGACCCACAGCCAGCACAGGGATTGGCCAGCTGTGAGTTTCTGCTGAATTGTGGTGTCCTGAACACCCTGTAACCTGTTTGCATGTTTTCTCAGACCATCAGTAATCCATGGACTGACCATAGTTGGCAACAAAAGTTAAAATTTCTCTGTTCTCCTGCTAGGATTTTCTAGCTTGCTACATGGTGAAACTCTCTGTTTCTGCAATTGGGGAAAAAAAAAAAAAAACCAAACAAAAAAAAAAAAAACCAAGCAGAAGGATGTGAATTACTATTCCTGCCTACTAACCAAAAATGTGGAAGAGTATCACTCATGTGCATAACTCACACAACTTTTGAAGGCCCTTTAGACTTTAAGCAGGGGTATAGAGTAAAATTCCTTCTCCTGTAAAATTCCCACATGTATCATTACTTTCTGCATACCCAAATTTCCAATTCACTTTCAGATGTATGAGTCACTTGAGTTGCAAATGCATTTTATTTTGAGTCCTAACATTCCATCAAAATTATAACAACAGAAATTTATCCTTCACTTTCAACCCCATATTTTCTGTACCCTGCTATTATGCTTTGGTGACTAATGTATAATGTTGCATCCCCTTGTGTAGGGCTGTTTCCTCTGTTAAGAAGATATCACTGGCATTCCAAGAGTCTCCTGAATTGCCTACAGCTTGCCATGTTCCTTCTCCAACAGATGCTGGGATGGCTGAAATCCCCCATTAGGATGGCAACCTGTGAGCACACAGCTGAAGCAAGAAGATTTCACCAGGAGGTTCCCCTGTTCCCCTTGATCAAAGCATCCATAGAAGACACTAATCAGAAGGTTCTCCTTGTTACCTTGGTCTCTAATTCCTACCCATATGCTTTTGACTTGCTCATTGTTATCTTTTAGGGATATCTCTTCCCACTCTAATTTCTTAACATAGAGGGCAACACCTCCTCCTCTCCCTCTTCTCCTGTTCTTTCTGAACAACTTGTAGTCATCAATAGACACATTCCAGTCATAGGATCTGTCCCATCAAGTTTCAGTGATGGCCACTGTATCATAGCTTTCCAGCAGCACAAAAACTTCCAACTCCATGCTTGATATTATTTCATTTTGTTGCACTTCTTAGTAACAGAAAGCTAAAACATTTTGCTTGATTGCTATAAGTCAAATTCTGCACTTCTTACATGACATAGAATATTTCTATGAGAAGAAAAATTATGAAGTGATTATCAAAACAATGTTTTATTTTTTGAGTAAAACCCTGATTCTGATCTTCATTGTTTTCCCCATCTTTTATGATGGACACTTAACTGCATCAAACCCAACAAAACCAAATCCCCAAAGGAAAACAGTACTTATTTTAAAGTTAAGTGTTTTGAACTACGTACAGATTCCTTTTTGTGTCTCCATATCAACATCTTACTAAGACACAAAGAAAAATGCCTAAGCTCTTATTATCTACAGCAGTGAATCCTACATTTCATTCTCTTGCTGTTTCATGGACACTACACGCAGTCTTCTATCATATATGATACATCAAATACCATGTTCCAGAAGTCAAGTATCAAAGCATTGTCCCTTTGTAGCAGTGGGAGGAGTATATCATCCAGTGAACTCACTTGAGACTGATCATTTGATATGAGAGCCCAGTTGCCTGACCTGCCAAGACATTAACAATTGATAGACTATCAGAAGAGAAACTCAGACTTCTCTGTCCCTGCTTATCACTCTTCTGAGTATTGCCCTTTACTGTGAAGCTTGTGTGTTGCAGTAGGTCAAATGCACATGTGAAAGGGATCAAGACAGTACAGAAACACACTGCAGTTTACTTCTACAGAAGTCGAGATGTGACAGACAACCAGGCTGTACTCCTGATGTGATTATGACAGCTAGCTATTTTTGCTAGTTTGCTTCCTGTGGTATCATTTGTCTGTGGACATTGCTTACCTGGACATTTGCAAAACCTTGACACTGTCTTCCACAGCATACTCCTGGAGAAACTGGCGGCATGTGGCTTGGATGGGCAGATGCTTCAAAACGGGGGTTAAAAACCGGCTCAATGTCTGTGCCTGAAGAGTGGTGGTTAATGGAGCTGAATCCAGTTGGCAACTGGTCACAACTGTTCCCCAGGGCTCAGTTTTAGGACCAGTTCTCTTTAATGTCTTCATCAATGATTCGGATAAGGAAACTGAGTGCACCCTCAGTAGGTTTGCAGATGACACTAAATTGAGTGGGAGCGTTAATTCGCTTGAAAGTAGGAAGACTCTGCAAAGAGATTTGGACAGGTTGGATTGATGTGCCAGGTCCTGCAATGCTTGGGACAGAGTGGCTAGAAAACTGCCTGGGAGAAAGGGACCTGGGGGTGCTGGTTGATGGGCAGCTGAACAGAACTAGCAATTGCCTGCCCAACAGCGTCCTGGTTTGTATCAGAAACAATGTGGTGAGCAGGAGCAGGGAAGTGATTGTTCCCCTGTACTCAGCACTGTCAAGGCTGCACCTCCAATACCATGTTCAGTTCTGCTCCCCTTACTACAAGAAGAACATTGAGTTGCTGGAGTGTGTTCAGAGAAGGGCAACAAAACTGGCAATGGGGCTAGAGAACAAGTCTTATGAGGAACAGCTGAAGGAACTGGGGTTGTGTAGTCTGGAGAAAAGGAGGCCAAGGGGAGACCTCATTGCTCTCTACACACTATACGAAATGACTTCGTTACAAGGTGAGTATCGGTGTATTCTCCCTAGTATCAAGTGATAAAATGAGGAAATGGATTAAATTGTGCCAGGGGATATTTAAGTTGGATATTAGGAAAAAAATCTTTACCGAAAGAGTGGCCAGGCATTGGAATAGACTGACCAGGGAGATGGTAAAGTCACCATCTCAGGATGTGTTCAAAAAACAGGTGGACATGGCACTTTGGGACATGGTTTAATGGCCATAGTGGTGTTACATTGGTGGTTGGACTTAATCATCTCAGAGATGTTTTCCAACCAAAACAACTCTTTGATTACACGATTCTGTGATTTCCTACACATCAACACATTTTTTGAGAGAAGGCATAGCATAATACCTAGTGTAATAGAAGGGGTTATTAATTAATGTGAGATTATATTTTTCCAAAATTAATATTGTTTATTAATTTTGATACTCAGGAGTCTATTTGGTGTATTTAAACCTATCACAACAACTAATTGTGACACCATGTGTTAAGACTTGGAACATTCTCTTTGAACTTGTGCTAACATACACCCTACATTTAATTTTTGTAATGTTTAATATAATAATACATTCTCTGAAGAAGGTATATTGTTTATTTTCTTTTTTTCTAGGTGATTTCTATAGCTGTCTAGAAACATTTTTATTTATGTATTTATTTGTTTCTTTGTTTACCTGTAGTCATACATAGACATACATTTTGAGCTAAATCAGCAGGGTATTACTAGACTAAAACGATGGTGATGAAATAACATTCTTTAGTCCTTTGAATGATTAGAAACACCCTTCATGTCAGGTAGCCAGTATAAAGATCACAGCAAAAAAATAGACTCAATAATTTGGTATCTAAAAATTTCATTAAGTGTGATTTGGTTTGGTTTTTTTCTTTTCCTTTTCTGATGATAATAGATAAGCAGCCTGGTTTTATTTATATATATATATTTGTGTCTGTAGAGGCTTCTGAAAACAACAGAAGAGGCTACAATACTTTTTAATTTAAGATCTTGACTGAGGATGGTATCTATGGGACTGTACATTCTCTTACTCTACTGATCTAGTGCTCTTAACAGATTTGAATATTTCTGTGCATGATGATCCATACTGAATAGATGGGATAGTGGATGATGTGCAATATGTTCAGACCCAGTAGACAGTTTTTTATCTATTGTTGAGGAGATAGGAAAACCACATTACAGTCTTGGATTTTTTTTAATTTTTTTTTTTTTACCCTAAAAACATAAAACAAGTAATTCAAGTGGAAAATATAAATTTGTCCTTTTGTGTCTGATGGTAAATGCAGCCAATAATTAAGATGAGCACTGAAGTAGATTCTTTTCAGGATTCTATTTATTTATATATTGAGAAATCTATCCTAAACAGCTTTGAAACTCATTTACCTGCTTCCCCCCATCTTTTTTGCTCATGAATTAAGTAATATATAAAACCATTTGACGGCATCTTCCTCCCTTCTACTCTACCTTTTTTGTATGTTATTGAGCTTTGATACACGACATAATATTAAAAAAAAAAAAAAAAACCCAAACAACAACAACAGAAAAACCCCAACCAAGTAGTCAGGCACTGACATTGATGGATGACAGTGATTTAAGACCTGGTTCCATCTCTTTACACATTTTAACACAGCATTTATTCACATAAGCAATGACTTTGAGAACAGAAAGAAGGCGGATTCTGCCACAGTCGTCGTAGCTTTCAGAACAATAGGTTCACCCATTCTCAAAAGCAAAGCATCACCAGTCAACTTAATTAACAGTGGAAAAACACAGTCTGTTTAAATTATTCATTGGGATAAAAAATGAAATGATAGAGAATTGGAAAGAGTTGTGTGATACTTACAACAGTAACATTGTTAAGAGTTCTTTCTTGGGAGTGTTTCTGCTTAACACTCCTTGTGAGTCACGGAAAGAAAAGACTAACATCAACCTGAATATGTTGTATTCAAGATAATTAATTTTTTAAAGTGATCTAACCTTTGTTTTAGGATGTTGACAAGTACTTGCCTTCTATTATCCTCATGCCTCATGAAGAGGGACATCTAGGAATAAAACAATATGGAGCTGATGAGCTGTGGTGGCCTATATAAGAAAGTGCACAATTTCAATTATCTCCATGTGTCACAAGGTATTAAGTTCACCAGTTACAGCCTCTGTTTGACATTACCTATGTAGCGAGAGAATTAAAATCAGAAAACCTGCTCTTGTTGAGATCCTCCTTCCTTTGTAAGCAACCAAAGACAGTCCAATGACCATTAGATGTGTGATACCATGCTGGTATTCTAGATACTTCCTAAGATCATCAGTGTTTAAATAAACAGCATGATCCAAATCAGAAACACTATAGAGCAGTTCCATAGACTCTGTTCTCTTTTTTGCACTTTCTCTGCCCAACGTTGATGTATATTGAAAAGATCGGGTATTTAAGTTACTTTAAAATAGTACATAGACATTACTAGTGAACCTGTAGATAGAATCATAGAATCATAGAATGGTAAGGTTGGAAGGGATCTCAAGGATCATCCAGTTCCAACCCCCTGCCATAGGCAGGGACACCTCCCACTAGTACAGCTCACTCAAGGCCTCATCCAACGTGGCCTTGAACACCTCCAGGGAGGGAGCAGCCACAACCTCCCTGGGCAACCTGTGCCAGTGCCTCACCACCTGCACTGCAAAGAACTTCCTCCTAACATCCAGTTTAAATCTCCCCTCTGCCAGCTTAAACCCATTGCCCCTTGTCCTGTTATTGCATGACCTTGTCAATAGTCCCTCCCCAACCTTCCTGTAGGCCCCGTTCAGATCCTGGCTTACTCAAAGCCTTCTCTTCTCCAGGCTGAAGTGCCCCAACTCTCTCAGTCTGTCCTTATATCAGAACTGCTGCATCCCTCCGAGCATATTTGTGGCCCTCCTCTGGACCCACTCTAACAGTTCAATGTCCTTCCTGTATTGGGGGCTCCAGAACTGTACACAAATAGTGGCATAAGGTAATTTTTCTTCCACAAGTATTAAAAAAAAGGGGAATTTTACATGTGGAACTCACATACCTGAATTTTGAGTCAGTCAACACATATAATCAGTGTTAAGAAATGGACACACCTGATGGAATGAATTCACCTTTTGGAGATTACTTTCTCTCCCTTAGCTATATAAAGAATGCCTGTAACCTAGGTGTCCTTTATTAGTTGTGTTGAGATAAATAAAACTTTCAATTCACTGTAAGGTGTGCAGGGAGCATAGATATTGATATTAAGGTACTTTAAATTGCCTGTCAAAACCTTAAACCTGTCTTTTCCTTAAACTGTCCACAGATGAAATGTGCATTGGTAATAAAAGGGATCACTTATCCAGGATAAGAATATTCAGAGCTTTCATTTAAAATATACTTGTAGTTTATTTTTCTTATTTGGCCATGGAATGTTATTTGTGTGGGTATAGTCTCCTGTGAAAGCTGTTGGAATTAATTTTGTTTTTTTCATTGCCTGTTTTTCTCAGTTTCATGTTGTTTTCCTTCTTGCAGCATCCTTCCTTTTCTTTCCCTGGGCATCCTTCCATTCCCTCCTCCAGTGTTACCATAGAAATGTGGAGTCACAAATTTCAGCAGAGAAACTTGGGCTGGAGCAATAAAATGAAATGTCAGGAAGAACTACTTTGCATAAGTCACAAAACAAATTGTACATTTGGATAATTATTAATTATGTGACTTTTTTTTCAGAATTTGGGCATAGCTGTAGGATTTTGCTTTTAATGTTGTGCTTTTAGCTTGTACTTCACCATTTGCATTAATAGCATTGGCAATAAACACACCGATTTGAAGCGTATCAACTTGGCAAGTCCTTTTATCTTCTGCCCACAGTACTCATTTTAAATAGCTACATAAATAAAACTTGGCACTTTCCAAAACAAGACTACAAAGCTAAATATACTATGCACAGTGTATATCTAAGTGTGACACAAACACTTCATTGGTTACATCTTAGTAACTGCGAGTAGGCGAGGCAGAAGAGTTCTCCACATATAAGAAGACGTCCAGAATTAAATGGTTGTCCTTGATCTGGATATTGAGACACAAAATTTACCAGGGGGGGGAAAAAAAAAATAGCAGACATATTTATTTTTAAAAAATTGTTGCTTATTGCTAAATGTGAGGGCATTATGGATGCATTTTATCATTAGATATATAGTTAGCTAAATACTGATTGTAAACTCATTTATAAATCTATCCTGATTCTATGCTGTATAGAGAACTGACCTCAGTTTATGTGAAAGGTATTTGATGTACTATGGTAGCAGTTTGAAGTGCCAATTTTCAGCCCTGCAATTATTGTTGATTGATTGGTCAATTTAGAGTTCATTCTCCACTTGTTATGGTTTCTCATTGGTCATCTGTTCTAGATAGCTGTTTGGAACTATTGAAACAATGCAATAAATAGCACTGAGTAAAATATTTTTAACACATATATTAATACTAGGTTGAAAAAAAAAAGACATTTTTATGACTGTTTCGACATTTACTCTTCTATTTAATGGAGAAAACCCAGTGCTTACTTATGTATGAAAGAAAATAGTCTTACAAAAAGTTATTGATTTTAAATACTTTTAGTGCCAATTTGAAATCTTGAAGTTTTTACTCCATAGGGTTAGATATATCACAAGACATCTGAAGGCATTTTATTTATTTTAAATACTTTTTGTGCTAATTTGAAATCTTGAAGATTTTACTCCATAAGGTTAGATATATTAGAAGAAAACATCTGAAGGCATCTTTTGTCTTTTTTTTGGAGTTCAGTACAAGTATAAACTTATTATTTCTCACAGTGGAGTTTGTAAAAACATCTGGGCTACAATTACTCATATTTTAATGTAACGAATCTTGAGAGGAGAAGAAATAAATGTAAGTGGTAATTGTTCACAATTGAAATTAGAATGACATGTTAACTTTACATTTCAAAGTTGATGACAAAATAGCTGCATATGGAATTGGTATAAAAAAATCAAGTCTTACAAAATTTAAATATAAACAAATATTTGTATCAATTTCTTTTTTAATAATGTGTTTCGCTTCTTAACATTAATTTCTCTAAATTCTGTGAAGTTCAAGTCAATTCTTCCCTGTTGCTTTCACACACAGAGGAATATCCAAAATGTACCCTTTTCCTTTAAAGAGTAAAATAGAAGTCCTTACATTTTGAAGCTGATCTACAAAAAACTACAAAGAAGCACCACAAAAAAATCCCCAAAACAAAACAAAAACACAAACAACCAAAACCAAAACAAACAAGCAAGCAAAACCAAACCAAAACAAAAAAAAACAAATAAAAACAAAAAAGAACTCAAACAAACCCAAAACCAAATCAAACAACAACAACAAAAAAGCAACAGTTAGGGAAAGAACCGTAGGTCTTAATGAAACAGTTAGGATATACTGGTTTGTGTCTGCTAGTGACTAAATGTTAGAGACCTCTTTGTTGGCTCAGGGGATTCATGATAATTTGTCAAAAGGAAATTGCTTGTGCAGAAAATCACATGAAGTACAGGGGGAAAGCAGTCTGTGAGTTCACTGAAACAATCCCTGGCTTCCCCTGCCTGACTCACACGTGTGATCAAAGCCTACTGACTGATGTTTACCTAAGCTGCTTCTTACAGAGGCTTTAGTGTGTATTTTCTACAATATCTTTAGGAAATTATTCCAAAGCTTGGCTGTACTTGCTGCTAAGAAGTCTCACCTTAATGGTTGCACTAAAGGCTGTGGTAGATTTGCCTTGGCAGACAAAATCAAGCAGACGAGGCAGTTAAAGCACTGGAGTGTCTGTCTCTTCCTCGGTCCATTAATGCAGTGATGCCTGATACCACAAGTGATCACTCTCTGACTTATCACAGCATTGACTCCAGTGTATTAAAGTAAATGAAAATTAGATGTCAGGTTTTAACCTTCTGCCATGAATCTGTCAGACTCCTAAATATCTTTTGTTGCAATATAAGACTATTGTTTCTTGTCCTATCTGCAATGAGCATGGGGAGTGATTTATTTATATTACATCATTTTTTCCTATGCATTTGAAAGATGCGGAGGTTTAAAATGTAGATTTGTCTGACTGCCCTTGGTAAGCTGCATGTCAATATATCAAGAAAAAAGAAGGGAAGAAGAAAATGTGGGAATAAATCAACCAAAAGGGCCAGTGAGCACTTTGGGAAGGTTGGGTGTGGAGCGCCAGCAATAAAGGAAAATTCTCATGTTTCTTTTATGTTTCATTTTATTTGTGGAGTGCACTTTGAGGCAGATGAGAAAGATAGTTGACTTTTTTTTTTTTTTTTTTTTTTTGGGGTGTGTGTGTGTGTGTGTGTGTGAAAATCTGGTGTAGACAATCTTAGTCTAGCTGATGTAGTTTTTCGTGCATGATTATCACGAACTCCTTTAACAGAATGCCAGGTTGCATGATTTGAGTTAGGGATATAGCACTCCTTGAATTAATCATCCCAGTGCCAGGTGTTTGAATGCTCTGGAGAATCAGAGGTATTTTTACTGAGTGCTTATATTATGTCTAAGTAGAATACAAGAGAGGATGGAATATTTATCTAAGGCATAGAAGCGTGCGCTGAGAAAAGCTAGAGAGAGACAAGCCTGAGAATAGGGGATGCAGCAATGTTTGTGTAGTCATCGTTTCTTAAAAATAACACTGCTGAGAAAGAAAGAAGATAATAATGATGACATATCAGAAACACGCAGCTAAATTAGTAAATGGGGATTAGTATGAGTGTCCATAGCTGCCTGGCACAGCTTCTCTCCAGTACTGCTGGAGTACAAGAGTGGGACGATCTCTTTCACCATTAAACACAGCTTTTGGCACCACATAATTTTTATTTCTCTCTGTGGACCTTGTCTTACTGTTAATCAGAATATACTGCTCACCTGATTGTCTCCATTTTCTGGTATTAAGGAAAAGTTTGTTTCAAGTTTATTTCAAGAGTGTATGAGTTGTTGAAAGGTGTTCACCTGTGGATATCAGCCTGAGAAATAAGTGTTGTTTAACTAGATTTCACAGGAGGCTTGTGAAAGCAGTAGCAATGAGTGGACAGTGTCTGGGGACTTAAAAATTCACTGGTATGAGTTATAAATAAATGTCTTCTGCTGAAAAGGTGCTGCTGTAAAGTAGGTATGGAACTAAACCACTGGTGTTCTACAAATGTTTGCGTTTTGTTTGTTGTGCAATCAGGATATATTCAGATGCTACAAAGGTTCATCATAAATGTCTTAATTGTAGCCTTTCTCCTGTGTGACTGCAGGGAACAGAGCCTCAGTCAGAGCCTTAGTCACTCAGTAAGTTCAGTCCTCACAAGAAATGAAGGTTATGAGACATTCACAACCAATTATGAGGACAGGCTAAGACAGTTGGAGCTCTTCAGCCTGGAAAAGAGAAGGCTTCCAGGAGACCTTATAGTTGCCTTCCAGGAGACCTTATAGTAGTCTTCCAGGATCTGAAGGGGGTCTACAGGAAGGCTGGGGAGGGATTATTTACAAGGTCTTGCAATGACAGAACAAGGGGCAGTGGTTTCCAACTGGAAGAGGGGAGATTTAATCTGGATGTTAGAAGGAAGTTCTTTACAGTGAGGATGGTGAGACACTGGCACAGGCTGGCCAGGGAGGTTGTGGCTGCTCCCTCCCTGGAGGTGTTCAAGACCAGGTTGGATGAGGCCTTGAGTGATCTGTACTAGTGGGAGGTGTCCCTGCCTATGACAGAGGGTTAGAACTAGATGGTCTTTGAGGTCACTTCCATTCTATGATTCTATAACCACCAGAGAAGTAAAAAACTAATAAGGTCATTGATATCAAATGTTGTTTTATGATAATTTCCTAAAACTAAGGACAGGATGAGATGGCTTTCCCATTGCCAACCTATTTTCAGGGATATATGCTTAAACTGCAGGTTGCAAAGGAGGAAAGGTTCTTTGGAATTTCAGCAAGTGACTATCACAGCTCTTCATAGCTGCATGCCTTTTTTAAACAATAGGAATTGGACTAGAACAGGACAGCCTGCATCAGTCACGGTGGATATGTTTCTAAGACTGGAAGTTAACTCTCAGAGTCCTAAGGCCGCTTCTCAAGCTAAACATTTGTGCAGAAGGAGGAAATCTGATGGACAGGACACCAGAAGCTGCTGAACATAGTCAGTACTTGTATAGGAAGCTGACAAAAGTTAGAATGATGAAACTCACAGGTGGGAGTTATGTGAGAAAGCGCCAAACTCCACAGATAATTGGAGAGGAGTATTGGGAACCTTCTTGGGGAGTACATTAGCATAAGGCCAAGAGCATCCAGGTAACCATCCATAACACCACACAGTACCTAAACTGCCTAGATAGGTGACTTGCCAGTCTCCCCAGATAATGTGTTTGGGAATGGATAAAGAAAACTAGAACCAGCTGGGAAAAACAACTTGTGGGTCAAGTTGTCTATATGGGAATTGAGAGGAGAAAGTGACACACAAGGTGTTTGGAAAGCAAAATCATGAAAGGAGGATGGGATCCTGACATACGAAAATGCTGTGAGGGTATGTATAGAGATGTCTACCAGGAGCCCTATTCTTGTTTGCATGCAGCAACTGGAGCAGGACAAGGAACCAGACTGTCTTGTCTGATTCTGAAGCACGGGCTGAGCCAGCACTAGCAGTCAATGAGTCTGCGGTGGACATAGGGCAGGTGATTTCTTTCTCCAGTAAGGGGACATATAAAAAGATGGATCAAGCACCTCAGTATCAATTGCTCTGTCCTGTTCCAGACCTCACAACATTATCAATCAGTCACTTTTTTCATAATGCAAATGTTTTGCTTTTTTCACTAACATGGCTTCAAAACCTATAATCTCTAAGTTTCAAGGCATCAGCAGCACCCGAACTTGTCATTTGCAAACACACTTATCAGTTTGCTCTGTGGTCTGTGTCTTTCACTGGACTCTTTTTTTTCATTTGTTTGTTTGTTTTGGGTTTTGTTTGTTTGTTTGTTTTAATTAGGAAAAGCAAGCAATGAAACACGCATGCAGCCCCTACCATCCCCCCCCCCCCCCACAA
>VWZE01022407.1:138643-157486 GCA_013396675.1 Eubucco bourcierii
CAAGAAAGGGTAAAAAACACAGAAGACCAATGTACATGTTGTTATCCTACCTGAATTTCTGTCTTTGTAACCATCAGTGAAAATTCCCTGCTGAAAACTGAGACTGGATGGGTTTAGATTGGACTCTAGGAAGAAGCTTTTCACTGAGTGGTCAGGGACTGGAATGAGCTGCCCAGGGAGGTGGTGGAGTAAGCAACCCTGGATGTGTTTAAGGGTCATTTGGAGGTGGTGCTTAGGGATGTGGTTTAGGGTGAATCTTGTAGAGTAGGGTTATAGGTTAGACTTGGTGGTCCTGAGGGGCTTTTCCAACCCGATTGTTTCTGTCATTTAGTGAAATTTACAGGTTGTCATTTTGTCATGTGCAGAAGCACTCTGCCCCTTCCCCTGCCAAGCCCTAAACAGGAAATCAGTCCCCCTGTTTTTCAGTAGATAAGTCAACAGCAGTCTTTCAACAGGGGTTTATTCCTATAATGTTCACTGATATTCAGTAACAGAATTACAACTATTACCTTATTTCTGCATATGCAAGTCAGGCTCCAGAATAATTAAAACTGTAATATTCCATATAAAAAATATAACATATTCTTCAAAGTAACAGATTTTATACATTATTCATAAAAATAATGTGTTCATGCTAGACTCCACAACTGAAATTCAAGCTAAGAAATTCTATTTCCTTCAGAAAAGATAGCTCACTTCAAACCAGTCTGGAAAGAAACATGAAAGTTTCACACAACAAAGAAAATTATGATGTGATAAGGAGGGCAATGAGTCAAATTGAACAACTCTCTATGCAGACACAGAAAGAGACTTTGCAGAACTAGTGCAGTTACGACACAGCACTGTCAGGCCACCCCCTTGCTCAGCTGGACACTCCCCTGTCTGCTGTATTTGAGCCTCGCTGCTCTGTGCGCACATGTTCCTGTACTTCCTTTGATCTGAGAAGTTCCCTGGCAAGTTCACAGCCCACATGCTTTTGTTATTTCACCACAGAAATATGATTATCTGGCCCAGGTGGCATCATCCCACAGAACAGGTGCTGGTGCATATCTCATCCCATCTTCTAACTACATCACAAAATAACATTGTGTGGGTACTCTGGGTTTGTGGGGATGAAAGACCTATTAAGGCTTTTTACATACCTTTTTTTTTTTTTTTTTCACTTCAGTTATTGAATGAGACTTACAGATCAATATAAAATCAAATGGATACTTCAAGATACTCTATTCTTTGCCTCAGTGTACGCAGCATGGAACTATGGAAAAGAAGGTCTTTGGTCCTGCAAGTAGTTGCTAGAGCTTGTATTTCTCAATTATGTGTTGCTATTTTTTCATTTCCTCAGCAGTGGAAATTCCACCAGGTCTCATGGAACTGGTGGAATTATCATCCCAGGAAATGTTAAAATTTTAGATTATTATATTTGATTAACTTCTTATCTGGTAAGCGACAGAGTCTATAAATTAATTTTTAAGAAGGCACATTTAAATGTAAAAAGACAAATTGCACACTTGTTTTGTGTTAGTATACCCAAAATGGCACTTTCAGATGACATAGTAGTAAGTCAACATTAAAAAAAAGAACGATGGAAAAATCAAATGAGTGTTTGGAGAGGATGAGGAAGAAGAGAGGGATGTTTCATTGAAGATTTCAGCACACTATGCTCCAGCTTTTATGGCTTTTTTTTACTATCATTGCAGTGTAACAAATTTCAGAGCTTTGAAAACACCACTCAAATGAGTAATTTCTGCACAAAGTGTGATCTAAAATGGAGTGAGTGCCTGTTACATTTATTGGGACATTCCAAAAGGAGAGATAAAATTTTGGGGTTTGGATTTTTTTTTCTTTATAATTAATACATAAAAACGTAGTTTATATTATCTTTAAAAAAAAAAAAATTCATGCAATTATGTTAACCAAAGGTCTATTTCTTTTCATAACTGCAGAAAACTATGATTTTAATGGTCCGACAGCAGTAGGTTCATTCATTTATGTTCTTCTTCCTCAGAGGAATAACAGATGTGTGTAGACATTAAAAAAAATACACTATTTTTTCTGCTAAAGAGAAGATTTTAACTCTTTATTCACAAACACACATCTATGCAAAAGACAAAAGCAATATCAGGCTCCCAGGAATCTGAGTTTTCTCACTACCCTATTGACATCAAGATATAGGAGTTTAAATCTTTATCAGAAACATTTCATGCATCAGATTTTGAGCATGTTTTCTTTCCTCAAAATATTCATTTCCATGTTTTGCAACACCAGAAAGGGTAACACATTCATTTCCTCATGTCTAAAACCAGCAAGTTTCTGTTCTGATTGGCAAAGTTCAGCTCCAGGGATGAGGAAGTAATTTATTCTCTGCAGTCTTACTTTAGCAGGTGCTAACAAGGGCAGCTGCAAAGGAAAAAAAAAAAAAAAGGTAAATCCTTGTGGTGTTTGTTTTTCTTGACTGCTCATGTTCACACCTGCCCACCAGACCTCTTTTTTTTTCTCTGCTTAAGTCATCTGTCTCATTTTATCTCTGTGTAAGGAACCTAACAATGCTGCGTTTTGTGCGAATATAAATGGACCTTAATCAGCATGTGCAGGGTGACAGTTTTCCATTGCATTTTTAGATATTAGGGCAAGTGTTCAAAAGGCTTAAACACAGATTAGAGCTCAAATGTTTGAAAGAGTTTATATACTGAAACCTGTCTGTTTTACTACAGTGTACCCTCACATGAAAAACCCAAGTGAGGGTGAATGTCTCTGATTTTTTTTTGCCCTCTACTTGCCTAGTGTTGATTTTCATATGGAATGACCTGCCGCTCAGTGGGGCTGTAAGAAAAAAGGTTAGGTGGGGAAACAACCTTGAGACACCGAAGCATTCAGAGAGCAGGAGGTGATTAAACAGGAGAAGTCTGTTTTAGGCAGCCGCTTCTTCATCTCGTTCCTTATGATGCAGGGAATTGGAGGAAGTGTGCATACGGATTTAAACAGTGCTGGGGAAAAAGGGGATTTTATCTAATGCAGAGCCTGACGCTTTTACAGCACACTAAGCCAGCTCTGCTGCAGCTTGCTCTGCACTTTGAATGCATTTAGCAACAATGTGCTGGGAAGACTTCTTCAATTCCCTAATGAAAAAGTGTGGTATGTCATTCAGAAAGTGGTATGTCTACACTTATCTTAAGGCTAGAGTTTTATATAAATATAAATATTGAGTGGAACTTATCTGTTCAGTGACATTTCCACTGACATTGCTAGGAGCACTGGTTGAAAGTTTTGGATGTGCATGCTAGTTTTATGTTTTGTGGCACAATTAAGTACCAGTATAATATTTTTATGATTTGGGGTCAAGAGGTGGCTGGAGGTTCAGTGGTGGTGAATGGTGGCACATCCATTTGGCAGCTGGCACCAGTGGTGTGCCCCAGGGATCAGTGTTGGACCAAATCCTGTTCAATATCTTTATTAATGATCTGGACCAGGGGATTGAGTCCAGCATCAGTAAGTTTGCAGATGACACCAAGTTAGGAGCAGGTGTGGATCTATTGGAGGGTAGGAGGGCCCTGCAGAGGGACCTGGATGAGCTGGATGAGTGGGCAGAGGCCAATAGGATGAGATTTAACAAGGCTAAGTGCAGGGTTCTACACTTTGGCCACAACAACCCCAAGCAATGCTACAGACTGGGGACAGAGTGTCTGGAGAGCAGACAGGCAGACAGGACCTGGGGGTGCTGGTAGAGAGTAGCTGAACATGAGCCAGCAGTGTGCCCAGCTGGACAGGAGAACCAATGGCATCCTGGCCTGCATCAGGAACAGTGTGGCCAGCAGGACAAGGAAGGTTATTCTGCCCCTGGACTCGGCACTGGTTAGGCCACACCTTGAGTGCTGTGTCCAGTTCTGGGCTCCTCAATTCAAGAGAGATGTTGAGGTACTGGAATGTGTCCAGAGAAGGGCTGGTGAGGGGCCTGGAGAACAGCCCTGTGAGGAGAGGCTGAGGGAGCTGAGGGTGTGCAGACTGGAGAAGAGGAGGCTCAGGGCAGACCTCATTGCTGTCTACAACTACCTGAAAGGAGGTTGTAGCCAGGTGGGGTCAGTCTCTTCTCCCAGGCAACTGACTGATGTTTGTTTCTGTGATTCACGTTTCCTGAGACATATGTCCAGTAAGAAATATATCATGTCGCCTGTCACACAAGAACACTATCTATAGTTTTGCAGTTCTTACATGTAACACAGTTGGCCATAACTGTATAGATAAGCATTGCAGTTAAGGGTGGTGAGACACTGGCACGAGTTGCCCAGGGAGGTTGTGGCTGCTCCCTCCCTGAAGGTGTTCAAGGCCAGGTAGGAGGGGGCCTTGAGTGACCTGTTCTAGTGGGAGATGTCCCTGTCTATGGCAGAGGGTTGGAACTAGATGATCTTTGAGGTCCCTTCCAACCTTACCATTCTATGGTTCTATGATTCTATGTTTATGTTTTGTAAGTTCAGCCTTCCATGTGCACACCTTACCATTAGATGCCTCCTCATAAGGAGGTAGGTTTTTTTCAGCACAAAATTGCTATGCAACGAATCGTGGAGGCATGATTTTAAATATTTCTAAACTTTCTAAATATTGGTAGCAACTTCACTTGGTGATTTCACAGCATGCCTCAGTTGGATATTGTTGCCAATGTTGGCTAGGCAATATAGTGGATTATATTCTGATGATCTGGTGTATCATGTAGTAGTTTTGGAAGCACTACAAGTTTAACATTCATCCTGCTTGTTCAGATTCCAGTTTTGAATTAGCTTCATTTTCAGACAGAACTTCCTCCTGTGTTGCATATGTTTCTCAACGCTCATCTTGTGATGTTCAATCAATTATTTCAAACCTGTTACAACCAACTCATTCACAAGGCTTGAACTCCTGGTGAGAAAAGTAGAAGTCAAGGAATTGTAAACCAGAGTCAGAGGAAAGAAATACGGGGTTAGATATTTTGACTTAGGCTACATAGGTGACTGGTATATGTAGTGTTGTCAAAATTTTAGTCTGTTACATATTTCTGAGTTGCAGGCTCTATATTTGATAATTGTTTTACAGATACTTGTGACCAGACTATTTTCAAGTAGAAAATGAAAACTTTGTAATGTGATATCTTTGTTAATTACTCATTCACAGGCTCTGATAGCATAATGTTAGGTTTGATAAATTAGCTATGGGATCAATAAATAACAATTACAAAGAGGAGCCCTTGTTCAGTAGGCAGGATATGAGCAGCAATGAACAATGCAAAATGTTCATAAGGGACCATAATGCCCACATTTCAAATAAGTCTCTGGAAGATGTTACAGCTATGTGATTTCTGTGCTTCACAAGTCATAAATTCACAGAAGTAAACTTACACATCTTGCATGAGAAAAATATATCCATTTTGTTCTATCTTGCTAGCCATTTTTTTTTTTAGCTGAATAAAGGAAGCTGAACACAAAAAGTAATTACATTATCATTAAAACATGTGGAACTGAATGCAATCGATTTGCTATGCTATACAACTGAAATAGAAACATTATATGGGCACAGGATATTGTGCATATGCAAGTTATATAAAGAACTAATAGGGGAACTTGCACTTTCATTTTCATTTCATCTAGAACTGAAAATCAAGTATACACCAGAAAGGGGTGGAAAACCATTTCCTGTATTGAATCTGTGTGGTCTAACTATTCACTTTGACATTTTTACATGCCATTCTTTCTGTCCATCATATTTTTCACCTGAAATAGCTCATTTATTCACAGCTAGGAAAAAAAGCAACCGTATATATCATTAATTAATATAACCTCAGAATATGACACATGCATTGACCCAACCACATAGTCCTTTTCTATATTTAAATACTATTTGTTTGCATTAGAGTACTTAGATGTGTCCTGGGTTTGGCAGATAGGGTGAAATTTTTGGATCATGGTGTGTTTTGATTATTTTTGGGTATTTTTTTACTTTCTTCACAAGAAGCTGAGTGGGACCACAGCCAAGACAGCCAGCTGAACCAGCCTATGGGGTATTTGATGTCATCATGCCAGCACCATAAAGAAAAGGCTATCCAGAGCAAGCGTGAGTGCTTTAAGCAGGTGATTGTGACGTGATAGTGGAAGTGGGGTCGAATTCAGATGGATGGGCTGGGCAAGGCCATACAGTCACTGCTGCATTTTCTATCACTGATTTTGCATACAGTATTATTATTTTACCTGATCGTTGTTATCTCTTTGTGCTGTTCTATTAAACTCTCGTTATCTCTTTGCACTGTTCTATTAAACTCTTTATCTCAACCCATGGGGCTTCTCTTTTTTCTCTTGATTATCCTTTCCATCCCTCTATGTGGAGGCAGTTGTGTGTGCAGCAGAGTGGGGGTCAGCTGCCAGCAGGGCCCCAACCAGAACAAGTTGCAAGATGAGATTAGCAAGTCCCTGTAGCAGAAAATACTTTACAGAAACATTAAGATGGTGCAGGCATCTATCTTACATGGGGAAACTGGATGCTCAGCCTGGTAACACCCACCAGTAAAGTCCACAGTCCTTTCAGACTTAACACGCAGGAATTTGCACCAATTTACCAGGAGAATGGATCCAGCCTCCTCTCAGTGATGCCCAGTGACAGGACAAGGGGCAATGGGTGGAAACTGAGGCATAGGATGTTCCATGTGAACCTGAGGAAGAATTTTTTTTCACTGTGAGGGTGACAGAGCACTGGAACCAGGTGCCCAGGGAGGTTGTGAAGTCTCCCTCTCTGGAGATACTTAGAAACTGTCTGGATGCATTCCATTATGATCTGCTCTAGGTGATCCTCCTCTGGCAGGAGGGCTGGACCAGATGAGCTTTCAAGGTCCCTTCCAGTCCCTGATATTCTATGATCCTATGAAATGTGGCAGTGTGCCTGTCATCTATCAGTTTATTTTCAAATTGCCTGTTTTGGAGTCATGTAATCAGTTTTCAATATTTACCTAATCTAAAAAGCCAATTGATTTTAACAGGCAATACAAATCAGTATAGGACAATGAAGAGAGTGGTGGCAGTCATCTCATGCCTCTACAGCAAAGCAACTGACAGGGCATCAGTACACTCAAGGTCTTCTGCATGACTAGTCAATGACATTTCCTCTACAAAATGTTGCTTCCTTTTGTAGGCAAGAAAAATTGGCAAGTAATTCTGAAAAAGCACTCCTGGATATGACAGTATCTTTCTATCACATTCTCATATTTAAAATAGTCTGAGATACTATTTTTGCTACATGAAGAGTCACTGGGTTATGTGAAGGTTTACATAAAGACTTCAAAAAAAAAAAAAAAAAGATGAACTGTGTCTTTTTCTTTCACTTGTTTTTAGAGTTCTGTATCAACAAATACAACATCTGCTTATATTTGGGAAGATTTCTGCTGCTCTCAATGCACAATAGATTTTTAATAGTGGTCAGAGAATTGGGACTTTGTACATATATGTTTTTGTAAATAAATTGATTGCTCTCTTGCCTCAGAACATTTTAGCATTACAGTGTTTACAAATAGGATATGGCCCGTGTTTAAGTGAAACTGAGCATTGAGAATCCTTCACTTCTTAATTAATAATAACTGCATTCTAAGCTGATACTAATGTCATGAGAGATACTAATTATATAAGAGAAATTAATTGAAAATTTTATTTTCTGATATTCACAATTTTAGGACTTTTTTTCTTTCTATACAAGAGAAATTTGGCTGACCTGAAGACTATATTTCTTTGTTTACTTTCCAGTCAGAGGCAGCAGAAAAAGTGCAAGCCCTACCCAGAAGGCTGTTTCGTTCTGAGTTTTCCTTGGAAAACATGGTTATTTCCCAGGTATACTTTGAATTCTTGTGCTTTCCACTGAGACACTTCAGGGGTGCAAGCATCAATTTCAATTGCCCAAATGAGACTAGTATAGCATCTGTCATGTCCTGCTCAGCCTGGAATAGAGGAGGCAAAAGAGAGTGACTCAAATGCGATGATTCCTTTAAGTCAAATTAAGGAGACATACACCATAGGTCCATATGAAAAGGGATTTAATTGTTAACTTCCTGACTAAAATGATATATGTGTAAAATGATATATGATGTATCTAAGAGAAAAACAGAGGCAGAGAGAGAATAAATAGAGATACATACCACCACCCATGATTCCAGCTATGTCTTTTCTGGTCCGTTGCTCGGGTCTTCAGTGATAGGAGCATGCCTGACAGTGTGTTCAAGCCCTTTTTATTACTTGCCAAAAAGAGTGTTGCTTTGTGGCTTCATGATGTATCCCCTAATTTTCACAGAAAGCACTGGAGACTGGAAATGGTGCCTACTAATGTGTGCATGTGCAAAGGGGGAAGGGAAGAATTGACTCTTTCCATTAATTTGGTTTGGGTTTTTGGAGATTCTGTATTTCGTTACCCTTTCAACAGGATGCATCAAATTTCCTTATTTCAATGGAACAAATGCAAACTAGGCAGGGGGGCAAGGTCATACATCCTTTGATGCATTCCAAACCCTCCTAAGATGGCATATTTTATTCCTTGTCTTAACAGCAGAGTACATGTTTATCATAACTGCAAGGCTACTGCCTTATATAATGTTCAAGACATTAACTCACTTAGATCAAAATTTAATAACATCTGATCCTTTTGCAATCAAAAGAATTTCAGTGTTGACCTCTTCATCATATAGAAAACTCTCACTATCAGAAAATCTACAACAATGTTTTAACAGGTTTATGGAATTCATAATTAAATGAAAAGTGAAGACTTCAATGCTTGATTTTTTTAAAGACAGTTTTTTAATAACACTAATTATGTACTTTATAGGCTTCCTACTTTTTCTGTGATGTGAGTTGTACCAATTCAGGTCCTAGTGGGACAATAAGAAGGCTACTGTCTGTATCACCTGAGTGAAATACCTAATAAAATCAGCTTGCCCTTCCATTCTAAAATATATACATATAATTTGAATACAGAAAACAAATTTTGATATTAAAAGAAATTCTGGGATATGGGAAACAAATGTTATGCCCTCAAAATAACCCCTTTTGAGAGAAGACGGTGAGAAAGTCTTCAAAGTCCTTACAAGGTTATGCAAAACAGAGGGGATTGATACTGGATATGAAGAAAAACAAACATTTCAGTGGAAGACTGAAAGAAGAGATTAGATCTGAAAATAACTCTATGAACGAATTCAATTAGCTGCCCCTGGGTTGAGCAATTTCAAGAAGCTTTGAAACGTCTTAATGATTACATTTGTTTTAGCTCTATTAAAATTATTCAGTGATGAATAGAGTTTTGATTACAAGGATACAGGCCATGGTTTTGATTAAAAATTGATTGTACTGGATCTCTTCTACATGATGTGTCATCTGTCAACTATTTGAGATTTAGTCACACAATCTGGGTGAATCAAATCGCCCAGCAAAACTTCCATGTGTTTTTGCACATATATCTTGTCACAGATTTTTGTGATTTTCTAGAAAAAAAGAAAAACAAACGAAACACGCCCCCCCAAAAAGAAATGAACAAATAAATGGCAAAATTAACCATGCATCTAACAACGTGTACTGTCTGTTACCAATAAACTGAAAACTGTTTACATGCATAAACATAAACAAGAAGTCTTATTAGCAGATATGACTAGATAAACTCTTACCTGTTAGAAGTAAAAATAAACATGAAGTCTTATTAGCACATATGACCAGATAAACTCTTATCTACTAGAAGCAAAAATTCACTATAGCTAACAAACAAAATAGAATCCTCCAATTTTTAATTCTGTAAAACAGAGGAAAAAAATCCCACTGTTAATTCAAGTGGAAGATGTTCTGGAGCACTCCAAACTCCTTCCTTCTCCCCTCCCCATGAGAGTTTGAATGGGGAGGGGTTTGAATGGGGAGGAGGGAGAAGGTGTGAAAATTGCCTTCCCCCCCTTGCCCTGCAGACTTGAAGGAGGAACAGCAAAGGGCACCTTTATACACGTGCTGAGCAGTGTGGCAGCCTGCACTGAGAATTGGGCTGGTGCCTGGCTGGGTTTTTGTGCCCAGTATAAATGGCAAATGGACACTTTGTCTAGAAAAGCATAAATAGGGCAAAGAAGAAGGTGTGAGGTTCCCACCTTAAAAGACTTCTGGCCTTAAGAGTCCCCTGCCTTGAAAGATCTCCTATTTTGGATTGTCCTCGCTTTTGGACAGCTCCTACCTTTTTGTATGGCTCTTGGTTTTGCACTGTCCCTGCCTTTGGATGCCTCTCCTCACTTTTGCACCATTCTGTGCAAATTTGTAAGCTTGGCAAGCCCTAAAGTCCTTTAGAGAGAGTTGCCAGCAGCACCCAGACCCAGCTGCTCTCAGACTATACTGCAACCGACTTCCTGGCTGCTATTCCGAACTGGGAAGACCCAAGTAGTTTGGCTCTCCCCTGCTGCTGCCGAGACAGTGTCACTCCCACGAATCCCTGTCTTGTGGCAGTTGTGTTTTGAGACACTTCTGACTCTGGCAACTTCTCCACCTACCTTGGGCTTCTGCCACCTGGATCCAGATTATTGGATATTGCTTCCAGCATCAGAAAGCAGCTGAGCCACAGAGAAATCCAGCAAGGGATCATTGCCCAATACCTATCTCACCTCCATGAGTAAAGCCTGCTACTGCTCCCTTAATTCTCTGCTCAACCTGATTGATAGTGGGGTGAAGCTGTGTTTATAGCTTAGCCTTTTCCATTTCCTGACTTCCTAAATCTCCAAATTTGTCCATAACTTCCTGTTGAAGAATTCCCAATTGAATTAGAACCTGTAAATAAATCTAAACTAGTTAGTGTATAGTTTTGGGGACAGGGATTTCAGGAAAAGAAAATAATTCTATTTTTATAATTCCTGACTCAGCCACAATAATTCCCTGCCTCCACGACAGAAGAACAAAATGAAATCTCCAGAAACCACAAGAAATAATTGTCCTCAACTAGCTAAGTATTGACACGATGGAGATATGAGCTACAAGAACAGAACGCACTTTATAGTTCCAAATGGATCATTAGTACTAAAATACCCTGTAAGAGTTAGGTTTATCTCCCTCTCTGGTCCCTCCCTGGAGGTGTTCAAGGCCAGATTGGATGAGGCCTTGAGTAACCTGTACTGGGTTACTAGGTGTCCCTGCCTATGGCAGGAGCTTGGAACTAGATGATCCTTGAGGTCCCTTCCAACCGTACCATTCTATGACTCTATGATCTCTTCAGTAAGCATACTCAGTGTTAAGGGATGCATGCGTTTCCTATACAATCAATATTCTGTACAGAGGAACAAAATAGCTGTATTTATATTAGTATTAGTACTGGAAATGAGTGGAGTTGTTAGTCTGGTCCAACGCCTCACCTAATTTACCCTTCACAAGCATGAGACTTTACAAGTATCTGAACCTCTGCTGCACTGTGATGTGAAGTCTTAACATATTCAGAACTAGCTACTACTAGATACTGCATTGTAAACAAAGAAAATTAGCAAGTAGTTAGTCATAAATCCATGCTCTCACTAAATACTGTTGATAAGTGTTGTTTCATTGAACTCACTAGGCAACGAATATTCTGGAGAAAACAGCACTCTTGCTGACGGTTTATGAAGATCAAAATTAATTTTAATTTTGGCTTATGTAGCTTAGGATGCTGCACTACTTAGTGTAGTATCCAAGCAACTTCTAGTAAAACATGCTGTGGCATGTCTAATAAGTATATGATGAACAGAAATTTTTCTTCAAGATCAAATAGTTAAATACAGTGGGAATGCACAAATCTGGAAAAGTGGGTACATTAAATGTGAACTTCAAAGGGGGAAAATTCTCTTGGTTGAGCCCTTTACTGATTCTATATGTTTTCCAAAGAAGGCCCAGTGCCTTATTTATTTATGTATTCTTTGCACATGATGATGTTGATTCTGTGTTATTTAATCATAGATATGTAAAAACTGCAAATTCCAGACTTTTTTCTAGTTTGCATACTTTTTTTCCTGTTAACACAAAAAGAAACATAGTGAAGTACTTTTTACTGTCAGTGTGAATCTTAAGCTAAGCTAACATTTTTCTTTATAGTTGTCAGTACATTTGGATTCAATCAACCAACATAAAGAAAATTACTGGTTCTTGGACAACCACTTTAATGATTAAGTTGGTTTTGGTGTGCTACTTTCAGATGCTCTTAAACAAAGTTCGGGATTCAAAGTCTGCTGGTATATTATTTCTGGTTAGTCTTAGCTTTCATAATTAATTTCTGAGTAAAGAAGTGCTTTGGCAAAAATGTCTGTCTTCATTTGAGCTAAGCACAATCTAGTCAATAAAGAATTTATATAACACTTCTAAACAGGTTATGATACTGTTCTCACATAAAGCTTTCCATTTCTTCAAGTAGCTGATCCACTTGCCATGTGAAGTGATAAAACAGTGTGTCTGGGTTGTCCTATCAGTTAACAATCTGATGCTTGATGATGTTGCAGAAGGCCAAAATGCCTTTTGATATAATAACTTCATGTTCTCTTTCAGACACTTACTGAGGACATTTTGAAACCTCTTTCTCATAGTCTCAATTTAATTAGTCTCCTACTGGCTTAAATTTTCTTTGCCCATTTAAGTACTGTATTATAAACACATTTGTAACTCACATTGTTCTTAGTCGAAAACATTTCGTTCCATGAGTGATTGCTTATATACTGCACTACTCCGGCAAATTAATGTCTTTGAATAAGGATACCACTTAGTGAGGCTTTAATTCTTTAAATTCCTGCATTTATGCTCCAGTTAAACAGGATCTGTCGCTGCATTGTACTAATAACAAATTAACTCCTACACTATGGAGAAATAACAAGCTATCGATGTAATTCTTCTGCTATAAATTAGCTCTAAACTGAACGCTCTTCTCGGATAGCTTGTTATTATAAGAGTTATTTAGTAAAGATTTTTGGGAATAAAAAACCCCAAATAGCAGGGAAATGATAACACTGATCATAGTACCATGGTATTGCCACTTCTTGAGGCAGAGATAAATAAAATCAGAGCTGTGTTTGGTTTTAGAGTCTTCAAAACCTTCATTTCATTCACGTTTGCATGATTGCTGCAGAAGTGAATTATATGAAGAGTTCTGTTTGGCCACAACATGATTCAGCATTTTTAATTAGTGCAGCTGGACCATTAAATTCCAAACCTAGTCTGAAGTCTACATTTTTTCAATTTCCAAAGGCAGTCGTACTAAGGAGTTTTGTTGAAGGTTTGTGTTGATTAATTAAGATATATTTTAAACTTTGCAAACCCTCAGGATTTCAATGAAAGAGTTTTTCATAGTAGATACTTCCTTTCAATTGCACAGTGTGATCATTAGACCGGTTTAAGCTTCTTATTGATTGGGGTTTTGTTTGTTTGTTTGTTTTTCAGGAATGTGATTCAAGCATAGGAAGGTTGCATGCTAATATTTAGGGTCCCTAATGCTTTAAGGACCTGACTGAAAACTCTGAAAACAGCAGACATCATTCTGAAAACTATTATAGAGGGAATGGAAACCATCTCTGGGAAAAATCAGTCTTCACAAATGCTCCTGTCATATTCTACAAATTGCTCATAACAGTTGTTAATAAGGTGAGAGCTAAAATTTAAAGAGGTAAAAGGCAATATAATATGAATGATGGCCCCAGACAACAATAGAAAATAGTTCTTTAATGTGGAAGTATTTGTCTACCTTGTGGCAATAGACTCTGAAAACTAAAGTAGTTTTGGCTCAAGACTGAGCAGAGCTGAAACAGTAAAGACAGAAAATATTATTGATTAGCATGATTAATTCATTGGCATTTCAAAGGATATAGAGAATTACAGAACTTGTCCTTCCGTTCTATAGTACAACAGAGATATCCTCTTGCAAAAATGATGAGATCACCATGATACAGTTTGCATAGTAAAAGACCAGAATTGTATACTACTGATCTGAATATATAAATTGTAATAATTGTCTATTTTGCTTATAAATTTGGAGTTATCAAATTAATATTACTTAATCCTTATTTTTGTACTTCCCTAAAAGATTTTATTTCAAATTATGTGCATACTGCAAGGCCTCTTTACACAAAAAATAAAGAAAAACATTTTAGTAAAATTTCTTCTCTTGCCCACCCATGAAAAACAGCTTTAAGTGCAATCTTAGCCTCACCAATCAATATTTTTAATTAACTTTTAGATCTCTGTACTAAATTTATGTGGTACAAATTGAAGCATCTGTTAAAAGATTTCTTATTATTCACTGCATTTACCCATTTGTGTCATTTGTATGCTCACATTCCGTAATAGCCCATGCCATTTAATCCCAAAAGTGCAAGCAAATCAAGCAAAGACTAAACATAGAAAACAAAATAAGTTGCTAGAAAAGCGCATGATAAACATGTAGCAATTAAATTCAACTGTGGGAGGGAAAAAAAGTAGCTGCATTTATAGATAACTCTTAACAGTTTTATAGAATCATAGAATCATAGAATGGTAAGTTTGGAAGTGACTTCAAGGATCATCTAGTTCCACCCCCCTGCCATAGGCAGGGACACCTGCCACTACTACAGGTCACTCAAGGTTCCCTCCAACCTGGCCTTGAACACCTCCGGGGAGGGAGCAGCCACAACCTCCTTGGCAAGCTGTGCCAGTGTCTCACCACCCTCACTGCAAAGATCTTCCTCCTAACATCCAGTTTCAGTCTCCTCTCTGCCAGTTTAAACCCATTGCCCCTTGTCCTGTCATTGCAAGACCTTGTCAATAGTCCATCTCCAACCTTCCTGTAGGCCCCTTTCAGATCCTGGAAGGCTACTATCAGGTCTCCTCTAAACCTTCTCTTCTCCAGGCTGCAGAGCCCCAAATCTCTCAGTCTGTCCTCATAGGAGAGCTGCTCCAGCCCTCTGATCATCTTCGTGACCCTCCTGTGGACCCTCTCCAACAGTTCCATGTCATTCCTGCGCTGGGGGCTCCAGAACTGCACAGAGCACTCCAAATGGGGTCTGACGAGAGCAGAGCAAAAGGACAGAATCCCTTCCCTTGCCCTGCTGGCCTGGAAATCCTAGTATCCTACTGGATACTAGGAAATTCAATTCTGCTTCAGTGCTCTAATAGTGCTGTCTGTTGTAGCAAAGAATCAACATGAGCCATGACTGATAATAAGATGCTGTTTATTGCTGTTAAGATAATTTAAAATACACATAACACATAGGTACTGTTACATGTAGCACCTTGTACGGTCAGAAGCATTTCATGGGAATCTGCAAAGGAAATGCTATGCTTTTGTTATAAGCAACATATTTACCAGTTAAAGAACAAGGTAATGCAACTGTTCTGAGCAGTGCAAACACCATCAGTTACAGGCATTTTCTACTATTGAAATACCAAGCATCTTGTTGGTATGTATTTGACACGGTCCACTTCTCTAAACACCTACCTGATTTCAAGTGTCTCATATTATTGACAAATTCTTAACATTTTTATTGATACATCAGTATTCCACATTAAGCAGTTAAAAATTAGGAAGAAAACTACTGGTTTCTAGGAAGAGCCTATGAGGAATCCACTGGTCCTATGACATCTATTCAAGAGACCAAGATCAAGAAGAAAAAGAATATTGTATTAAATTGGTATTATTATAAGAATATTGTATATTATAATTGGTATATTATAAGAATATTGTATTAAATTTGGTACTAAAAAATACTGAGGTATTAAAAAAATTAATTGTTTGAAGTGGAATATTAGGTATTCCTGTCTGTGATTATTTATATCTGATGGACCTTCATTTGTACATCTGTGTGTGAAGAGATTATAATTCAGGCAGGAGTCAGGTTCCCATTACATTCTAAAAATCACTTTAAGTATAATAAAACAGTTTAAGTATAAAAAATAGTTTAAATATAGCACATTATATTTGTATCGGTTTTAATTTTTTTTTTCCTCTAGTTGTGAAAGTTAATCTTGGAATAGGAACATACAAACTGAAGAAGTAAAAGCTAAAAAAGAAAAGAGACTAAAATTCCCTAATGAAGTGTGACTTTGCATGTAGCTCAATTTCATGACTAATATTCTCAATGAAATATAAAAATATTAAAAATAGAGGCTTCACATGCTTTATATTACTCACATTTTTCACAACCTCTAAGTCTAGGGTTTCTTATCAGTATCTCCTTTGCACTTAGGTTTCTTTGATGTCAAAAAGCAGACTATGTTATATATACTCATCATGTGTATTTTTTTAATATAATATGCATTCAACATCCTTATCCTTTTTAATATTCTGTTCATTTTGAATTAAAAAAATATTAACATTTCAGCCATATTTTTAGTTCTAGGCAAAAGGAGAAGTCGACTGCAAGGTTTTAGAGCTCTGCAGTAAGAGATCAAAAGCTCTTTGAAGAGTATCACCTAAGAGAGGTTTACTCTGAAGGCAAGATAGTGCTCCAAATTTCAAGAGGGTTTATCTTGGGTGTCAATCAGGCAGGGCAATATCCTAAAACTGAGCTATTCCCTAAAGGGGAAACTAGTTAAAAACCCAAAGATATGGAAAAATTTCAGAAAAAAAAAAATCTGTCTTGAGAGACAGTGATAAAATGTTAGCAGTATCAGGGAAAGCAGAGAAGTA
Source organism: Eubucco bourcierii (assembly GCA_013396675.1). NCBI lineage: Eukaryota > Metazoa > Chordata > Aves > Piciformes > Ramphastidae > Eubucco > Eubucco bourcierii. The sequence goes on from VWZE01022407.1 coordinate 155,261, forward strand.
AAACTACCCACCGAGTGAGTTTGAGCCAGGAGACAAGACTGACTTTGGTGTGAGCAGTGACTTCACTGATGGGACACAGTCCCACAGCAGCAAAGAAAAACTGATGAGGCAACAAGTTGTGTTGGCCATCCTGTGATTATCTACAAAGGAAAAGTAAGGAATTTGGGCCACAAAATATCCAGGAAGTCCACTCGATGCTACAGGAGACAGGGTCACAGGTAAGGATAATTAAAACAGCTTGAGACAGTTCTGCCAAGGCCTATAGTGAAATGGGACTCCTGGGGACCATGGACAGAACATGGACAATGGATCCTGGTGATGATGGTGAGGGTCATCAGTGTATGTTTACACTGCCAGTATACTGACAGCACCAGCAGCAGAATTTCCTTGACAGCAGCATGTATTCAGAAGGATTACTTCTTTTCATACTATTTCCCCCCCTACAGTTTCCTTGTGGAGTTGCTTTTTCTCATTGCAAATAAGTATTTTAATGCATTGAGAAGAATTAGGAAGGATATATATTACGGAGCTCTTCACAGAAGCCAAGATACCTTAATTTAGGCTTTCAGTTCCACCCTGGCTAGAGCTGCAGTAGAAGAACAGTTTATGGTCATGACACTTGAGTTAGATTAGAGAATCAAAGAATCACAGAAAGTTTGAGGTTGGAAATGACCTCAAAAGATCATGCAGTCCAACTCCTCTGCCAGAGCAGGATCAGCTATAGCAGATCACACAGGAATACATTTTTAATGTCTCCAAAGAGGGAGACTCCACAACATCCCTGGGTAGCTTGTTTCAATCATCCTCACAGTGAATTTTTTTTTACATGGAACTTCCTATGCCTCAACTTCCACCTATTGCCCCTTGTCCTGTCACTGAGCATCATAAAAAGAGCCTGACTCCATCCTTTTGGCACTCTGAGTTACCTGTATGTATCTATGTTCACCTTCCAGTCTGAGTTTTTCCAGAAATTCGTTGTCTGTCCATATAGCTGTCCTGGGAATTGTACCTGACTTCTTGTTTGTTGGCATGAACTGCTTTTGAGTTTGGAGGATGTAACCTTTGAATATTAAACAGTTTTCTTTGACCTCCCACTCTTCCTTCCAGAGCCTTATGGGGTGGTAGTAGGTACAAGATAGGATTATATCAAAATTAATATTGCATATTAATTTTGATATTTAGGACTCTCACCCCCTCACCCAGTATTTTTAGTAATTAGTTCTTACCATGGTTATGAAAATGGAATTTTCAGAGTTACATAGATGGTTACATAAATGGAAACAACAGGATCTAGAACACTTAAGAAATAACTAGCCATAACACAACTTTCAACTATTAGAACCGGAAAGAGATTCTTTCAGTCAATTATACCACTTGCCCACTAGAGGAACTAGAGAAGCTCCTCTCTGTTTAAGGCAGAAGGCACTTGGATTCAATTAGAATTTTACAGAGCTTTGCTAAAGAGGCTTTTGAGTATTTACTCACAAATATTAATCTCCAGATTCCCAGAATTAACTGCAGTTTCCAGAGAGTACCCAAACACTTGCAGGGTGTTCTGTCAGTGTCTTGATAGTCATTAAGACTTCTGATCTTCCCAGGCTCTTAACAGGTGCTGGGAGAGAAGCAGACAATCTCTCACCTGATCCTGGTTCCTCTTGGGTAATCTGTGTCCCTTTCAGGGCTTCTGATCTTGGCAGAAGACCTGCAGGCAGGATGTCTTGCAGAAGTGCAGTCTTGGCACTACATCAAAACTTGGCACTACTGGTTGAACGAATCTATTGCATGAAGAAACTTAACACCTTCCCTTAGCAAACTTGAGACATGGTAGGTTTCCAGGTATACAAACACAACGTATCAGGGCTTGTTATTATGTAGCAGAGCTAGCTTATAGCTTAGCAGAGCATGGCAGGATGCAATGGCAGTGAGGCAGTGAGGCAGAGCACTGCCAGAAGCAGAGAGCACGTTGTCTTTACCTGCTCATCTCTTTATCAATGTATCCCATGACAAGTGGGTCTTTGGCCACAGATCAGCCAATCAGAATGGCACTTTGCCAAAACTGACCATATCAGGTAAAAAATGTATGAACACATATGGGTACCCTGTAAACAAATTTGGACAGGGTCTGGAGACACCAGACCCTTTGTCTCCCTTTCCCACAGTTGCTTCTTCCTTCAGTAGAAGGAGGAAGAGAAAAAAAAATATAAAAAAAAAAAAACCAAAAAAAAC
>VWZE01022407.1:157534-173707 GCA_013396675.1 Eubucco bourcierii
AAAAAACCCCAAAAAACCCCAAACCATGGCAGGACATGTTTAGGCCTATTTTGGCCTTCTGTGACACTTTATGCCATAAAGTTCTATCAAGCAGATCTCTGAAGAGGCCAAAGTTGGTTCTCCTGAAGTTCGGCACTGAGGTCTTTGCATTTTGCCCTTGTTCCTACTCTGAGGATTCTGAACTCCATGACCACTGCAACAGAGGAAGCCAAGGTATACAATCACAGTGAGGTCTAAGAGACCAAGGAAAATATCTCATTTGATCAAAGTACATGGCTGGAGGAAGAAAGCAGTCAAGGTTTTAGGGTATATATATACTGAAGAAGTCCTATAGAGAGATGAAGAACTTAAAATTAATTCATACATTTGACCTGTAATTAATAGGGAAGAAATTCGTTACTTTCTAACCTGTTTGGCCCCATGAAGTCTCTGTCATCTTCTATGCAAAAGTTTGGGTTTTTTTTCCTTGCAATTTTGGATTTGGACTTTTTGAGGGTTTGTGTTTCCTGGAGGCTTTTTTAGATGGGAAAATATTTTTATTATTTTATTAAGGTCTTTCAAGGGTGAACCCAGCAACATTTCTAAAGTTCTTTGATCATTTGTGATCAAAGTTCCTCCGTAAGTGCAAAGTATCAATTATTGAAAAGGAATTTAGGAACTGGTACACACTGAGAGGTCTCCTCTCTTTTAAGATAACTGTAACATAGGGAATTTTCTGATTCTCAACAGCACATCTTCTCACAATTTGTTCAGAGGTTAAAGAACACACCAGGGCAGATGTTGTAGGTGGAAACTAAGAAACATTTTAGTTTTTATTTTGTACCCTGTTAATTTTTCAGCTTCTTCCAAAAAATTATGTTCTGACAGGGCAGATCTCATGGTCTAAAGAATAATTAAATGGAATCAAACAGTTTATAATTCTCGGAAATTACTGTAGCAAGTATGGACTTCTGTCTTGAAATTGGTTCTGATATACACAAGACTTGTGCAGTGAAAGGCAAGACTAACTTGTAGTTATCTTTAGTTAGCTAAACTGGAATAAGAAAATGCACCAATTATGGTACAGAGTCATCCTTTCTATGACGTTTATATTACTTTTCCCTCATCTGTTTATTCTTTCCACAGTAGCTTTAAAGGCATTTGTCCTGGTCTGGAGGACAGAGACTAAAAATGTCTCGTTCCAGAGGAGAGAGATTTGGTTTTATATATTGTCATGTTGTAAAACTGAGGTGGAAACGAGGCCAAATATCAAAAGCAAGACTATTTATTAAAGGATAAAGTGAACAGAACAAAGAAAGAGAGAGGGGGAGAGAGAGAAATGGATAGAGGAGAAGAGCAGGAAAGGAACTATATTACCACACCCCACACACACCCTCAAGATGCTTTCTTTGGCTGGAGGATGATTCTCTCTTCTCTGAGAAGCCTCCAGCATGTAATGTTTCTCAGTGGAGTTCTCTTTTCTGCAAGAGTTCTACATCTTACAGCAGGCAAAACTTAAGGCACGATGTCTTTTTAAAAGAACTGATAGAATGAAGCTCTCAAATTGGAGAGAAAACAGAATTATATTTGAAAGGAGAGATACAGAAAGAAGTTATAAAGCAGATACAACATCCATAGCAACCCCCTTGAATTTTTCCCCAACCCAGAACTAAATCTATACTCCCCAGTGCTCCAGTCCTCCCCTCCCCTTAGTGCCTCTGCCATCCATAGGCCTAAACACAGCCTCTGAAGGTCCTAAACCAGACCTGCTCCTTACATGTTTGTCTGGATAAAAGCAGCTCCCACACAACACAGGGCTGGAGGGGGAGGAAAGGAGAAAGAGCTGGCTTTGCCCTGAGTTTATAAAGAGATAGCAGAATGATGGGATTGAATAACAAATTTCCAGTTCCTAGAGGAGTTTTAACTCTATACTTCCCAAGCTGGGACACACAGCATGGTTGTTGTTGGTGGTGATAGAGAAAAAGTTCCTGGGCTGCTGTCTTCAGGTTGGATGCCCATGGTGATGTTTTCTCCCCTAAAACTGCTACTGGCTCAGGGCCCTTATTCAGTTAATCACAGCTCCCCCTGGTCCACACTCTAGTCCATTGTCTCTAAGGTCATGCCTCCAGGGAGTCTTCCTGGGTGCTGGCAGAGTGGGTCTCCATCCCTCTAAGCTTCTCACTTGCTTAGTAGGCCAGGAAGGGCTTTGTTGCACATTCTAGGGTACCAGAGTGGCCTCGACATGTTACACATTTCTGGGCTGACCAGGCCAGGTGGCCCTACCAGGCAAACCACCCAGGATGTGCTTGCAACACACCTCCTGAGCAGATGTCGTGAAGGGAATGAAGATGATTTTATCTTTTAGAGACATGATTCAGTCTCTTACAGTATTTTTGGACTTTTTTAATTTTCCCCTCAGCAGTTAGGCAAACTGAAGTTTACAAAGGTAAGTATGGCAGAGAATTATTACCAACATGCAAAGAGGGTTGTACTTTGGCCACCAATGAGGATCATAGAATCATAGAATGGTAAGGTTGGAAGTAACCTCAAAGATCATCCAGTTCCAACCCCCTGCCATAGGCAGGGACACCTCCCACTAGCACAGGTCACTCAAGGCCTTGTCCAACCTGTCCTTGAACACCTCCAGGGAGGGAGCAGCCACAACCTCCCTGGGCAACCTGTTCCAGTGTCTCACCACCCTCACTGGAGAAAACTACTTCCTAACATCCAGTTTAAATCTCCCCTCTCCCAGTTTAAACCCATTGCCCCTTATCTCGTCATTACAAGACCTTGTATATAATCCCTCCCCAGCCTTCCTGTAGGCCCCCTTCAGATCCTGGAAGGCTACTATCAGGTCTCCTTGAAGCCTTTTTTTCTCCAGGCTGCAGATCCCCAAATCTCAGTCTGTCCTCATAGGGCTGCTCCAGCCCTCTGATCATCCTCGTGACCCTCCTCTGGACCTTCTCCAATGGGCCTATTGCTATCTTCTTATAAAAGAACAGTTTTTATTTGAGGTGTTCTTCCTCCAAAAAAAAAAAAATTCTATCTAAAGAAAAAAAAATAATCAAGACATTTTTTCATAATGCAATCAATTTGTACATTTGTAGAGAAGGCTGCACTTGACAAGATCTTTGCAGGTATAGGGATGAGAAAATTACTTTTTTTTCCAACTTTTTTATAATGAAATCTCAGATCCTCTGGCAATTATGAGATTCTAAGAGATTTAAGGAAAAACAAAATAGCTAGATATCACACAGTGCTAAAAGGGTAATCTTCACAGAGTTCTCCTCCCTTTTGCTTCTGACAAGAACACCCTAACCATGGTGTCATCATTTCATTTTTTATGCATGTCTACTTTTTATCACTGCCTCCTTTTAAATCTCAGCAGGTCTGACTACTCTGAAAATTCACCTGCATAAAACTTACAAGGAACTGAGAAAATATATAAGTAGAGGTGAAAAAGGGAAAAAAGAGCCTTCTGCACTCTTATCACACCTTTTAGCATCTATCGGTTTCAGGTCTCTTGTGATTCATTCACCCTTTCACTATGTAAAAGCCAAAGAGAAGCTGCAGCGATACTAGCATTCAAGGTGAATATCAAGGAGGCAAGGACTCAGAGGAGAGCAATATTCAGAAATCCCATAGAAATAAAGGTCACAGAAAAAGGAGAGATTAAACAGGAGAAGCATTGAACAATCAATCAGACACATTCCTGCATCAGAGTGGGCTTTGAATAGGAAAGGTATGATAAAAACAAGAACAAAAAGATAGCATTTCATGAAGATTTTTCTTTCCTGTATTCATTTGCAAACCTGGGGAAACTAAAATTTTTATTTGTAATAATGTTTAGTTTGGTTAAATTGGTAAAAAATATGCAGAGGAAGCTGTTTTATACTTTCCCGAAGAACAAGGCGTATTCACCTGAGCCCATTATTGTGTTCCTGTAGCTAGGAGCTTCCACTGTGTTTTCAATTAGAGAAGGAGAGAAGTGTCTTCCTCTGAGAGCAGATCCTTGTGTCCTGACCCACATCAAAATGATTCTTTTTTTTACTGACATGTGTTTTCCATTTCCTTATTTTAACAAGGAACCTTTTTGGTTGGTTGGTTGGTTGGTTGGTTGGTTGGTTTTGGGTTTAGTTTTAGTTTTGTTTTGGGGTTTGTGTTTTCATTTATTTGTTTGTTTCTGAAAACAACATCAGTGGGCCATCATAAAAAAATCCTTCACGCCAAAGTCATGACTTTGCTAAGCACTAAGATGTATATACTTGGCACTTGGTCACCTTCTTAGATGGATATTGACAATATCCTTACCAGATTTCTCATTTAGTTTAGCAAAACAACCAAATTAATTGATTCTTTCTCATAACAAAGACTCATCTATCTTCTCCTCCTAACAACCTTATCTGTTCCACTTAGACTCATCTTATGCATGCCCTACAATGTGTTGTATGCAATACTGTTGTAGGTGAAAAAAATAGTGTATACTGTCAATGTCAGCAGAAAATGGATCTTTATTCATGTATTTGTGGTGAATATCCCAAAATGAACTTTTGAACTCTGCAGTAAAAACCTACTGCTTGCTAGCTACATCTACTTGTAACTTTTGTTAACACCTGCACAGAACCAAAGTGGCAAGCCCTGAATCCTCCAATTAATGGAGACATAAGACAGCTATCTGATCACAAGTTGTGTTTCTGCACACAAACTATTAGCTAAGAGTTCTGTATTATGTGCATCCTAACCATTTCATGATTCTTTTTCATTTTGCTACTTCTTAAATGGTAACATTTGCATCAAGTGTCTTAAGCTAATTAGAAAATGCAGTATGTGGTCTGTCCTTGGCAATGTAAAAGTTGGAGGCTTCAAAAGACCAGGTAATTTTAAAATCAGGCAAAACTATTGTTATTTTCATATGGATAGAAAGATGGATAAATAACAACCGGATATAGTAATTTATGGAAAACAAAAAAGTCTTAAGCTGATCATCTGCTGTCATGAACAAATGTTATATAATCCATCTGTTAAGCAAATAAATGCCTATATGAAATCATCTTTTTTTCCATACTTCTCTGGAAGAATGCTTGGAATCTCAGACTCACACAGAATGAATGCTTGGAATCTCAGACTCACTCAGAATGTCAGACTGGAAGGGACCTCAAGATCTTCTGATCCTTTCTAGTTGTTAGTGTAGTTTAAATGAGATGGTTCAGCATCCTGTCAAGCTGAGTCTTAAAACTGACCAATGTAGGGGAATCTACTACTTGTCTTGGGAGATTAGGATATCAGGTAGTGACAGGATTAGGGGGAATGGAGCAGAGCTGGAGGTGGGGAGATTCAGCCTGGACATGAAGAGGAAGTTGTTCAGCATGAGAGTGGTGAGAACCTGGAATGAGTTGCCCAGGGAGGTGGTTAAGGCCCTATCCCTGGAAGTATTTAAGGTCCGGCTGGATGTAGCTCTGGGCAGCCCGATGTAGGGTAGGGTGTCCCTGCCCATGGCAGGGGGGTGGGAACTAGATAATCCTTGTGGTCCCTTCCAATCCTGACTGATTCTATGATTCTATAATTCTTCCAGCATCTAACTGTTCTCATTGTGAATTTTTTTTTCTTCTGGATTCCAGTCAGAATCTCCCCAGGATTTACTTTTACTCATTACCTCTTTCTTTTTCCATGTAACTCCTGGTAGAAAAAGTCTCCATCTTCTTGGATGACATTCTTTATGTACTGGTATGTGATAACGAGGTCTCACCTAAGCCTTCTCAAGGCTGAATGAATTTTGTTCTCTCAACCTTTCCTCATATGGAAGGTCTTCCAGTACTCTGATCATTCTCACAGACCTTCTCTGGACAATTTTCATCCTGTCTACATCTTTTTTGTACCATGGGGACCAAACCTTCACTCCAGATGTGGCCTGACAAGTGCTGAGTAGAGTGTAACATTGACTCCTTTATCTCTGCTGGTAATGCCATTGATGATGCAACCCAGCATTCTGTTGGCATTCTTTGCCACTGCAGCACACTGTTCACTCGTGCTGGGCTTGTTATCCACCAGTAGCCCCAAGTTCCTTTCCACATGGCTGCTCTCCAGCCAGGTGAATGCCAGTCTGAGCTGGAGTCCTGGTTTATGCACACCCAGATGCAAGATCCTCCATTTGTCCCCCTGAGTTTCTTGATAGCCTGCTGATTCAGTCTGTCAAAACCATCCTGGAGCACGTCTCTCCCTTCTGGAGTGCCAACCCACTCACTCATTTTGTTGTCGCCTGCAAACTTTGTCATGGTGCTCTTGATCCCAGCATCCAGATCATTTATCAAGATATTAAATAGCATTAAGCCCGATATTGATTTCTGGAGAACCCCACTTGTGACTGCATGCCAGACTGAGAAAGAACAATTTACTACTTCCCTCTGGATACAGCCTATCAGACAGTTCTCTTCCCACCACATAGACACCTGCGTAGGCCATAAGGTGTCAGTTTCTCTGGGAGGAGGTTGTGGGGGACTGTGTCAAAAGCCTTGGAGAAATCCATATAGACAATGCCAACTGTTCACTCTTCATCAACCAAAACAACTACATTTTCATAGAAGGTGATCAGGCTTGTCAAGTATGATTTGCCCTTGCGAATCCATGTTGCCTTGTACCTCCTTCAGCTGACTTGTGACAATCCCCAGGAGGGTTTGTTCCATAAATTTCCCAGGGATTGAAATGAGACTAATGGTTCTATAATTACCAATCTCCTCCTTGGAACCCTTCTTATAGATGGGGGTGATATTAAGTGTAATATCATATATATGTAACTACATATAGTCATCTGAGTTGTCCCACCAAGTTTTGGTTATTCCTACAATATCACAACTTTCTGTCTGGGCAGGGAGCTCCATTTCTCTTTTTCGTTTCTCAGACTTCATGCATTAGTATGCATACACTTTAGATGGGGTTTTTTTGTTCATTTGTTTCTCAATAGGGAAACAGATGAAGCACATTTTATACTATTCTGGTTGACCTGTTTGATTCCCCTTTTTGTTGTAGAGGTGATGTTGGCTGGAACGTTGTCCTTTTGGATCCTTCTCTCCAAGTCCTTCAGTTTAAAGCCTTCCATACCAGGTTGGCCAACTTGCTGCCAAAGGTTACCCTGCCTCTTTTAGACAGGTGGATTCCATGCCTTCCTAGCAGGTTGTAGTCCCCAGAGAAGGTCACAGTAACATAAAAACCAAAACCTTTGTGATGACATCAGCTGTGTAGCCAGAAGTTGATCTGCATTATGTGTCTATTTCTGTCTAACTCAAATCCTTGAAATCCTTCTTCTCTATGAAAAGATGATTTGGGTGTCAAGATTTTTCATTTTTCCCCAAGGAGTCCTATAGTCTCTCTTGATTCTGCCTCACTTTTGCAAGGCCAGATGTTTTATTTAACTAACTTAAACTTGTGGTCATATTTGTTATTTTGGTAATTTTATCTTTTTAGGTTATATCAGTAATTACTTTTTTAACTTTTATTTTTATTATATTTACTTTTACTGTTTTTATTTTCACTTTTTCTTCTTCCAGAGGAAGTCACATAGTTTATTACAGAGGTGTATGATGTATGACAAAGATGCTGTGGTAACACACATCTTCATGTGTAATCATGTACACCTACCCCTAGCAAAACATCTGACTCCTGGTGTCTCTAACCTCATTGCTCAACAGACTACTCTTTCACCTTTAATTCCCATTCCCACATTTCTCTGCAACATCTAAAGTTGTACAAGGAATCATAGAATCATAGAATCAACCAGGTTGGAAGAGACCTCCAAGATCATCCAATCCACCCTATCACCCAGTCCCATCCAATAAACTAGACCATGGCACTAAGTGTCCCATCCAGACTTTTCTTGAACACCTCCAGGGACTTGTATAAGGTTTCAGAACAATTTGCACAACTTGAATCTCTCCCTTATTATAATGACAAAAGATTTGTCTAGTCAAAGATGAAGTAGTGTTCAAACAATGTGTAATGGTTTGGGAGTGCCTTGCTGCCCCACACTTTGTAAAATCACCCAGACTAGACTCAACCAGGTGGAAGCTAAGGACTGAAGCTCTGTTTACAGCTTAGCACAATAGACAAGCAGATATATACACAATAGACAGGAATATTTACAGAAACATACAAGTTAAAGGTAAAGCAGAAACACAATCCCCCTCCCAGAAATCAAGAGTCTCCAGGAGGTGCTCCCAAACACCCTTCCACCTTCTTTCCACCCCTCTACCTTACCCCAGGGTCTGGCTTACATGCAAAGTGAGTTTGGAGATGGGCAAGGGGGTTTAGAAGCAGAATGGGTTACACAGTAAAAAGCCAGAAGACACACCAGTTCCCAGAGAGAGAGACTCTCTGTGTTGTCTATGTGTTCTTGTTTTTATACATCTCAGCAAGCCTGTGAGTGCAGCAGACATCACCATTGCTTTCTTTTCACAGCCTATAATCTTTTTCGTTAAAATATTCCAATTAACCTCAAACCAGCACAAAGCTAAAGAAACATAAATATGCTGTCTACTGCTACCAAAATGAATTAGACTTGAATATGGAGTTAAAACTAAAAATAAAAAATAGATGTATGCTTAAATGAATTGATTTCAATTAAGGGGAAATTTATACACAAAGAATCCAAAATTTCCCAATGAATACTAAGCTAAGAAATAGAGATATATTTTGAATGACAGACTGTAAAAGGCTTGCTACTTGAAAAGGTCTTTTGAAGAAGTTTTCATGTAGCCTGTCCTTAAAAATATTCTCTTTCCAGCAAAGCTTGTACCTCTTTTTCCCTTCCAAAAGTTTCCAAAGTAGAATTTGGAGTATTGTAGAAGAATTGCTCTCAGGTTTCTGCCAAGGAGATGCAAATGAGCTGAGGCCCCCTATTGCTAGGTTCTGCATACACATGTAGCAAAGATTTAAACTACGAGGTTGTGACCCTGCAAATACTTACACAGCTGCTGATTAACTTTGTGAATTTTAATAGATTCTTTGAATTAGCTGGTAAAATCAGACAGACATGTGAGAGTGTGGGACTGAGGCCTGATTTACACCTATCAGGGAAGTGAAAAAGGCTATGTGGACAGAGATATGCAACTTAATAAGCTGTTATTACCTAATTTAGTTGCTAAGCTACTACTTTGATATTAAATTATTTGTGACAGAGATTGTGTTCTTATCTCATGCCTGTGACTTTCTGATCTGTAAAACAAATTACTCATACAGAGAAACTACATATACTAAGAAACTTTTATATTTTATCTGAAAGGAGAAAAGCATTTTTTAAATCAAACTCTGTTTTGGCCTGTGTCTTCTCAAATACACTTGTTTACTTTTGACAGACAACATATAATCCACACCAGTTAAAGGTACGTTTGCCATTTAAAAGGCATATCTATAAATGCACACAATAAGCAGTCTGTCTTATAAAAGTCAAGATTTGTTTCATGAAAGACTATTAATGTGATGATTTGAGGCTAGTTGGAATATTTTAATGAAAAAAATAAATTACAGGTTGTGAAAAGCAAACAATAGTGATGTCTACTTCACTCATAGGCTTGCTGCTGAGATGTGTGAAAACAAGGACACAAATATAGATAAGGTAAAGAGTCTTTCTCTGGGAACTGCTGTGTCTGTTGGCCTTCTGCTATGTAACCCAACTAATCATTCTGCTTGCTGATCCTCCAAACTCACCTTGTATGGCAAACCGTGGGGTAGGGTAGAGGGGTGGAAAGAAGGACCTTGTAAATAATCCCTCCCCAGCCTTCCTGTAGGCCCCCTTCAGATCCTGGAAGGCTACTATCAGGTCTCTTCGAAGCCTTCTCTTCTCCAGGCTGAAGAGCCCCAACTCTCTAAGCCTGTCCTCACAGGGGAGCTGCTCCAGCCCTCTGATCATCCTCGCAGTCCTCCTCTGGACCCACTCCAACACTTCCATGTCCTTCCTGTGCTGAGGGTTCCAGAACTGCACACAGGACTCCAGGTGGGATCTGACGAGAGCAGAGTAAAGGGGCAGAATCCCCTCCCTTGCCCTGCTGCCCACGCTGCTCTTGATGCAGCCCAGCACTCGGTTGCTGTCTGGGCTGCACTCACACTGCAAGCTCATGTTCAGCTTTTCATCACCTCAGACCCCCAGGTCCTTTTCCTCAGGGCTGCTCTCCAACCACTTACCACCCAACCTGTATTTGTGCTTGGGATTGTGCCTACCCAGGTGCAGGACCTTACACTTGGCCTTATTGAATTTCATGAGGTTGGCCTGGGCCCACCTCTCCAGCCTGTCCAGGTCCCTCTGGATGGATCCCTGTCCTCTAGCAAGTCGACTGTGCCACACAGCTTGGTGTCATCTGCAAACTTGCTGAGGGTGCACTCCATTCCTCTGTCCATGTCACTGACAAAGATGTTAAACAGCACTGGTCCCAGCACTGACCCCTGAGGGACACCACTTGTCACTGGTCTCCAGGTGGACATTGTGCCGTTGATCACCACTCTCTGGGTTCGACCATCCAGCCAATTCCTTATCCAGGAGTGCTCCCCCTATCAAGTCCATTTTTTTCCAGTTTGGTGACAAAGACTATTTAATTTAAGCTGAATGAAAATATTCTACTTGAACCATTACTGCTCTTTAGGAGAAAATTATTCCTTCAGGCATGAACTAAGTCCAACTGTAGCCTACACAAAATAAATAATTTCCACAAAGGTTCAACATTCTCTTTTGATGCCATCATGATTCCAATCTACACAATATTCTGATATGGATGAAATAATACTATTTCTTATGAAAAATGTCCTATATTTTATATAACTCGATTTATGAAGATTTTATTCCTCATTTTATCCTGTTCTGTGGAGTATAAAATTGTTTGTTTTCTCCAGGGAAAAAATACCAGATTCTATTTATACCTTCAACCCAAAAGAAAATTGTTATAGATCTTGTTATATGTAACTGGTTTATGATCTTGATAGACCATAATTGTGTCTTTTTCTCCCCCTCGGGTATCAGAAAATAACTTTCAATTGACATAATCTGGCCTGCTCATGTTTTTTTTTCTAAGTGTTATGGATGCCTGATTAATACATTAAAATCTTATGTTTCCCCATATTTTTCTGTTGGTTTATCAAGACGTTTTCCTTATTTTACATTGACGCCACATTGTACCATCTACTACTGAATATAGATATAAAATAAATTAAATCACTTCAGGAGCTTTAAAGCTCCTGAAAATTATCAGGATAAATCATCTTACCTTGGATGATAATCAAATCCTTGTTATTTATATCATGTCAAGCACCCTGAGTTTGTATCTTGTAGACAGAAATCTTCCTTGAAGTGAAAACTATTACCTTCTAAAGTTATTCCATGTAGAGCATCACAAAAATGGCACCTGCCACTACATGTGTGACAGTTACCTGCTTTTAAAATAATTTATCTGATAGTCCCGAAATAGATCAAATGTCTAAATAATGATGCATCTTCAGGATCTACATAGTTTGCTTTAGCTATGTAAATGTATGCAGAGATGAAGAGAAATGAAAGAAATGCTGGGAAAAATTTTCATGAGTCGAGTTTTGGTTTCCCCAGGAGTGGGATCTTAACCAATATGTCAAGTGATATTTTATTTCCACAGAATCAAGCAGTGACTACTTTGCAGGTATGCATTGCAACTGTTTGAAAGTTGATGAAAACCAGCAAGCCTTTCCTTTATTTCATAATACTTTGGGATTTATTAATGTTTCTTGGAGGGAAAAACACAATATGAAAACTGTTTGGTCAGAATAAACTGTTACTGAATAAGTAACTCCAGCACCAAAAGTATTTTTTGAAAGACAACAGAAATTATTTTTGTGCAAAAGTAGAATTCCTCTTAGCATATCAGAGGATGTGATTTAAACCCTTTCTCCTCTGACTTAGTTGTGAGACTTGAATCTTGAGATTTAACGTCCTATGTGGTGCTCAGTCTTCCTGTGTGAATTACTTGTAAAGTTTTCATCTGGTTTTCTGGTTTTGTTGAGTACATCCAGAGATTTTTTTGATTTTTTTTTTGTGATTAGGGACTATAAGAACCTGAATACAGATCTTCAAATGCCCATAGAAATCTCAACCTCTGCCAACATTCTAATTTACTCCTTAAAAAAAAAAAAAAAAAAAAAAAAAAAAAAAAAATAAAACAAAAAAATGTAAACAAATTCAAAACATCTGGAGCTTTACAGAAGATAGAATTGCTACTTTCCATTCTCCTCTCCTGGCAGTGATCAGCTGCTAAAATGAGTAAGCACAAGCTATTTTTATTTGGTTCTTCTGGGGTGTACTTATTGAGGTAATGAAAGTTCAGAATAGTTACTTCTATTAGTCCATTCTCCTGCTCTGTGTCAAGTCACTGCTCAAGATTTTACCACTGCTGTATGTTATTCATGCAGGTTAATTTTACAGGAAACAAAGAAGTAATGATAGATAATGATGACTTATATAGAAGGGTAAGAAAAGAATTAATATTTAACACACAAGGCTGGGGGAAAAAAAAGTGAGAATAAGACAGATAAAAGGTGTTAAGAGCTTCAGGCAGAGTTTATCTGAAAATAGGCTGAACATCAGGAAAAAGATGTAGAGCAAAACAACATACACACAGGTCAAACTTAGATTAAAGTGGGCTGGCAACAAAAAGGAATGCAACAATGGAAGCCTTGGTTTATATGAAGAGGTTATGTCAGGTTCTGGACATCTCATAGCAAGAATTATGCTCTGCTAAAAGTTTGCCTTGATAATGGGCAAAAAAAAATCAAAGAACTGAAAAAAAAGAAGTTATGGTTCAGAGAAATTAAATGCTGAAGATGCAATCATTTTTCTAAGAAAAATGAAGAGGACATGAAGGTTCCCTAGCTCCTCCATAGGAGACATGTAGGACAACTTGAGGTATGTTCTCACATCATTGGTTTACATCAGGGAGAGGTCATATGGATGACATATGGTGCATTCATTTTGCCCAAGGCTGTTAGTATTTGATTCCCAAGTCTTCTCTTCCAGCTTCTGTTCCCATAGTATTGCCAGTCCTCCCAAAACTGTGGCTGTACAATTGAATCGTGTCAGAAGAATTACCAAGTAATTTTGGTTACAATAAATCCACATTTTTTGATACCTCTTGCTGTTTTCTGGATGTCTCCATGACAGAAGGCAAAAAGTTACATTAGAAGTAGCATAAAATACAAGAAGTTTTTTAGAGAAAGCACATTAAAATATCTTATTATGCTTCAAGATATGGTTATCATTATGTTAAACTGTTTTGTAAGAGTTTTATTTACTTCATTAAAATTGCTTTTTAATATTATTGCAAAAGTAGACAGAGCAAAAACCAAACCAGGAAAGTTATAAAAACAAATTGGTTTGTTTTCAATTAGATCTTCTCACTTTGTAATAGAATATGAGTTACAGGCATGGTGTCTAGTTGAGAGTTCCCCTTACAACTGATAATAAGTTATCTGCAGAATACAGGATTTGGAAAGATGGGCGAGATAGCCCCTATCAAGTTTGATCTGCAGTCATGGGGTTAGCAGGCTCTCCAAGCTAATAAGAGTAGCAAATATAAGGCCTATCTACAAGAAGTCCAGAAAGGAAGATCCGGGAAACTATAGATCTGTCAGTCTGACCTCAGTACCAGGGAAGGTCATGGAGCAGCTCATCTCAAATGCCATCATACATCATATAGACAACAAATAAGGGATCAGGCCAAGTCAACATGGATTTATGAGGAGCAGATCCTGCCTGACCAACCTGATGTCCTTCTATGAGAAGATCATCTGGCTCCTGGATGAGGGAAAGGCTGTCAATGTTGTATTCCTAGACTTTCAAAAAGCCTTTGATACTGTTCCCCACAAAATTCTTGTAGACAAATTGGCAACTCACGACTTGGATGAACAAACTGTGTCCTCGATAAAGCACTGGCTGGACAGGAGGGCCCAGAGAGTGTGGATCAAGAGAGTTAAATCCAGTTGGCAGCCAGTCACTAGTAGTGTTCCTCAGGGATCTGTGTTGGGACCACTTCTTTTTACCATCTTTACTGACAACCTTGATTCAGGCATAGAGAGTGGGATCAGTGAGTTTGCAGAAGACATCAAGTTAGATGGCTGTGTTGGTTTGAGTGAGGGTAGAGAGGCTTTTCAGAGGGACTTGGATAGGCTAGACCGGTGAGCCAACGTTAACGGGATGTCATGTCCTGCACTTGCGTCACAACAACCCAAGCAACTCTACAGGCTTGGGGCAGTGTGGCTGGAGAGCTGCCTGGCAGAAAGGGATCTGGAGTTTGTAATAGACAGGCAGGTGAATAGGAGCCAGCAGTGTGCCCAGCAACCAAGAAGGCGGATGGCATCCTGGCTTGTATTAAAAATGCTATGGCCAGCAGGAACAGGGAGGTAATTGTCCCCTTGGACTCAGCTTTGGTGAGGTCACACCTTGAGTATTGTGTTCAGTTTTGGGCACCACAATACACGAGAGATGTGGAGATGCTGGAGCAGGTCTAGCGGAGGGCAACGAAGCTGGGGAAGGGCCTGGAGAATAAATCCTATGAGGAGCAACTGACAGAGCTGGGAATAGTTAGTTTGGAAAAGAGGAGGCTGAGGGAAGACCTCATTGCTGTCTACAACTACCTGAAGGGAAGTTGTGGAGAGGCTGTTGGTGGTCTCTTCTCACAGGTAATTGGAGACAGAACAAGGGGGAATGGCCTCAAGCCATGGGGATATTTCGATTGGACACTAGGAAGAAGTTTTTCATGGAGAGAGTGGTCAGGCACTGGAATGAGCTGCCCAGGAAGGTGGTTTAGTTACCCACCCTGGATATGTTTAAGGATTGTTTGGATGTGGTGCTTGGGGATATGATTTAGGGTGAACTTTGTAAAGTAAGGTTCTAAGTTGGACTTGATGATCCTGAGAGGCTTTTCCAACCTGGATGTTTGTGTGATTCAGCACTCTTTAAGCCTCCTTTTAACATCCTTTGCATCGCCCAGACCAGGTCAGCCAGCTTGACTTCCTCCCATGGGCAGTCAAGAGCTGGCAGCTGTGGTAATAGAAAGGGATTCACCCCACTGTGAACTGAACTTGCAGTGGTGGGAGGGTGCCAGCCGGCACCGGCTAACAGCTCAGCTTTGCTGGGGGAAAGATATCTCCTTCCCTGCCCTGTCCCCTAGCTTGCTTTATCGGGGGGCGCACTGATTCTGCCACAAATATGTTTTCTTTATAGAATTATAGAATCATAGAATGGTAAGGTTGGAAGGGACCTCAAGGATCATCTAGTTCCAACCCCCTGCCATAGGCAGGGACACCTCCCACTAGTACAGCTCACTCAAGGCCTCATCCAATCTGGCCTTGAACACATCCAGGGAGGGAGCATCCACAACCTCCCTGGGCAACCTGTTCCAGTGCCTCACCACCCTTACTGTAAAGAACTTCCTCCTAACATCTAGTCTAAATCTCCCCTCTGCCAGTTTAAGCCCATTGCCCCTTGTCCTGTCATTGCAGGACCTTGTCAATAATCCTTCCCCAGCTTTCCTGTAGGCCCCCTTCAGATACTGGAAGGCTACTANGGGAAAGATATCTCTTTCCCTGCCCTGTCCCCTAGCTTGCTTTATCGGGGGGCACATTGATTCTACCACAAATATGTTTTCTTTACATTTATGGAAGAGAAAAAACAAGTTCAGTATAGCTGTCCTGGGAGTTTTTGTAGGAATATTTCCAAATTTGAATGAACTTCTTGCTGCAGATTGAGTCCTGGCAGACTATCTGCATCTCTTATTCCATATGCCTAGCTTCATCACAGCAACCTAAGTCAAAATCTCTTGAGTCTCAGTCTTACCTTAACTGCAAGGCTCCCAGGTGTTTCACACTTAAGAGGTGTGGGTACTCCTGTTAAGTCATAGTTTTTATAGTTCATTGTCTTTTTAAGGTCATCTTTGCTGGATCAGATGTGAGAGAACTAAAATAAAGAGGGAGAGTATCAGCAGTGAACTTAATCTGTGTCGTTGATTTAAAGAGCTGACAGAATGAAGCTCTCAAACAAATGGGAGAAAAAACAGAATTCTATTTGGAGAGAGAGTTACAGACAGAAATTACAAGGCAGATACAAAATCCATAGCAACCTCTCTTGAACTCTCTCCCAACCCAAAACTAAATCCATAATTCCCAGTGCTCCAATCCTCCCCGGCCCCTGCCCAC
>VWZE01022407.1:174280-187091 GCA_013396675.1 Eubucco bourcierii
TGTGTGTGTGGGTTAATTTCTTACACTTAATAAAAGAACATGTTTAGCAGACAGCTCATAAACACCTATACTATTTCACATTTGTATTTCCCTAGTACTCACTTTTCTAGAGTGGGATTGGTTCACAATGGGGAAAATCCATTAGGGTCTGAAAAGACCAAAAGTCCATTAATTCAAGTGAGATGAAATCATTTTTCTGCAGGCAGACCTGTAAAACGTGTTGCCATAGATGGGGGAAATTTGATGAAAGTACCACTGAGGCTTAATTAGATTTTTGGAGTGACTCCATGCTGCAGCACACAAAGACTGTTGACCACTTTTCATTTTTAATGAAAAACAGTCATACTTTCCGCCAGGGTCAGATTGCTCACTATGCCTAATTAACTAATGATTGTTCCAATGTGGATTTTTAGCCATGAAATGTTGTTTGGCTGAGTTGCTTCATCATACCCATAAAGAGAAAAGAAAGTGACTTTAGGCAGCACTTCTGTTAATCTTTAAAAAATAATTCTACTCTTCTCCCTTACTCTGAGAACAACTTACAAGCAGCCATCTCTTTTAACAACTGGTATCAAAAGTAGTCCCAAACATGGAGAAGTGATAAGTTTGCCTGTCAAATGTATTTGATTCACAACAACTTGAGTGAAGCTACCTTCTCTTGCAGAGTTTCCCAGGGATATACCTAGGTATTTTGCAGGTCTGGAGACTTGAAATATGAGATGAGCCTAGGCTAAAGGTATACATGCCTGAGAAGTCCAGTAGCTGAAATATCACTAAAGAATAAATTGGCTTGGCCAAAAATGAAATCCAGTGTCCATATAATTTTGAGTGGCGAATGCAGTTTATTCAAACCATTTTGAAATAAAATCAGTGAAATAAAACTACTTCTGGATCAGTCTAAAATGGTTGATTAATTCATCTCTAAAATACTGAAAAACTGTTTCCTTTCAGTTTGAAAACCAAAATATGACATTTAAAAAACAAACAAAACCCCAAACCCAAAAACTATTGCATTACAACCATCAAAATGAGACATTTGACACCGAAATCCAAAACAAAATATTAAAATTATTTGAACCTCCTTTTACCTCATAAATATGCTACTAATTTATATCCTTCTAAAGTTAACTTTTGTGACCAAACTGTTATTAATTGAAATATGTTTAACTCTGTGGATAGGATATAAGCAGCCTCTACCAAAGTAGGATTCCATTAACTTTTCTGTTTTGTTTTGGTTGTGTTGTTTTGGTTTTTTTTAAAGTAACTAGCATTGCGAAAGATAAATTGAACCAAAAATCTCGTATTTTTAATTTTTACTTTAAAAAAAAAAAATCCTGTTTGTTCCACCAAACTTTCTTAGACTTTTTTGTTAGACAACCCATTTTTGTTCAATATGATTTTTGTGTTAGTCACGGTATCATTGATCAAGATCCATGCAGGTAGGTAGGAGATTTATTTCTTTTTTTATGGATTTAAAAAAAAAAATTAAATAACAACAAAACAAAGAAACAGAAAAACCCTACCATACCCAACAAACCAACCAAAAAATCCCAGTCAATCAGTAACTTAATCCATGCTTACATGGCAATTTATCAGCCAGAGCTTACCTTTATGGATGTGTAAGACAAAGTATGCTCAGCCCTGAGAAGAACTGATTAGCTTATTGATCCTAGGGAGTCAAGGACCGATGTTACCCAATATACAGATTTCTCTGATGTGCTCTAATGTGTTCCATCATGTCTTACCAAAATCAAGCTCTTAATTACAATATTCCTTGTATGTAGAGTTGCCTTCAACTGTAACTATGTGGAGCCAACAGATTTTGTCCACCATTTCTACCCTGGCTAAAGATATCTAAACCACTGTACTGCTAGTTTACTCTCCTTTCCTCCTCAGATACTCAAGGAATTTTAAGATTAATTATAGAAGTCACAGACTGTCCTAGTTTGCATTAGTGCCTCTCGTTAGTCAGCCTGAATTACAGAATCATAGAATCATAGAATGGTAAGGTTGAAAGGGACATCAAACACCATTTAGTTCCAACCCCCTGCCATAGGCAGGGACACCTCCCACTAGTACAGCTCACTCAAGACCTCGTCCAACCTGGCCTTGAACACCTCCAGGGAGGGAGCAGCCACAACCTCCCTTGGCAACCTGTGCCAGTGTCTCAGCACCCTCACTGAAAAGAACTTCCTCCTAACATCCAGTTTCAATCTCCCCTCTGCCAATTTAAACCCATTGCCCCTTGTTCTGTCATTGCAGGACCTTGTAAATAGTCCCTCCCCAGCCTTCCTGTAGGCCCCCTTCACATCCTGGAAGGCTACTATCAGGTCTCCTGGGAGCCTTCTCTTCTCCAGGCTGAAGAGCCCCAACTCTCTCAGCCTGTCCTCATAGGAGAGCTGCTCCAGCCCTCTGATCATCTTTGTGGCCCTCCTCTGGACCAGCTCCAACACTTCCATGTCCTTCCTGTGCTGGGGGCTCCAGAACTGCACACAGTACTCCAGATGGGGTTTGACAAGAGCAGAATAAAGGGGCAGAATCCCCTCCCTTGCCCTGCTGGCCACACTGCTCTTGCTGTAGCCCAGGACTCGGTTGCTGTCTGGGCTGCATTCACACTTCAGGCTCTTGTTGAGCTTTTCATCTACTCAGCTCTCCACGTCCTTTTCCTCAGGGCTGTCCTCAGCCATTCACCACCCAGCCATTTCACCATTTTCATTTTTCCATTTCACCATTATAATTAAACCATATAAACAGTGTATTTCTTTGGCTTTGCAGTCTTGCATAGGAGTGCAAAGATGGAATAAACCACCAAGAGAAGAATTAATTTTTAGAAATGGCAAATAGAATTGTTGATTGAGAAGTTTCCTGATACTTTACTTGATCCTAGACAAAACCAAACTTTCTACTCTTGGAAAGCTTTAAAACATTTGAATGTCACTTTCCCATTGCATGTGGTACAAGTACCCTTTAAAAAGTATTTAAATTTATCATTGGTAATTATCTTAGATTGTGTGACATGCTTAGTCCTGAAGAACTCACCGTTATTGATGCCATGATGTATAATGTAACCCTCCATAAAAAACTATCTCGTCAGACCCCACCTGGAGTACTGTGTGCAGTTCTGGAACCCTCAGCACAGGAAGGACATGGAAGTGTTGGAGCGGGTCCAGAGGAGGGCCACAAAGATGATCAGAGGGTTGGAGCAGCTCTCCTATGAGGACAGGCTGAGAGAGTTGGGGCTCTTCAGCCTGGAGAAGAGAAGGCTTCGAGGGGACCTGATAGTAGCCTTCCAGTATCTGAAGGGGGCCTACAGGAAGGCTGGGGAAGGATTATTTACAAGGTCCTGCAATGACAGGACAAGGGGCAATGGGTTTAAACTGGCAGAGGGGAGATTTAGACTGGATGTTAGGAGGAAGTTCTTTACAGTGAGGGTGGTGAGGCACTGGAACAGGTTGCCCAGGGAGGTTGTGGATGCTCCCTCCCTGGATGTGTTCAAGGCCAGATTGGATGAGGCCTTGAGGGAGCTGTCCTAGTGGGAGGGGTCCCTGCCGATGGTAGGGGGGTGGAACTAGATGATCCTTGAGGTCCCTTCCAACCTTACCATTCTATGATTCTATGATTCTATAAAGAACTTCATTCTATTATGCATTCTATATTTTTTTCAGAAGACCTACAATGAAGGCAAAAGAGAATCTTATAATACAATATTTAGTTCTAACCAAAGTTCACATTCCAGGCCACAACATTTGCTGAAGAATAAGCTTTTTTTGCTGGAGAATTATAGTCCAACAGAATTCCAACTAAATAGTAAAAACAAAGTAGTTTCTCAGTATGAACAAGAAAAAATTGAACACGTTTATTTATTTTCATAATTCACTTATCTCTAACTTGAAATCTCAGCAATGTCAAAAGGGGCCTGCAGCCTTTTGGAGAATCTCT
Source organism: Eubucco bourcierii (assembly GCA_013396675.1). Lineage (NCBI taxonomy): Eukaryota > Metazoa > Chordata > Aves > Piciformes > Ramphastidae > Eubucco > Eubucco bourcierii. The sequence goes on from VWZE01022407.1 coordinate 178,220, forward strand.
TCCTTAAATCTCTTGTAAGAACATATGTTCTGCTTGGAATTTTACAGAGCTTTGCCCGTGAATTGACATAACTGATACAGACAGGTGACAGTACAAGAAACAATTGAAAAATTAATGAAATATCTTGGAAAATCAGACTTGTCCAGTGTTGGAATTGTCTCTACAGCTTTGTTTTCAACATAAAATACTCTGGGAATAGGTCTCAGGCCTGTTTTTGAGCAATCACAGAAAGCAGACACACCAAGTAATCCACACAGCAGGGCTTAGACAGAACTTAGCAAAGCGGGTGCCTCGGTGGGGTCCTCTGCTTGGTCCTGCACACTGCTTTGTTTCTTGACTCTTTGACAAACACATACATATTCTGTCAGAGATTAAATTTCAAAACAAAGAGAACAAGATTGTTCTCAGGGTAAGCCTAAGATGTTCAAAAGAGTAATTGATAAGTGTAAACTTGTCATCTAGCCCAGTCAAAACTGTCAATAATACAGGAGTAAAGGTTATCAACATGGATTTATTCCATGAAGAACCAGTTCCTAACAAAAGCAGAACTGATGATTGTCTCAGTCCATTTTTGTGGAAGAGCTGCTTCTTTGATAGATCACTCAAACAAAACCAGGAAGGAACTGATCACTTGGTTGAATAAAGAACTTAAATTTTATTTTGCTTACATGTGCAAGGTGAAAAGTTAGAAATATGAGAAAGAAGGGGGGAAAAAAACCCAAGAGATAGTAAAAGCAGACATGGTTAGCACTGTTGGTACAGATGGTGTCTTTATGGTTCTGAAGGCTTTGTTTGATGGGGAGCTCCAAATTCCCCTGTTACCATTGAGGTTTTGTACCTTTTCCAATCCCATATGTAGTCACAGTTCCTGATTCTGTTGCCATGGTTATAGCATGTGTGACTGGTGTTAATTCTGGTCCCACAGTTACGTGCATTAGCCCTAGGCCCACGGTTAGATACGTGCGTTGGTCCTGGTCTCATGGTAAGTTACATTGTGTGCTCTTATGGCTCTAAGCTGCTGTGTCAGTCATTTGTGAGGGTGCCCTACATCAAAAGACCCATAAAACCTTGCCACAGTGAACCCCAGTTTGCATCCCAACACTTGAAAGCAGAATGTGTGGCCTTGTCTGGTTGTCGGCTGCTATGATCACAGAGCTTGTGGTCTCGTAGATAAGCATTGATCTTCCTGGGACAATAGTGTGAAAACACTGCAGGACAAACAATGTTGTGGCAAACATGAGGAAAAGAAACTTAACTCCTTACAATGATGTCCATCTCTTCCCATCAGCTGTAGATAAACCCTAGAAAACAAGTTTATACTACATGTCTGCCTCATTATTTTAAGTTGTTGAAGTTAGGTCATATTCAACTCATGATAAGGGTAGAGAATAGACTGCTTTTGGAGAATAAAATCCCTTTTGGTTCAGTATAATAGGATTGAACTGATTTAACCTGATCTGTTTCTAAATCAACTGACCTCAGCACAAAACTCACATGTAGACCACAGAAGTCAGAACCACCATAATAAAATATATATACCTAAACAAATGTACTGGTATAGTACAGACAAGAACAGCAGTTGTTTCTCTAATTCAGTGTGGTGTTTTGGTTCTAGTGTTGGAAAGTGTGGTGGGTTGAAAATTACCCCCGGATAAAATCACCACACTAGCTTAGAAGGCTTGGAAACAAATGAAGCTATATGTTTACAGCAAGCTAAAATCTAAAAGCATATAATACAATGCATATGTATAAAATATATTTGCATATATTTGCAATTATTTGCAATTTAGAAATAACACAGAAATCCCCCTGTACAAAGCCCAGAAGGGGCCAACTGCCACCATCTTCTCCTGCAAGAGAGAAAATATCTACTCAGCCAAGGTTAGTGTAGAAATAATAAAAAAGAGATGCATCTCTGTGTCTAAAAGCTTGTTATATCAAAGAGAGAAACAGAGTCAAATCACTGACAGCAACCCCTCCATGTCAATAGGGAGGAGTTCCAGAAAGAAAGAAAGAAAGAAGGAAAGAAAGAAGAAAAGAAAGAAGGAAAGAAAGAAAGAGAAAGAAAGAAAGAAAGAAAGAAAGAAAGAAAGAAAGAAAGAAAGAAAGAAAGAAAGAAAGAAAGAAAGAAAGAAAGAAAGAAAGAAAGAAAGAAAGGAAGGAAGGAAGGAAGGAAGGAAGGAAGGAAGAAAGAGAGAAAGAGAGAAAGAAAAGAAAGAAAGAAAGAGAGAAAGAAGGGAAGGAAGGAAGGAAGGAAGGAAGAAAGAAAGAAAAAAGAAAGGAAGGAAGAAAGAAAGAAAAAAGAAAGAAAGAAAGAGAAAGAAAGAGAAAGAGAGAGAGAAAGAAAGAAAGAGAAAGAAGGGAAGTAAGAAAGAAAGATAAAGCAGGGAAGGAAGGAAGGGAGGAAGGGAGGGAGGGAGGAAAAAAAGTTAGGTCCTAACTAGTCTGTCTTACCCATAAAGAAATACCTCAGATATGATTAGACAGAATCACCATGCAAATATAAACAGTTGCCTATCTAAGCTTGAGAAATAGAGGAGACAATGTTAAACACTTTATTAGACTGTACATTTAGACATCTTTGACTACATAGTTTTCTTTTTTCATTCTTCCTGTTCTAGAACTGACAACAGATACTTCTTGCTGCAGTCAGTGAACCTCAACTTATAAATATTCTACACCTTTTCATTCATTCAAAACTATCCAGTAGCAGTGATGCATTCAGTACAGCACTGTTATGTGCTATCAAAGTTGGAAACTGGCAATCTAATATTTCGTCTTCTTTATTCTGACAGAATAGCTTTAAATTTGTAGTATCTGGAAAAGCTTGTTTAAAAAACAGTGCACTTTAAGCCCTTTGCTAATACATAAGTATATTCATTACAATAGCTTTAAAAAGAACAGCAATTAATTTTTGGTTTTTATTGAACACAAATGGCCTTGTCTTAAGAATAGGATGAAGTATTATACACACTTTGAGGCATTCATATTTCAACAGCTACAGGAACAAAACCTGAAATGCAAGAGAAATTAAAAATAGCTTATAATATATGTGTACTACTTCACTGCTGGTGAACTTTTGTGCAAATATAATCTCTGTATGATTAAATCAAATCCACATTGGTTTAAAATCTATATAAACAGCTATAAAAGACAGTTACTGAGAAAGACTATTTTTGTCTGATGCAATTCCCTAATTCAGACTTCTTAAAGGCATTTTAAAAGGCACTATTTTAATCATTTTTTTATAAGTAATGTGTACATAGGACCCTGAAGAAATAAATCTCTCTGATAGTGCCCATAAAAGCTGAATTAGTGATAGCACTACACTAATGTCTGCAGTTTAAAATAACTCCTTAATTGGATACTATTCCAGCAGTGGACATTTTGAAAAACAAACAATTCAAATTAATTTGGCAAAATTTTGACTCCATAGGCTCACTGTTTAGACCAAGCAATCTGCACACCCATGTAAGTCCAACAGTCAAAGAACTTTCACTCTTAAAGTCCTTTTAAATAAACGTATTGTATCACAGCTTTCCATTCATATTTGATTTGGAGGGGAATTGATGTGAGACGTGATTTTCAAAGATTAGTATTGTTTATTAATATTCAATACTCAGAGCTCTCACCACCCCAAACACTAATTTTAAGAATAATTAGTTTTTCACACAGCCATGGAAACCTTATGCAGATGATAACACAGGACCTATAAACAACTTGTAATAATACAACATTAATTGAACTCAATTGAACTGGAAGGGAAGGCTTCTGTGGTCAATGTACTGCTTGCTGTCAATACTGCACTTGCCCACTAGATGGGCTGAAGGAGCTCCTTTCTGCTTATGGCAGAAGACGACGGCGAATTACAAGAGGTTTTAAGTATTTACTCACAAAATATTATTTCCTGATTCCCAAGACTAGATACAGCTTCAGACAGTACCTAAACACTTTTAGGGAATTCTGTTACTGTCTTGTGTCAGCCACTGAGACTTCTGATTCTTCCCAGGCTTCAGGGTGCTGGGGAAAGGAGGTAGACAATCTCTGACCTGCTCCTGGTCTCTGGATGATCTGTGTATCTCCAGGACTTCCTGTCTTGGCAGGAGGCTTTCAGGTGCAGAAAGGATGCAATGCCATGCACAGATGTCATGCTGGCTGTGCAGGCTGATCATATGGAGGCATTTAGAGCCCGTTCCTGGTAAATTGGACACGGGCAGTTTCCAAGCAGTTCAGGATGCAATAAGGCAATAGCAAGCAAGAATACAAGGGCAAAGAATGGATACAATGGCAGAGAACATTGTGTCACCTGCTCATCTCCTTTTGTCAATACAGCCTGAGACTAATGAGCCTTTGGACACAAAATAGCCAATCAGAATGGCAGTTAGCCAAGATTGAGCATGTTAGGTGAAGCCATAGGCTTGCTTTACCCTTTTTAGGGCAGAACACAGGCCTTGCACAAGGCATGCACAAGCTGAGTGTGTGTACCTTGTTTGCCACAGGATGCAAATGGACAGGGTCCTTAGATTCAGTGGCTCCAGGTTCTTTGTTCTCTTTCCCACAGTTGTTTCTCCCCAAAACAGAAGAAGAGAGAGCAGAAAAACACACCTGGGCAAGCCGGGACATCTATAAGCCTATTTTGGCCTGCTTAGGCCTACCACAACAGTATTAAACAGACTATTTTATTATTTGGGGAATTTATGTTGTCAACATTAATGTAATCAAAATATGAAAAAATTGGATTCTAATTCACGGATTATATTTCAAACTAAGAATACAATGATGGTCAAGACAGTTACATTATTTTTTGTGTTAGTCTCCCTAAATCACATAATCACAGAATGTCAGGGGCTGAAAGGGCTCGAAAGATCATCCAGTCCAATCCCCTGCCAGAGCAGGATCTCCTATACTATATTACACAGGAACATATCTGGGAGAATTTTGAGTATCTCCGAAGAGGGGGAGTCCACAACCCCTCTGGGCAGCCTGTTCCAGTGCTCTGTCACCCTCATAGTGAAAAAATTCCTCCTCATGTTTACATGAAACTTCCTATGCCTTAGCTTCCACCCATTGCCCCTTGTCCTACCATTGAGCATCACTGAGAAGAGCCTGGCTCTAGCCTCCTGGCACTCACCCTTTACATATTTATAAACGTTAATGAAGTCACCTCTCAATCTCCTCTAAGCTAAAGAGCTACAGTTCCCTCAGTCCCTCCTCATAAGAGAGATGAGAGATGTTCCATTCCCTTGATCATCTTTGTGGCTCTGCAAGCCGCTCTACAGCTGTTTTGAACTGGGGGGGCCAGAACTGGATACAGTACTCCAAGTGAGTTATAAACTATTGCATTTGTCTTTTTTTTAATAGTTTGTGGTGAATTATTCGCATTCTAATGTAGGCAAAAACTGGAGGGGGGTGGGAGGGAAGGGAAATTGTTAGAATCATAGAATCATTTAGGCTGGGAAAAAACCCTTTAAGATCAGATCATTCGTGTCCAGCTGTTAATCTAAAACTACCAAGTCTGCTGCTAAACCATACCCCTAAGCACTATGTACATGCCTTTTAAATATCTCCAGAGAAGATAATTCAACCAACTCCCTGGACAGAATGTTCCAGTGCCTGGCAACCCTTTCAGTGAATACATTTTTCCTAATATCCAATCTAAACCTCCCCTGGCACCATATGAGGCCATCTCCTCTCAGTCTGTCTCTTGCTGATGAAGAGAACAGATCAACACTCACCTCACTACAACCTCCTTTCAGGTAGTTGTAGAGAGCAACAAGGTCTCCTCTGAGCCTTCTTTTCTCCAAGTGCTAAACAATCTCAGTTCCTTCAATTGCATTCCCTTAGGGAAATTTTTTCACACATTGTTGTTCTGAGTTAATAATGTAGTTAATTTTTGGCAATACAAGAGAAGGACTGAGACATCACTGTGTACATAAAAGATCTTGGTGAGAAATTCTGGAGATAAAATTATGTTTTCATAAAATATCTTAATGTTTTAAAAAGCAGTAATGAAAAAAAAAAAAACCCAACAAGCTCAGAAATTACAGAACACTCAAATTAGTCAAATAAATATTTAATTACACTTTAAAACAAGTTTCAGTTTGAGCTGTACAATCCCATCATCTTCTCTGTTTAAGTGATATAAAAATAACAATCTGTGCAAATGTTATATTTTGCTGAACAACCATGTAAGCCTTATCAACTCAAATATAAACCTACACAGTACTGGCAGCAAGATGGGTAGGCTCATTAGGTAATTGAATAAATTCTTCTAAACTGTTAAATTCCATGGTGCCTCTTACAAAAGCTTTGCTATAGGGAGTAAAAATTTGCAGTCGAAAGAAAAGGATGGCAAAGGCTTAGGCCAAAATAAGACGTAAAGAAGGAACTTAAGGAAATAAAACCGTAAGTAAAGAAACTGAGAAGGTTTCCAGGAAATATCAGTCTGCTAACTGTGTTAGAAGTTTGGAGGTTGAAGCTTCTGTCCGTTTCATTTAAAGTGAAAAACACGTAAGTAAAAGGTTCTGTCTGGAATGTGTCTTTTGACTGAAAAGTTACTCCGGGTCCTTCAGCTTTAGAGATCCACCCACTGAAAAAGGATCTGCTTGACAAAAAGCATGAGGGTACTGAAATTATCAGACGCTGTTACAAACATACTTTGATAGTACAGCATTGAAATTCCCTGGACAGTGGATGGGGGTTTTAGAACTAACAATAAAAATATAATGAAGGAAAATACAATTAATTGGATAAATTATATAGTACCAGGTTGCCCGATTTAAATTAGATCATTGATTTTTCCTCTGATGTTCAGCTATTCGAATTTCATTCAGAAGTATTTAATCTTTTTAAGATGAGCAAAGAAACTTTTTTTTCATTCACAGGATTTTCATAGAATTATTTCGGATACATCAAGTTTATTACAGAAGATTACTTATTTGATTTTAAGACTGTCACACTGAAAGAATTTATACAATTTCCTTGCACATTTTGAAAGATTATGGTATAAATATAGAGTTAGAACTTTCATGTTAATGCATATCACCCTAGTGATAGAACAAACCCATGACAAAAGATGTCTTTTTCTCTTGTAGGTTTTCATGTAGAATACGTTTCCTGCATATAGATTGAAGTTCTTCAGATGTCTAGTGTCTGGTCCAGTGCACTTTGAAACCCATAACAGCATTGGATTTTGACGGTGAACTGAAACTCAGATAAGTCAAGTAATCTTTGGTCAAGTAATCTTATCTTCAAAATAATTTGACCCATCAAAGTACCAGAACTCTTTAGGAATGTAGAGAGTCACTTCTGTATCCTTGAAAATGACAAGGTGAGTAAGCTTCACTATGAACTTTCAAAAGATGAGTACTTTTCAAAACACCATTTCAGAGTAAGATATAGAGTTTAAAGGTATCCTTTCCAGCAACCACTGATGCCTTGAGGTTAGAAAGACTTAAAAACTCAGGTGTGCATTTTACTACCGAGATTGAAATGGTGTACCAAAGTTTTAATGTTCAAAATATTTTCCAAATATGAGCTACTTCATAATTTTAATTTTATGCTGAAATGGTTAAGAAGCAATTTAAGCTTTATTTGAGAATGAGAATGTAAGGAAAAGAACTGATTCACCCAAATCAAACTACAAGTTTCTGAAAGAAGTAGCTTATATATAAATTCAGACTAGGCTGTCTCTGTGTTGGTTGATAGAAATCATCAACTATTCATACAGGGAAAAAAAATCAGCATCTAAATGTGCAGTAGAAGGACCATGCATTTAGTCTGAATATTCAATTTTAACAATTCTCTCATAATGACTGTACATTTTGCCATTTCCCAGTGAGCACTGGTGATTCACCATATCTCAGAAAATCTCTAATGCTTTGCAAGGCCACACTGTACAAAAGAGTAGGTTTATTAATGCAGATTACTGAACAATTGCTCAAAGAAACTTGTTAAAAGTACTGATTCCATAGATGAAAAAGTAGTAAATGAACACAACACAGAGGCTGTAGAAGATGAGACTGTGTGTGAGAGACATTAGTGATAAAACTATAATATTTTATAGAACCAGTGGGAAATAAGTGGCTGAGATCTTGGCCCTATTAAAATCAGTAAGATTCTCTTCCTTTGACATGTTTCATCCTGAGCAGTCACATACAGGAACATTTTTCCTGTTATATTTGACCAAGAAGATTCAACCAAGAAGGAATATATATATATATATATATATATATATAAAAGATAGATGGAATATACATATATATATATATGAAGACAGATAGATATGAAAAAATAAGATATGTAATATATATAAAAGAAACCTATATATAAGAAGAAAATATAAGAAACACACATATATATATAGATATATAAAAGAAATATATATAAGAAAAATAAATATAGGTCTTATACATTTTAAAACTACTAAAATTTCCTTGCTAAGCATCTCCCTCAGTAAAATAACTCATTTATAACTAGTTAAGTAATTTCATAGTACCAGATAAGGATTTATAGTCACAGTCATTTAGGGAAACTGACACAATTGGAGATTTTGCCATTGATGGGGTTTCAGAGATTAAATAATTAACATATAGAAGAAGGGTTTACACTGTATTACTTAGAAGAAAATAGTTTGCCTTACTTGTGGTCTAAATCTTAAGGTATTTGAATTTTTAACATGTAATTTGGAAAGTTTCTATAAAGCAAAGACCATCTCAGAGCTGAGAAAGAGAAAATTGTGATCATCATAAATATCTACAGCAAACACCTAGACTAAAGCAGAAATACATTTTTTTCTGTAGTTTTCTCAATATTTGTGTAAAGAAACCAAACTGTGGTTATAACAAAAAAAAAAAAAAAACCCACAAAATCC
>VWZE01022408.1:9963-21525 GCA_013396675.1 Eubucco bourcierii
TTTTTTTTTTTTTTGGTGTGTGTTTGAGGCTCAGCGTAGTCGAGGGGTTAGAAAAAACTTTGGACTAAATTGTGGAGACCCTTTTGTACATTCATTATCTTACCTTTGTAGGCCTGGGTGGGGGCTCATGCAAAGAACAGTCTTACTTCAGATCATTCCACTTCTGTCCACTCTATGTTAAGAGCAGAGTTTCATGTACAGAGATGTTACTGTGGAGTTTTGTTAATAGAGTTCTTTTATTATTTAACTTTTCGGCCAAGCGAAAATTTACAGTAGTGCTATGTGGCACTGCTAGTTTAGATATGAATTCTGCCAATCTACCATGAGAAGTGATGCATGTTAAATGATCCCAGTTCAAGAGAGAAGAGCACAGATTAAGCACAAACATCTAATGGGAAGACTGCTGCACATGCAGCAAAAAGCAAGAGCTGGCTGCCATTTTGTAACAACATAGTTTGGATCGATGAACCTTACAGTGTGCTGCTTCCTTTCTGGCTCAAACTGTTTTTTTCACCATGGTTCTTCGACTGCTTCCAAAGCTCCACTAGTAATATTATGCTTTTTATTACTAAAAAAAACGACAATGGTACCTTTTTCTAGTAACAGAAGAATTAAGGGTGTTTTATAGTTAAATATTGTATAGGGATTAAAAAGATTTTTTAATAGGTTATTATTAAAAATAGTAATCCATTCTTTACTAGGTGTCAAAGCTGGTTTGAAGTATAAAATGCTGAACAATCTACAGATAGTTTATTTTGGCAAACAAAATGCAAGGTCGTATCTCAAATGCATTGCACCTTGATGACCTTCTTTAGAACTATTAAGACCAGTGATACTCTTAAACTAATTTAAGGGCCATTGTGACTCCTCTACACCCTACACCACTTTGGATACAGAACTTGTGAAGGAAGCTGATCAACTGCACATGACAGACTTCAGCAAACTGTGTATGTACTTGCAAAAGTGACATTCATGGTTCCTAGTTAACCACTTGCTCTTACCAGACAGCTCCACACAACTAGATCTGCTTTTATCTTCTTTCCCTCAAAAATTTCTCTCAGACCTTCAAACTGCTACTGCAAAAATACAAATAGTAAAAATAATCTACATGTCAGCTGTAGTCCAAGCTGAATTGTAAAGGGATGAATTATTGAAAACTTGTGCTTTTCTGAGATCAGACGAAAAATCTATTACCTGTATAGAAGGGAAAGACTAACCAAAAGACTTTAATCTTCTTGATGCTCTGTAGTATCCTTTGTTGTAGTTCATACAATTCCTGAGATTTACATACATTGATGAACAATACGATTTATGGAGTTCTAATTCAATCTATTAATATGCAAATGGTACTCAAAGCCTGGAGCATACTGACTTCAACTTGACACAGAGCAAAAAATACCCTCCTTTTTCAAATGCTAAGAAATCTCCGGTTCTTACACGTAGGTACATTGCTGCAAATGCTATGAAAAATCCTTTTAAAATTACTAACCAATAAAGGGGAAGGCAAAGTGGTTGTAATTAATTCTTTATTACGTACTTTTATTAGTAAGTACTGTTATTTGGGGCATGCATAATAACACTGCAACAATGATATCTATCACAGCATTATAAGAGAAGCTATCTGAAACCTTGAATTGCCACATTTTGTGAACCGTGTTTACTGCTACAGCAGTCTAATTTGAGATGCAAAACAGTTCTGTCTGGTGAGTCAGGCTGATAAAGCAATCTACCTCCAAAACCAACCAAGTAAGATTTTGGCACACACTGCAGTCTTAGATGTAAGTTACATGACACCAGGGGATGTCACTGGTGGAGACAGAATACCAAAAGTGATGCTGCAACTTGAATTTTATCTGCATTATCCAGCAATTATTTAAAAGCAAGACAGTAAATAACACAGATGCCATTATTGTTTATAATGTTATTACTGGAAAAAGAAGTACATTCATGTTCTACACAGAATTTGATATGCTTATAGTAAAGAGCATCATTTAAAACCAGAAACACGTTGGAATGCCAATGCATAAAAGAGAGACAGTCAATTGTCTGGGACAGGCCATGCTAGATGACTGATTTGTGACAGTATGAGAAGTTGCCTTTGTTTGCTATCCCTTTTATTTGATGTGAATGTCTTACTAACAGAGTGGTGTGCTCATGCCTCAGCTATTCCATTTTTAGCTAAACATCAGAATTCCAACCGAAACAGATAAAAGGGGACATCAGCATGTGTCTGACAATACCACTGCAACAATGGCAACAATAGCAGAGAAGGGACAAACAGTGTGAGGCAGAGATCTCTGCAGCAGTTCTTCCCATGAAGTGGCATCCCTGTGAGCACAAACGGAAACTGTCTTTGAGAAAGTGCCTTAAGAAGTGCTGTAAAATACATAAAAGGTAATGATTGCCTTTTCATTTTCAACAACATGTAAAGTAAAGAAAAGTTTCACTCTTGCATTGGAACTGCACTGGTAAAAGTTCAGACCCATAAATGCCAGATGGCATTTTATTTTCTCTAACACATCTATCTAATCTAATGTGTAAGTGCATTAGAATTGGATGTATCATCATACCATTACTGTTCTAAGGAAAGTGCCTGTTACCCTGAGTTTTAAGTAATAGATAACTCCTTACTTGCACAGGTTAAAAGCTGTAGAAGACATGAGAAGAACATATATGCATATTTACTCAGGATGAAAACATAATTCTTTCTAAATGGCTGAAGCACATTTCTTGTCTTGCCTGCAGTATAAAATATGTGTACCAGGATTAACACAGATTCATATGGAAATTGAGAAGAACTGCACAATCGGGGCAACTTAGGTGGCATCCTGCATGCCCTGAACTTTAAGTCAAATTTATTTATGTAAGGTACTGAAGTATGAGTACTCAGGGATGAAAATCCACTGATGCAGATAACTAGTATAAGACTGACACAGTAATAAGAACATTATGCACTGCTCTCACCGGGATGACTTAAAAGATAGTTCAAATTCTGTAGGCAAGGTTAATCCTTCCACTTGGCAGATTCCCAAAACCCTCTACAGTTTCAACACAGAGGGCTTCTCTTCAACAAGGTATTAAAAACAGCTTTCTTATTTATGGTATGCAGTTCACAGAAGACAGGGAATGGTAACTTTTGCTAGAAAGAAAAACTTACCAAGGGAGAATAATGTAAATGCTTTAATTATATTATACCTTTACACCTCAAAAAAGTGTTGTTATGAATAGAACTGTAAGCCTTGAAAAAAAATGTAGTAGTGTATCACAAGGAATCATAAGAGCATAAGGGAAGCCTTTCCCAGTTTCAGAATGGCATGAACAGGTATAAACAAACTGCTGCTTTTTAAACATCAGATTCTGGTGAAAATTCATCTCTTGACAGAGAATCATCAATACAGCTGATAGGTTGAGGTTTGGGTTTTTTTGTTTGTCTGAGTTTCTCTGATTCATCTACCAAAGGCACCTTTACGCTTCAAAATAGCTTCATTTGCAATAGTGAACATACACAAAGCTCTCATCAATTAAAAACCTGCCGTCACTTAAAAGAGCTACTCTTATGGCCCTTGCACATGGAGCAGAAATTCTGGGTCACATCAAGTAAAAGTAATTCTGGAAAAATATTTTTCATTGCAAAATGTGTCAGTTCTTTAAACAGTGGGGTGCAACTTCATTTCTCTATTAGACCTTATTCTAACCAGCAGCAAGAGGGAGTAAGAATTAGTAGATGACAAGAGAAGATGAAGAAATCTAAGTGTCACGTCTTGCAGCTTAATTTTAAACACGTAAAATACAGAATCATAGAGTAATTATTCAGGCTGGAACAGACCTCATGAAGTTACAGTCCAATCTCCTTCTCATAGCAGGTTTAACACTGGATTGAGAGCAGGCAAAAGATGTTTAAACCAAAATGTGCCTTCACTGTTAGTGGATTTGAATTTGGTATATAGTTAATGTGCTCCCCATAAAGTGAACTCTTTTTAAATAAGAAAAACTGAGTAGCTGAAAACACATACTGTGTACATAGCTAACCACATTTCAAGTCATGTGTACATTTAAAACAAACAAACAAAGAGAACCTCTTCATGTTAACCCATGCCTATTTTATGGGAAAGTGTTTTATACAAGTGTCTAGCTCTTGTAAGCACAGGCTACAGTGGTTACTGTGCAACATTCCTACTTTTCACCGAGTACTGTGATAAAACCATACAATCCTCAGAAGCAAGAAACAATTGCAACAATTCATACATCACTTTTTCATTTTTAATTTAGTAATCATTGAATGGCTCCAGAGCAGACACTACGTTTCGTCAAACACAATCAAGTAGCTTTGAAATAATGTTGAAAAATAACCTCTTCAACTCTGCATACTCAGGCACATAAACACGCACAAAAAGTACTTTAGAAAACCTGTACATATGCATTTTTCAGGAAGTAACTCAAAGAACTGTACCACAAAGAATTAGTTTGTGCACTCAGACCACAAATTATAATCCATTTTTCTGAAGACAAAAGGTTTAAGGACACAAAACAAATATACTGTTAAAGTAATTTACCTATTTAGTGTGCTAAAAGAAAACACAGAACTCCTTAAATAAATGCCTATTTATTAGAAATATTTATTGTCCTTGAGCTAGGCAGGCTCCAGTTAGCTGTGTTTTCTTTAAGCTTATCCCCATATTAGAAGAGAGCAAGGAAGTATTTGTCTAGGAAATTAAGTAACCTGGATGTTCACATTACTGGCTGCAAAGACTGTTCAAGAAAGCAGTACCCGTGTGGAATCTGAGTCTGAAAGACCATCTTCATGATTAGTTGCCTCATAGTCACCGACATTGTCAGCTAATTCAGCGTCTTGGTCATCATTGCTCTCTGCGCTGTAATCGACTTCTTCAAGGAAGCGAGGCTCGTCTTCATCCAAAACATATGTAGTGGGGCTAGAACGGACAAGAAGTTTAATGACTCTTGTTAGAAATTTTACTTGGAGCAATGCATTCAGACTGTCCCTATCCTAGCACATAGCATCAACTTTTCAGTGGCATGTAAAATAAGTAGGTGCCCAAACCATGTATGTATGACTCTGAACACATTACTCAGCCATACGCGAGTCATTATCTAAGTATGTTGTGACAGACGAGTTACACATCACAGACCTATCCTAACAGCCTATAAGAACTTCATAAAACTATCAGTATCAGAAATTCTTGCAGAAGGATACTAGAGCATAGTGAAATAACCACTGATATGAGAGAAAAACTAAACAACAGTCTAAAAATTGAGAAATATCTGTATTTTTTAAAAAATACACATTCTACTGAAAAGCATTGTGAGCAGTAGCCCTGTACGTATCAGAGATGATAGAACATGGAGTCACGCCTACACCTACAAATAAGATTAAGTTCCCATACAAGTAACTTGACTCATATCAGGTCACAGAATCACAGAACATTACAGGTTGGAAGGGACCTCCAGAGATCATCAAGTTCAAGCCCCCTGCCAAGGCAGGATCACCTAGGGTAGTTCACACAGGAACGCATCCGAGCAGGTTTTGAAAGTCACCAGAGATGGAGACTCCACAACCTCTCTGGGCAGCGTGTTCCAGTGCTCTGTTATCCTCACTGTAAAGAAGTTTCTCCCCACATTGAGGAGAAACCTTTTATGTTCAAGTTCGCACCCAATGCTCCTAGTCTTAGTGCTGTGGATCGCTGCATGCAGTTTAAATTTTTAAGTTAAGCCTTGCAACTCTGAGACAGCAGATTCAAGGAACTATGACCACTGCCCAATGGTATGGTTTATGTTGTTAACTAATGGTCTTCAAGAATAAGACAACTAACACCTTCAGTGTTAACTGAAGAAAAGTTAAAAAATACTTTCATAGGGCAGAAAGGGGAAGAAAAAAAAACAAACAACCCAGAATGTGTTCTCCAGACCAAGTTTTACTAACCTCTTTTGGGACACTGTTCTGGTTTGAAGATAATTGGAATATTTTAATGGAGAAAATTATATTATAGGCTGTGAAAAGAAAACAATGGCGATGTCTACTCCACTGTTGAGATGTTCAAAAATAAGAACAGAAACATAGAAAAGACAGTGCCTTTTGGTCTTTCTCTGGGAGCTAATGGGTCCTCTCCTCTCTGCTGAATAACCACTCTACTTCTAACTGCCCTGGCCGATCCTCCAAACTCACCTTGTGCATAAGCCAAACCCTGGGGTAAAGTACAGGGGTGGGGAGAAGGTGGAAGGGTGGTTGGGAGCCCCTCCTGGGGTCTCTGATTTCTGGGAGGGGAGTTGTGTTTCTGTATTACCATGTATATTTCTGTAACTATTCCTGTCTATTGTGTCTATCTCTGCTTGTACATTGTGATAAGCTGTAAACAGAGTTCCAGTCCTTAACTTCCAGCCGGCTGAATCTAGTCTGGGTGATTTTACAAATCGGGGTGATGGGGGCAGGGAATTCCCAAACCATCACAGTCAGGAAAACCTATCCACCAAAAAGCACTAAGCATTTGTACATACTTGTGTGATTTCATAGCCAAATTAAATTCTAAGAATTAATTAAATTCTAAGAATTTAATCTGCATTTGTGGTGCTTTTTAACCTCACAATCAAATCATACAGAACTCATGTGAAATGGTGAGAAAGTTGAGAAAGATCACAAGGTACTTGTAGAAATGTTTGTTCTCCAGTTTTGATAAACTTTGTCTTAACAACATTGTAGCTTGGCTGTGGCTTTGTAATTAAGAGAAGGCTTCGAGGAGACCTGATAGTAGACTTTCAGTATCTGAAGGGGGCCTACAGGAAGGCTGGGGAGGGACTATTGACAAAGTCTTGTAATGACAGGACAAGGGGCAATGGGTTTAAACTGGTAGAGAGGAGATTCAGACTAGATATTAGGAGGAAGTTCTTTCCAGTGAGGGTGGTGAGACACTGGAACAGGTTGCCCAGGGAGGTTGTGGCTGCTCCCTCCCTGGAGGTGTTCAAGGCCAGGCTGGACGAGGCTTTGAGTGACCTGTACTAGTGGGAAGTGTCCCTGCCTATGGCAGGGGGGTGGAAGTAAATGATCCTTGAGGTCCCTTCCAACCTTATCATTCTATGATTCTATGAATTAAAATGATTAATCACTGTTTTTTTCTAAAGGTCTTCTAGGAGCATGTGGACCACCTGAAGTCTGAAATTATATGTCTACTGGATATAAATAAATCTTGCAGTATTCATATACTTGGAGCTACATGCTCCAGGTACATAATATGCTACACTAATGTTTTGTGGTTTTGATAGTTAATTCAAATACTGGGTAAAAACAAATGAAAATTTGATCGTTCTAGCTTAGGGAAAAACAAAACAGCACACAACAAAAAATCCAACCAACAAAACAAACAAACAAACAAACAAAAAACCAACCAAAAACCCAAACAAAAAAACCCACAAAAACCCAAACAACACAACAACAAAAACCACCAAAACAAACCCACCCAAAATAAAAGTCAGAAAATTAAAATTAAAAATAGTCAGTTAAAATAGTCAGAAAATAAGCTATCAAAAATTTAATTCAGTCACAGTGTCTGACTTCCTTTTAAAACAATCTGTATCATCATTCAGTAAACAAGCTCATATTCATTAAACCATGCAAAAAGGAATGCTCCGCAAAACTAAATACTTTTAAAGATTATTTAAACTGTAACCAGGACAACAACCCATTATGTGGGTTAATGAACTGGGTGTAACAAGAAGATTGTTTCCACAACAATCTTGAAGAGATTGTGGTTATTTTCTTCACTGTCTCTCTTTGCAATTTTTGCTACAAAGCTGCCTTTGTTTTATGGAAGGAGAACCTAACATACCATTAAGTATACATATTTTGCAGGAAGAATGTGTGATAGAATCAGCAAAAGAATACAGTTTTTCTGAGTCTTGTCATGCTTTCCACCCTAGCCAGTCATTACCTACCAACACATCTTCTATGGAAAATAAAGCTGGGGGAAGGAAGTTTAAATACATTATTTATTTAAAGAACAAAATGAAGGAAATTTCATCAGTAGCATTGCGTTCCAACAAATGCACAGTTTTTTTACAACTTCTGCTTCTAACTGCTTAACACAGATAGTGATTTGTTAGCTTTTGTATGCCAAGGAATCCACACTGCAATTACAGGACAGACCGTGTAATTCAATTCACAGGAGACAGAGCCATTAAAACTTGAATGCTGGCCCAGTACTAACCAATAATTCTGAAACAGAAAACTACAATGACTTGTATTGATGACAAGTATTTTATTAACCACTGATAATGTATGTTAATGCATTAGAGTAGGCACTTACAAAAATTCATGTTAGTGAATTATAATACAGAATAGTAAAGGTCTTAAAAAAAAAAAATCTATTCTGTCTTTTCATTAAGTGTCATTATTTGGAGATTAAACTGACATAACTGATCCAGTTCAAAAAAGGCAGTAAGAAAAAAAATCCGTTTTAAGGAAAACCAGAGTTTACCTCTTCAAAGTGGTTTGTCAGTTCATGGAATAGGTCCTGTTTTACACTGTCTTGAAAAAAAACCACATCTATATGTATTCAATATGTATTTTTGTTACATTTGTATATATTTTTCACATATGCAGTCATGTAAGCATGCCCCTAACTTCTAGAAATTCAGCCACTGTGCACAGTGTGTCTGACGCAAGACACTTCAGACATTTGCTCTAGCGTGTGCACATTTACAATTGCCGTCTAAAACTGAAGGATGCTTTTTATATTTCCCATTTAATAAAATAAAAATCAACATTATAAATTGCTTTCTCCAGTCAAGAAAAGTACCATTCGATTAAACCGACAGATCTACATAAAACTTTTATCTAAAAACTTTTTAAAAGTATAAATATCTAACTTTTAAATATCTAAAAACTTCTTATTATGAGAAGTTTTATAACTCATAAATGTATGAGCTCATAATAAGCTTTCTGCTACCATCTACAACAATGAATGACAACTTCACATTTACTACCGAAAGTAAATGTATTTATTAACATTATTTTTTCACTTTGCATTTCTCGAGTCCTCATTCTTCACAAAATGGTATCCAAGTACTTTCTACACTCAGCGAAAAAAGCTGTGCCATATACAACTCACATACATTTGTTTCACCACAGCTGTGTTTTGTCCTGATGCGGCAACTGCTCAAGGTCAGGTTAGATGAGGCCTTGAGTAACCTGTACTAGTGGGAGGTGTCCCTGCCTATGGCAGGGGGTTGGAACTAGATGATCCTTGAGGTCGCTTCCAACCTTACCATTCTATGATTCTGTGAGCTGTTAACAGTGGATATTTAACTTTCCAGCAATCTTTATTGTACAGACTAGTATGAATCTGCACCGTTGTTGTGGTTTGAGGGGTTCCAGGTTATTTCAGGTTTCCTAAAGAGACTACAGAGACCAAGATCTGTCACAGAGGACAGACTGGACACCCCCAGATATCATAATTTTGTTATTCAATCCCACAAATCCTGTTAACACTTTAAAAGTAAGCAGCAAGGTCAATTTATTCTCTCTTCTACCTGGCTTTCCAGCTCTCCAGAGGGATTCTTATCTAGGTAACTACATAGGAGCACTCTGTGGTAAGCGGTCTTCAAGGCCGCCACTACAGTGAATTTTGGCCTGGTTAAGCCTAACTGGGAGACAATAGGAGCTGGGAGACAATGAGCACTGGGGTTTTGGTGGTTTAAGTTTGCTTGGGAGCAAGATTTTGAGGATAGAGGATTCTTATCTATCCTCTATCTATACGGGGTGTTAAGGCATTCATGTATGCTGTATCTTTTCCTGCTTATTTTTAAATATAATCTTTTTGTATTCCTCTCCAATTCAGTGAAAGCATTATTATTTTATTGCCCTTTTTCCCTTAAAAAGAGTAAAGCAGAATCTCGGTCTGTCGCGTTCTTGAACAAAACCTATGACTGCAACGTAATTACTCCACTGTAATGAAGTAAGTATGAGGAAGTTTAACTGAGGCTGAGTCACAAAAAATGTAGAAATCCAAACACCTAAAAAAGAAAAAAAAAAAGTCTCGCCATTTAATCAAATTCTTTGTTTGCCTCCCTGCTGCTCCCCACCGTTGGCATATCGTGTGACAATATATATGTTTAGCTGCCGTCACACCGATTCTACGGGTTTTAATTTCTTAACTTTTCCCTGGGGTTGTTTCTAATTAACTCGCTCAATAATCCCTCTTCCTCTACCCCTACACCTCCTGCTTTTCCTTTCAAAAAGGAAACCATGGTTTTAATTGGGTTATCAAGGGCTGTCTATCACACAAATACAGGTGTAGTAAGAGGTGCTGCAATCGATGCATTTTCTTTGAAGTCACGGCAGTTAAAAGAGAACATACAGGCAATACTATACAAAAATGTGAAGCTTGGCATATTCTACGTAACCGTCTTTTATGAGTGAAAGTATGAACTCCTACATACCTGATTGATATACTTAATACAATACTGTGGGCTTGAAGTTTATTGATAATTTTAACAATATTCTNAATTGTATTGCTGATCACACAAGCATCACACATCTAAGTCCTAATATCCACAGCCTCCAAAAAAAAAAAAAACAAAACCCAACAAAAACCCACTCAAACATTTTCCACATCATTTGCTACTGAATACACTGAATTCAGGAATTAATACTTTTTTTTTCCCCCCTAAAACTTCATTTCACCGTTATTTTTAAAATGACAACAACCTACCAATTTTTTTTTTCCTATTTATGTTAATGCTATGTTATTGTAAAACTTATTTTAAAATTAAATCTATTCACTACCATGGTGTATTTTTTTTCAAACTAAAATTTTATTTCTCTCACAAAAGATATACTTGAAATTTTAATTATCCCTATGACTCAAAGAAATCAATCCATTACTAATTTCAACAACATGAGGACTGGCAGTTTTCTGAGAATATATCGGAAGTGCAATACGTTCTAAAATTCTCTTAAGAAAAAAATAAGAAATGTTCCCTGCAAAACTATGATGATTTGCAGGTACTAAACATGAGCCAGCAGTATGCCCAGGTGGCCAAGAAGGCAAATGGCATCCTGGCCTGCATCAGGAATAGTGTGGCCAGCAGGAACAGGGAGGTCATTCTCCCCCTGTACTCTGCACTGGTTAGGCCACACCTTGAGTACTGTGTCCAGTTCTGGGCCCCTCAATTTAAGAAGGACATTGAGGTGCTTGAGTGTGTCCAGAGAAGGGCAGCGAGGCTGGTGAGAGGTCTCGAGCACAAGGTCTATGAAGAGAGGCTGAGGGAGCTGGGATTGTTTAGCCTGGAGAAGAGGAGGCTCAGGGGNGGTTGGCCTTGATGATCTTTGAGGTCTCTTAAAGCAACCTTGGTGATACTGTGATACTGTACTTAAGAAATGAAAGGGAAAAATCTGAAGAACTAGTAATTCCTTTTAAAACTGTATTGCTAGTGGAGAGGAAAAAAATAGAGGAAAAAGAGTCAGGAAGAATCATGAATCAGGAATTTCTCCATACTCTTCCTTTAAATTTTCCCTTTAAGGTCCATATTCTCTTTCGGCTATCAGCAACCTGT
>VWZE01022408.1:28301-56721 GCA_013396675.1 Eubucco bourcierii
TACCTAGTCTCTGTGTTCCTGGATTACTGAAAGCTGGTCTTGCTCTAAGGTGAAGAAGGCATTCAGTCCCTCAGTTTTCTTCATGTCTTGTGTCAAGAGAGCTCCTGTCCAATTCAGCAGTGGGTCCATGTTTATAAAGTTCCGATGGCCTTTGACATCCCATGCCAGATCCAGCTTCAGATGGTAGGAGAGTCTAAATCATCTCTCCTTTGTTCAAATCAACAAAGATAAAGACTGCCTTTATTACCATCCTGGACTCAGCCCAGATTCCTGGCCAAAAGCTCTGGGATGCAAATCAACAGAGATACAGCACCTTTGTGGACTTCCCAGACTTCAGCCTGGCTTGCATTTCCAGGAGGTTGACACCTTACATCAGCTACCCTGAAGAAAAAAGGCTTACATGTATTTGGGGTATGGATAGTAAGTGGTGCAGGGAGCGGGCGGAGACCCTCCCCAGTGCCACCGCCAGACCCCTGCAAATTCATGAGAATACTGAGAAAGATTTCCTGGGGAGTTGCACCTGGACACCGATCTAAAAAAGTGTATGAAAAGAGACATGAGCAATGCCTGCCAAGATGAGCACCTCCACACGAGCACCACCACCAGAAGAATTCAAGGAACAACTCCCACAGAACAAGTCCAGAAGAAGAACTCGTGACGAACTCCACAGAAAAGCATCCCTGGGTCAGGCAGATGTCTCTCTCCCTGCCCCCATCTTCGGCTGATGGTAACATAATCCCCACTCTTTTCCTTCCCTGCTCTTTTCTTTTTCTCTGTTGTTCCCTCTCTCCCTCTGTTTTGTTCAACTTTATCCTTTAATAAATAGTTTTGTGGTGATATATGGTCTCACTTGCACCTCAAAATTTCACAACACTGAAATCTAGAAGAACAAATCTTGCTACTCTGGACAGAGATACTGTTAATCTCTGTTCTCCAGACCTTAACAGATGGACAAACCACATCTCTGCATAACTGGTGTCTACATTCTTCCCAGGTTATATGTCTCTGCTTTGGCCTTCTATGTAGTTCCCTTTACACGCTCAAGTTTTGTCAGGAGCTCCTCATTCATCCATACAAACTTCTCAGCACTACTGGTTAAGTTTCTGCTCATGGGGATGGATTGCCCTTGAATATGGAGGATGTGATTCTTCAATACCCACCAACTGTCTTCAGCCCCTCTTCCCTCTAGGATTTTATTCCACAGGACCCTTTCAAGCAGATCCTGGAAGAGAAAACCATGCTCTCCAAGTCCCAGGTTATGATCTTTGCCATGCTCCCTCCTCCAGGGAGCTAGAAGTCCATCATCTCCCTGTCACTGAAGCCAAAGATGCCTTCAATGTTGACATCCCAACCAGCACACCCTTATTTGTGAGTACCAGATCCAGCAGAGTGCCTCTCCTTGTGGGTTCTTGTATCACTCGGGTTTGGAAGTTGGTATCAGTGCTCTTCAGGAAGCTCCTGGATCACACATGTCCTGCAGTTTGGTTTTTTTCTGCCAACAGATATGTATGGAGACTGAAGATCCCCATGAGGACCATGGCTTGCAAATATGAAGCTGCTTCTAGCTTGCTGTAGAAGGCTGTTCCATTTGTTCTTCCTGCTGAGATGCCCTACAGCAACCACCAATATATCACAAAGAATGATTTGCTTTTTCAACTTCATCCAGAAGCTCTTCTTGGGCTAATCACTCATCCCAAGGGCAACATCATGCATTCCAGCTGCTCTCTGACATGAAGATCAAACCCTCCTCTTTGTTTTCCTAGCCTGCTCTTACCTAAAAAGCCTGTGTCTCTTCACTGCTGCACTCCAATTGTGTGAAGCACCCCATCACATCTCCATGACCCAAACAAGATGACAACCCTGCAACTGCATGCAGACCTGTAACTCCTCATATTTATTCCCTGTGCTCCTTAACAGTTTTTCATTTCTAAAGTTTCAGTCTCTTTTGTCAACCCTTAGATTTAATCCCAAAGAACAACTGAAATGTCTGTCAATCAGTAAGCTCCTCATGTATTTTAAGAGGAATTCTGAACAGATGGCTTTCAGACAGCACATATCCAGAATCCTTCACAACATATATAAAGCTATACATACAAACCAATTTTGTTTCTCCTTAGGTTGACAATCCCTGTCCATGAGACAACACCCACTCAATCTGTGTTTTCCCAATTCCAAATTTCAGAACAATAGTTTTTTTTCCATAGCTACCTAATGATTAACTATGTCACCCTCCAGCATAGCAGCAGTAGAAGCAAATTTTCTGTGCTAATCTTTCTGTATTATTGCTAATTAAAGTACCATGTTACACAAGTGGTCAGGTAAGAGTTTTTTAGAACAAAGCAGACAATTGTGTTAATTCATTCTAATTGCCAACTTTCTGACCCAGATAAGGAACAAAAGGAAAAGGAGTTCAAAACCATTCATAGTTTATCCCTGTCCTCTCATTTTAAGCACATCAGACATTCTTGCAAAATTAAGGACACTAGTATTTTATTAACATTTTCAAATTACATCTCACAAGGCTGATGGTAATTCATACATTAAATGAAAATTTAAAGTCATATACCTAATATTATGCTACAAAAGCTGAGCTTTGCTCTCTGCTGCTACCACTGTTTTGGTATTAGTATTATGTGAGCAAACAACACCAAGGCATTCTTAGTGATTAAAATCCTGCACTGTCCCAGGTTGGGAACTATAAGGTTAAAAAAAGAGTCCTCTGGGGACTGGAAGATTGTTATTCAATCCCGTAATTCTGCTATCTCTTCATATGCTCACAGCAAGGCCAGCTTGTCCTGCTTTCCTCCCCCTCCAGCCTTGCACCAGGCAGGAGCTGCCTTATCAGGATAAACATGTAAGGATAGGCCTTGTTTGGGGCCTCCAGAGGCTGTGCTTAGGCCTCTGGAGGATGGCAGTGGTGTGGGGGGTGGGGAGGATTAGAGCACTGGGGATTGTAGATTCAGTTTTGGGTTGGGGGAAAATTCAGGGGGTTCGCTTATAGATTATGTACCTGTTTTGTAATTTCTATCTGTAACACTCTCTCCAAATACAATTCTGTTTTTCTCCAATTCGTTTGAGAGCTTCACTCTGTTGGCTCTTTAAACCCATGACATGCACTTTTTCTGCAAACGAGACACCACACTACTGTCATTCTAACAACTGTAGAGCACTTTTTGCCTTCTTTTTTCCACACCTACCGTAAGACTCTCTCTGCCAGGAGACCTACATAAATTTCAGAGAGGCTTACACACTGGTGGGGATGGGTTACTCCAAGCCTTGTGATCCTACCTTTTCTAGGAGCTGCTAACTCAGCTTTACCCAAGCACAAAACTTGATCTAACAGCAAAAAAAATCTAATAAGCAGTTAATGCTGTTAGTGAGTAAGTGGTTCAGGGGGATCCAGCCATCTCTGGAGTGACATATACAGACCACTGACACTGCTCTTCATACACTTTTAACTACTTCCTTAAGTCACTCTCTTACTGTTTCTACTGTTCCCATCACCTTTTAGCTTATGCTGCACTTTTCATTACTATATAAGCATGAATACAAGGTCCAGTCCTCCTCGGTAGTCCAGATACTGGTAACACTCAGGTTTAAATACTGGAACTAAACATCATCTTTATCTTCCACACAGCATTACAGATGCCCTCCCATATCTCTCCTAGTTTTGTACGGTCTTGTAAAGGGTTAACTCCTCCTGGGGGTGGTCTGAACCTGACCCCAGGTGCAATGGTTAGCCCATTCCCACTGCCTGTCTAGACCCCCTAAAAAAACACAGGAACTTTCTGCTCCTCTTTCTCTCTTAGCCCTGCCTGCCTGCCAGCAGCACTCTGGTTCCTGCTTCTCCTGCTCTGCCACGTGGCCACCCTACCATATGGTGGGACAACCACCTCCTGAATCTACTTCCATCCACTGCCATCAATCTGGCTGTATATATATTTTGTATCTTGTTTCCCTTCCCGGTACCTTTTTGTAACTCCCCTTGCCTTAAATATATTTTATTTATTATTAAAGTTTTTCTTTTAACTTCCAAATCAAAGTAAGACTGTTCTTCGGATGTTTTAGCCCTTTTCACTCTCTACATCTAATTTCTTTCTTTCTAAAGGTGGGAGAGGGGAAGGCATCCTATTATTGTATTGTTCTGTTAGGCTTTGGGCTCCGGGAAGCTTAAACTAGAACCAATATAGGTCTACAAACAAATAGCTCAGTAGTCTAATATATAATGGAAGTCTCAGTCCCAAGCACCTCCTCCTTTCAGTTACACAATAATAAATATCAATTTTCCCCAAATTTCCCCAGCACTGCATTAGTTAAGTCGGAGCTCTATATAGCCAAGGTCACTATAGAAGTGTTTTCAGGTCTAAGTATGTCAAAAGGTGGCATCATAATGTGTGAATCTTACTGTTTCCTGACATAATGATTTTTTGGTCTAGAACTCTGCTTTATCTAATCTCTAACCAGATTTTCAGAAAGAGATGTATGTGCATATGAAATCACTTATCTGATGTGTTATCACAGTTACCAGGTACAAACGGATACTTCAGTGATAAATCACAAAAACGGAAATGTATCCTAGTACGCATCTAGATTTTAAAGAATGGGCAAAATAAGCTAGCTACTGATACAATTTATTTCCTTTGTCAAGCAAAGGCTATTTCATTCATTTTAAATTCTTTATCTGCAGTTGTGCCACAGGAAGGAAAAAAAAAAAAATTAAAAGAAATCTTACAGTTCTTACAATGTTTTAACTCACATATTTTATCTAAATAGATTTTTAATACTGTAGCCAGTAATAAAATAAAAACAATGATCTCAAAGAGACAATTGAGACCTAAGACCTACTGAATTTTACTGCATATAACTCCTGTTATATCAACATATCAAAATTGCCAGTGTTCATCCTAGCACAAATGTCAAATGTGGCATACAGGCTAAACGCATTTTCTTTACAAGCTTGAAACAACTGAGTTAATGATATAGGCCTCCAAGATATTCAGATTGTTACTCTAAAAGATCACAATGCAACAACGTTATTTTTGAGTGGAAGATAAGAAGAACATCATTTTCAAGAGGATCTTTACATTACTTGAGAAAATGCAACTTTTGCTAAGAAAAAAAGTAAATATAATAAATGCATACTACCTTGTGACTTTACAGCTTGACTCAATCAGCTCATTTTCAATATCCAGACTAGAAGGCAGACTGTGTTCCACAGGTGATGTCATTCTTTTTAAACGCAGTAAGCCAACACAAAACTTTGCTCCCATCTCCTCCAGTTCTCTTGTCCCTATCTGCAATCCCTAATTTAAAAATAAGATTTAAAAATGCAAAATGTGTATACGCAGATGGACCCACTCATACTGCAGAACTGCAGCTGAAAACACGTTTCATTATTTTACTTAACGTACTTTGTTACTCTAAAGACAGTACAAAGACAGCAGAGTAAATACTTCACAAGAAAAAAATTGAGAGCAACTACCTAATTCATCTAAAGCTGAACAGACAATTTCACATTGCTTTAAATGTGAAAGTGTAAAAGTCTAAAAGTGTAGACATTCCTAGTCTACACTTCTAGTGCATCAATATTAACAGGACTTTACCCAGCGGCACTGGAAGATAGACAAAGATAATTTCCAAGTTTGTAAGTATAAATCGTTTTTTAAACCTGAGACAACATTTTAAAAAGGGATTACACATATTAAGACTTGAAATACAAGACTCTTTGACAGAAGTTCCACTAGAAGGAAGAAAAAATTAAAATTCATATTATAGCTGCGATCAAGCTCTTTGCTATATTCTGACACATAAGTAAGACTATTTAAGGCAATAAAGCTGCTCTTTGACACAAACATCTCTTCCTCTGTGCAAACTTTTGAAGTATGTACCCATGCTTTATTAATTGAAAACGACAAAGTATTAAAAGCCATAGTTGTTCTGTAATTCAAATTATACAGGAAAGCATTTTCCTCTGCAAAGAGTACTTAGGAGGTAGAACTTAGGTAACATTCTCCATGTCTCCACATGTGATAAAGCATTCCATCAAATACTTACATAGCTTCAATTTAGTCAGCAGTGCAGAATGCCTAGACAGAATCTCTGACCTCTACTACTTTACAAAAAGAGAATGATATTCTATAGTGACCCTCAAGAATTATGGAACTGGCTAGTAGTGACTGTATATACACCAAGAAATTCAGTATCATGATCCCCCTTCGCAACATATGTATCTCAGAAGAATTGAAAAGGATTCTAGTTTGGATCTTCTGTGTCTCTTGTGATAGAGTATTTTAAAATGAGCTTTGATAAAACACGCAGGGAAACAGAACAACCAGGAACTGGTGGTGAGATAAACCATCAAGGAGGAAAACATTGGAAGCAGAAGAACGGAGTAGAAAAAGGTGAAAGACATACAGACTTTGTGTTGCCACACTGATGCTGTACTTGAAATGTTTAAAAGAATGTGTTATGCAGCTCCATAAATGGCATAGTTACATGCTCTTTGTGTGTTCTGAACATATGCATACTCAATAAAGTTTGGAAGTTTAATTCTTGGTAGTGTTCATAAACAAGGTGCTTTTTAATAACAAGAAATGCTATATCCACTGTTTTAAGCAGTGCTATCCTCCATCCAAATGGTACAGAAACTTGTTAGCTGTGAACAAGTGTTGGATATTCGAATATTTTTGTTAATAGTAATACTACTTACCTCTTTCATAATGCTTTTGTGCTGTAGGTTTCAAAGCACTTTATTAATAAAGGAAGAACTATCCTTGCCTTACTGATGAGGAAATGGAGGTAGAGAGAGTTGAAGCGATTTGCACAGTGTCTCACAGCATGTCACTGACCTCACTGGGAACAGAAATCAGTTCTCCTCACTTAAAGTGCAGTACCTTATCCACAGAGGACAATTCTGGGTTTTGGTTGTTTGGGTTTTTTTATGATGTTGTTTGGCTTTTTGTTTGGGTTTGCAGATTTTTTTTTTCAAGTTTGGTTTGTTTTAGGGTTTCTTATTTCTTTGTATATCAGTAACATTTAAAGACCCCAATCACAGCTGGTGCTCCACTATGCTAACCACAGGAAGACAGTCCCTGCCCTAAAGAGATTAAAATAACATTTAAGATAAAAGGCACTAAGTATGCAGAAGGAGATGGGTAACAGTAATCTCACTGTTACACAGATTACTAACGTGCTCTATTTGATGGTTCAGAAACTTTTCCAGTCATTTGTCTATATCTGTTGCTGAAGAGGTTATTTGTTAGTTGGTAGATTCTTTACAGACAATATGAGTTGTTCTATGTTAAAAAACAAGAGAAGGCACTGCAAAAACATCTGTTAGAAAGATAAATAGCATGTGCATGGCTGCTACTTCCAGCACAGCAGAAAGAGGATATAAACTACAGAGATATAAATGGATGATAAAAAATATATATATAATAGAGCTGCTAGGTAACAAAGTACTTAAATAAACTTTAAAACTAAGCAATACTCCCACAGTTACTAATCTCCAGTCAGAAAATGTATTGATTTCAGTTTTCGGGTGGTTTGAGTTACTAAAGAATTTGTTTTGTCTGTCATCTTAATTATCCTCCACAGTAGATCTTAGAGAATCTTTTCACTTGAATGTTTGTTTCTCAGTGTCTTGAACAACAGATGATGGAGCAATATTTACAGCACTAATTCTCAACACACTCCCAAAACCCTATGCAAGCAGTTAAAAACAGGATTGCTTCCAGAGGTAACTGTCACCAGGGACGCTAAATTCAGGTAAGAATTGCTAACTTCATTTCAACAGCTTCCTGGGTGGAAATAGTCCAGTATCACCATCATCTGAGTAAAACTGAAAAGAATAAAAATTGATGTTCTCATATTTAGTAGCTTTAGTAAAGACTCAGCATTTCTTCCACAAAGAACAGAATTGCTGAATAACCCTCTTTGTGCTTTGAACAAAATTTAGTAATGATGCCAAGTCTGGAAAAGTGCTTCAGACTTTTACATGATACACAGCCCAGTCCATCAGATCTGAACTGTCATGTCCACTGGGGTGAGAAGTAGGTGGGGAGACAATTTCTCAGAGGACAGTTCAGCTCTGTTTTGAAATAACATGGTGTAAGTTAGATGTCTCATTTCATAGCATAAGTGCATTATAGAGTTGCTGGCTCCACCTCCATCCAAAAAAAAAAAAGCTTTTTTTTTCCCCTAGTCACTTTGGCCTTTTAGATAAACTTTCTTAGGTGTCAGCATTGTCATAGTGAAGAAAAAAAAAAAAGAATCTCTGTATATATTTAGAGGATGACTAAGATCTCACAAATTGTTTTACTCCAAATAAAATGAACGTCAGAACAACAATTTGATCTCATCAGGTGGTTTATATTGCATAGAAGAATGGTCTTCCTTTTTTTGAGTAAATGTTTTTCTCAACAGATTTCAGGCATTCTCTTCCCTCCCTTACTGAAGAAGGGCTTTGTATGTTAACCATCTTGAAAGTTTGTCCACAAACAGAAAAGTTTGTTTTTCTGAAGTAACACTGCTAAAACCATGAGGGTTCATGTTTAAGAATATTCTGGAAGTTTCAAAATAAGCAGCTTGTATGACTTGCTCCTTTCTAAAGCTAAATAATTTTATCATCTGAAAAATAATGGAATTTTCCAACAATATCAAGAATGCTTCTGTTAATGGACTAAAAGTAACTCACCCCTTGAGTATCTATACACTTACTGAAATTTTTGCTAAACTATGTCTAGGGAGAAAAGCATGTGTGTTGGAGCACACATTAGTACCTTAAATATACCTTGTTCTAACTTTTCTGTTGTTCCTACCTCATCTCACTTGATCCCAAGCCTTCTGACTCAATTTTTTCACCACTTCATTTGAGACTTGTGGTAATTTTCTTAATTAGCACTTTAAAAAAAAAAAAAAAAAAAATCTGTTTTTTCAAGCAGAGGAAACTTTGTCCATGAATGTATCATGGACAACATGGAATGTTTCAAATGACCATGAATTTCTAAAAACCACTTCAATTTCTAGTTATATTTAACACAGTGACAAAAGTTGAAGATCAAATGTTAGGGTGGTGGTTCTCCTGCTTTTTCCTCTTCAAATGTTCTCTTTGAACTAAGTTTTTGACTAGTGAAAAACTATGAATAGGGTCACCTTTTGTTTTCAAATATCCACCTCTGTTAACACTTCTCAAGAAGATAAACTGTAAGTATGTTTTAAGTAAATAAGTCATCAACTATGCTAAGTTCAGATGTGGAATCTGTAGTTCTGCTAACCTGCTATCAAAGTGTTTCAATTTATAACCCTGTTTTTACAGCTACACAGGAAAATTCTGTAAGGGCCACTACTAAGTATCTGCTGAAGGATCATGAATTGCCATGGTGAAGTATGAAATTGCAATGTGTAAAAGGAAATTTTAAGTCTAGTATGGGCATTTAGGTATTTACTTCTACCCTATTTTAATAACCTACTGGAAAGAACAGTTCTGATTTTGTAAACTACATACATATACGTGTTACAAGCAGTAATTAATATTAATCTTGTTAAAACAGCCAATAAACTTAACATACCAATAGGGAAGGTGTTAAGTGACAGATAAAAACTGTCATGTAACCTATAATATTGTAAATTAGATAATTTCACTCTAACCTTAGCAAACACAGATCTTTGAAGAGTTTTGCAAGTTTAATGCAAGCAAGCAAGTGGAGTTACAGAAAAATAAACCAATGCAAATGTAAGAAATAAGGAAGAACAATTTGGTTGATTTATTTTCTTACCTTGTATTTTCCCTGGTCACATCCACATAATGTGCTTTCCATTGTGTAACTCCTTTGTACTCCTATCTCTCTCCAGACAACAACTCGTGCTGTTGATTCCTTGGACTTTTCCACCACAAAGCTGCAGCTGCCCATGCAGAATGCTGGGGCAGTTTGACTCAGGATCTTGGGGAGTGCCTGTAGGACAGTAATTTGAAAAAAACAAAACAAAAAAAACAAACCAAAACAAAAACCAGAAACAAAACAAAAAATAAAAACCAAAAAACAACTAATTAATCCCTTATGTCACTTACCCAAGCAGGAGAGAGTGGAATAAGCAGTCACAAACTGTTATCAGAAAAATTTGCTGCAATGTGAATTAAATTAACAAGAATGAAAATATTTCTCCATATCCAGTTTTCAAAATTCACTGTGTTCAAGTGACAACAGGTTTGCCATTTCCTACTTATTAAAATCCTCTTCTTCAGGTCCAATCACTGAAATTTTGAGTTATGTGGGTAAGAATCAGGATACAAAAGAGCTCTTCAAGTAATCACCATCTCCTCCTAATTCACCAATATAACTTTGCTCAAATTAAGTGTACTACATACCCCATATAATTAATTTTGTTTCTGACTGTTTCAGTGATCCAACATGCAGACTTAACAGGTACTATTTTATTAGCATATAAAATTAATTTCTTTTCAGCAAAGTACTAGGTGAATATTTTAACATTTAACAGGAATTGAAGTTTAATATAACTGTTTACATGACATGTTTGGAAAACAACAAGAAACAGTTATGCAAATTTAGGTATTTGACTAATCCTAAATGACTGATTTTTTTCCAGCTTGTATCAGTTAAGTCAAAGTTAAGTCATATCACTTTGAATTTACCACTTTGGAAGTACATACACCCTTATTAGTGTAAGCTTGCCCAATATTCCACTATATCTTTTTGAAACTATAAGACTTTTCCTACAGCTCTTACTGACTACTGTCTTGCGTGTGCTATGGTAGTGCAGGTTGAAGTGACAAACTTCACAAGGGAAAGCGACATCACACGGGCATGCAACCCTTTTGAGCAGCAGGGGTGAACAGTCTAAGATTCAGTATTTGGGGAGCCACACAAGAAAAATCGGGGATTTTTTTTTTTTTTCTAATAGTGAAGGAGATTTAAAACCAAACAAAAATCTGAAAGTATCTGTACTCATGAACACTCACGGATTTCTAGCAATCATTTTAACGTGCATTCACGTACTGGTAACGCTTCATCAGACCCGAAGAAACCACGAAGTTTGGACGCAGTGGGTTGCACAGAGTTGCACTTGCCACAAGGCGGCAGAGGAGTTACACAGAAGAAACAGTTAACGTGTCCACAACGCAGTGAGTTTCGCTTGTGCAAGTTCATTATGTACGTGCACCAGGGGACAGCTCTCTCAACACTACATCTTTTTAAGAGGAACTTTTTCCATTTCCATAGAGCAAAATTAGTATTACCTGGGCAGATGCACTGTTTTTATTTTCTTCCTGACAGAAAGTTGTTTAAATGACACTTTTTATTCGTCCGGTAATTACAAAAACACAGAACTATATTTTCCATGTTTTTGCTATAATGGTAAGGTTGAACACAAATAACAAATTACTGGCATAAAGACCACTNCTATGCAAGGTTTAAAGCTCTCAAAATACTTTGAAGTACACTCACGAAGTAAAAAGCGATCATTCTAAGTAAGTCTCTGCTTACACTATAAAGTCATTATGCACACTGAATACTAGGAAGTTTTTTTTTAAGTATATCCCAAATTCGTGCCAAGTGAAAAAAGCTTCAAACAAGAAACTTACCCTGTAACCAGGGTCTTCCATTAGGTTGCAAGAGGCAGCATTAACATTTGTGTGCCACATTGTCTCTTTGATGCTGCAGCCATACATAAATACATTCTTTTTACGAGAGTGACCATGATAATCACAGTAGACCTACAACAAATCATTCGGCAAAATAAAGCCAAGACATGTGGAATTAATATTTTATAGAACTAATATAAGAACAAATGAATACTTTTATTTGTATCGTTGAACGTTCCGAAGACTTAGGAAATGCAATTCCTTATGTAATAAACTTGTGCATTAAGACACAACAATGAAGGACTGAGCTAAGGATGATTTACCCTAGCAAAGGCAACAGATTTAGATCTAAAGGTTTGCAGAGGACCAGTTCTTCAATTCAAATTTAAGTGTGACACAGTTTACAAGTTTACCAAATTAAAATGCTTACAGACTAGCTACACAGAGAAGGTTAAAAAGATTCAGAATTGCTTACAGACACATACTCACCAATGGTAAACGTTTTATAGCAGCCAGATATTGCAGTAACCCTTTAGCATGGTAAATAGTGGGATGCAGATCTGGATTTGGATTTTGCCACTGTCTGTTTAAATCTTCTCCACTTAAAGAGCAACGGTGGCTATTGGGGGGGGTGTGGAAAAACGCATGATGTAGTCTGTATTATCATATTTATAAATAAGCCTCCCCCCCCGCCTCAACTTTTCCTCATCACCACTGCTTCTTTGGAAGGTGTTTGACAAGACACAAACTTCAGTTTTCTAAGACGTCAAAGAATATAATAGAAATGCTTGGGTTTTTTAAAGTTCTGTTACAGAAAACCTAAAAATTTAGAAGTAGATTCTCATACAAAGTCGATTTTAATCTTGCTTTGCTGTTGTTGAAATTGAAGGTTTGCAATTGTATCCAAATGCTAGTTCAAAATCAGTTATTGTGAACATATGAAATCTTTACAGTTTTGATGTCTTGACTATTGTAATATAACGACTAATGCCAACCAGAAATCTAAGTCTTGAAATGTGAATGTGTTAGACAGAAAAGTAGCTGTGAGAGAAACGGGAAAAAGAAAACAGTAAACAAAACAAAAAACCCCATCCAACTCAAATAACCCCAAACAATCATCACAAAAAAAAAGCCCCCAATGAATAAGTAAAACTCATCTCTGCATTCAGCCAACTACCAGAAAGAGCTTTTAAGCTTCATTTAGCTTTAGATTGTCCTGCTGCAACAGACAAACTTTCTCTTGTATTCTGAATTATTTAGTTACAAGTGTTCTGTTACAGACTTGCATTTACATATACAAGGACATAACTGGTTTGATTTTCATTATTTTGTTCACAAAATACTGCCCATAACTGGGTAGAAAGGAACTGTAGCTTCGCCATAGCAGAATTTCCATTTCATATGAATTCCCTGTAACCAAGTAAACAGGTTGCTGAATGTTTACTTGTACCAGTTTCAGCTGAATCTGAAATATTCCTTAAAATGTTTTAGAAAAGAGGGAGTGAAATAATTACTATTAACAATTTATAAAATTTGTGTTAATATTAATTAATTACTAACTACTAATTTAATAAACCTAGGATAACGTCTTACCCTCTCTTGCACATCTCTTAACTTTCCACCTTTTAGTAACGTTTCACAGCAGCCATTTCCACATGATCCATCTAAAAACCACAACTTTTTTTAAATTACATAGCTAGTGTTCTTATATACAAGGATCATTTCTTTTCATGAGAACCATGACCTTGTTTAGCTTTTCCTAAAAGCAGTCCATACCTATCCAAGACTGTAGTTCAGAGAGAAAATTAAAATGCCAGGTTAAATCACATGATTACCTTCCATGAATAACTGAAAATGCTTTCTATAAAAGCAAAATTCATCATATCTGCCTTTAAAAATAATTAAAAAGAAAGGGAAAAAAAATATGAAAAGGCACAGCTATTTCATAAGTGAGGGTTTTTTTCCATATCAAGTATGGCATTTTGTATTTCTAGGATTTTTATTTTTTTTTTAATAACAGAGCCAAAGACTTAGTAGCACAGATCACATACTTGTGAGTAAACTTATGCTTACTTTCCATTGATGACACCATCTGGATTGAGCATGGGGATAATTTTGAAAATGTAAGATTCTCGTAAACACTGGGCACTTGGACTATTGCTCATAAGGTATTCCAGTGTCCCCTTCATAACCCAGCTTGCATTAGTCTCTCCGGGGTGTACACGAGCAGACAGGAAAACGTAAGGACGATTCCCTGAAAGAAGTATGTGTGTTGTAACATGATTCTCACTAACTAGTTTGTTAACTGAAAAAAAGGAGGCAATGGCCAGCTTCATTTATGGCAATGCAAAAAATACAGTATTTGGGAGGGTATTATTATTCTTGATAAAGCTTTCCAGTGTATTCTTGTACGGATTCCTAATTACAGAGCTCTCGCGATGGAGCTTTAAATCCTGTCAGAAAATTACAAAGTCCTTAGTTTAAGCTGGCAATCATAATATGATGCTTTGAAAGATTTTTATTTTTTTTTTCAATATCTAAGAAGAATGCTGGAGTGGAAGAACAAACCAGGAATGATGCCATAACTTAAGCTCACTTCAAATCAACTACCTGGACATCTGAAGAAAAAGTTACTTAGAAATCAGGTATTCTTTTCCAAGAAATGTAACATATAAAAATATCCACGTATTTAAAATTAATTGCCAGATATATGCATCCTTTTATATATCCAAATATAAATACCCTTATTTGACTATGGCAAGTAAATACTAAATACAATGCAAATCCTCAATACTGACACCTCTTCAAGAAATTCGTTAACCATATTTTGCTTCGCTATTTCTACCATATACAACAGCTAATACTAGGTGTTTTTTTTCACAAAGGAGTTGGGTTTATGTTATTTTCAGTTGATGAGAAACGAATTCATACTTACTGAACTGACAGATATGTTCATAGTAATTGGACTCTGGCATGGCTGTAATAGTGATTAAGGGGCAACTATTGCCAGCCAGGGTCTCACAGAGAACATCTTGTCGAAAATAGATCTGTTGAGGGTTGTGCAGAGATTCCAGCTTCTGAAGATGCATCTTCATCCCAAAAACAATGAAAACACATTTCAAATCTTTTGCAGTCACATACCAGGGTATTCCACAGGTACTATTTAATTGATCTTTCTTTTTTCTGTTCTAAACTATGTTCAAGTTTCCATTATAATTTTGGCCACATCATTCTGTTTTTCCAACTGCTTGGAGGAACATGGAGGCAGAGAGGATATGTTATTTACTCCCAAATGATACTGTGAGAGTATGTGGAAGTTAAGAACCTCTGCTTCATGGTGGTCACCTGATCAGGGACTTTTTCAGTGCAGACAGGGCTAACAAGTAAAGGGAAAAGTAATCAACAGGGACAGAGAGCTACAACCCTGGTAGACCAGACAAAACAAGAATGATAGCAAAGACAAAAAGCTCCGGTCTTTAACTGATGGGCCATTAGGTATGTATACGCAAAGCTTTGGAGTAGGCCACCGAAGGGACAAGAATAAGCAAAAGGGAAGTGAGTATTCGGAACACTCAAGGGGAGCCATGGGACTATACACAATTTGCACCTAATCTCTAGAGTCTGCCCTTAGCTACCTCTCTGTGCAGCCTCACTTTCCATCCTGTGCATGAAAGTGGTGTGTGGACTAGATGCTACTAGGAAGACAGGTGTGAATAGATTGGGGGGGGGTGGTGTCATCANACTACTGCTGTGAATTTGGTGCCAGCAGCTGCTGTTGTTGGCAGTATAGGTACTCTTCAGCCTGTGTCAGGAGCATGGAGTGTCAGCGGATCGGGTAAGGGTCTTGGTGTCCAGCCACCGGAGCAAGAAGAGTGCATGTCCCAAAAAAACCCAGCTATCAGGGTGGTGATTGAAGCAAGTAAAGCTGTCTCAGTACCAGTCTCTAAAGTAGGAACATTGGTTATGAGCTCATGTGTCTCGTATTAGCAGCTGTGGGACAAGAACATGCATCTTCCCCAAAGCTTGTGTGCATAGGGTGGTGCATGTGCAATTTGCTAGTAAACTTCAGTGTGGACTACCCAGAAAGTACAAGGGCCCTGGTGAAGGCAGGGGGTATCAGATGGGCAAAGTCCATGCTGGCATCTGGGGGGAACCACAGGTATAGAGTGCCTGCAAGATGAGTATGTGAGTACACACATTTGCTAGTGAGCACTAGGCTGCAAGTTGAGGGACTGCACAGTAGGTAAGAGGCTGGGATCCAGATATGGCTATGGCACAGATGAACCATGCCAGCTGTCCACAAAAATGTGTGGAATTGTGATTCCAAAGAGTATGGACAGGTGTGCACTTCTACTAGTGGAACAGCAATTCTTACCAGATGGAGGAGCAAAGTGCCATGAGGGTCTGTAATTCTTTTATGCAAGTCCTAGAAGTGTTAGACATAGGTGCTGTTGACAGCAGCACCTTGCCTGTGCTAGCCTCTGTGTAGGTATGAGTGTCTCTCTCTCTCTCTGTCTCTGAAATACACATTGAGATGCTAGTGGTTGAAACTAATAAGCAAACAGGAAAGTAGCAGCCACATCCATTGGCCTGCAACAGAGCCCCTTAAGTCACAGAATCACAGGGGTTGGAAGTGACCTCTAGAGATCATCTGGTCCAACTCCCCTGCCAGTACAGGTACCCTAGAACAGGTCGCACAGGATGGCATCAAGGCAGCCTTTAAATGACTCCAGAGACACTATCATCTCTCTGTGCAGCCTGCCCCTTGGCTGGGCTCCAGTAGAAAATCAAGAGGAAGTGCCAGGCCCCAGAGCTGTTGGAGACAGTAGCTCTTTGTGACATCCTTTAACGTTATTTCTTTCGAGACCAAGCGTACTTAGTGAAATGCTTCTGCACACTAGTCACTGAATCCCCAAGTCTGTTTTTATTGCTATGATAGAAGCAACCAGCAGATATTGTAGCTCAAGTATCATTTAGTACTAAAAAGCTTCACAATACTTCTTTAGCC
The DNA here is from genome assembly GCA_013396675.1 of Eubucco bourcierii. Lineage (NCBI taxonomy): Eukaryota > Metazoa > Chordata > Aves > Piciformes > Ramphastidae > Eubucco > Eubucco bourcierii. Next base: position 44,909 of record VWZE01022408.1, read on the forward strand.
AATCCATTATACTAAAAAGGCCTCTTATTATCTCAAAAGTAGTAACTTGAATAGGTCAGTTACGAAGAGGTGTATGTAGAACAGCAGGATATGAGTCATTTGACTCAAACACAAATATTTCATCCAGTTAGGACCACTTCCAGGTAGTTATGAACTGTGATTACCAGAAAACCATTTAGCCTGCAAGTATCAATTTTATTTTTCCAGAGACTGTTATTTAGAACAACTGACACACTATGCCAGTCTAAACATAAGTATTTTCCACCTCCAGAATTCTCCATTATCAGGGTAGTTTTGAACAAGTAATTTTGAATAAAAATAATTCACTCATGAATGCTTACATTTCCCACTGTGCACAAGTACAAATATTTATGTAACAGACTCACCTTTAAAGTTGAGTATGTATATGGATAATGGTATGCAAAGTAGCAGACATCATCTTTATGCTGGAAAATCACTGTGAATGTAATTGTGTAGTAAGATTTTCCTTTCTGACCTCCAGCAGCAACAGAACTTCTTGAAAAGTGATTCCTATGAGTAAAATTACAATAAACTCATTCGAATAATTTTTTCATATAGTTTATTATTACTGAACACATATACTAAGAGTCAGGAAGATTTTTAGTATTTTTTTCCCCCCTGTGCACATCAAAGTTAAATACTGTGGTAGAAGGGCCAAAATTATGCTCAAAATACATATCCAGATCATGTGCCTACGCGTCCCAAATACACCTCACCTTAAATACATATCTTACTCCCAACCCCTCTTTCCCAGACTGGGGCAGGGTAGGAAAGAATACAAAAGCCACAGCACCTGTCAGTCTAGACAACTTCATCACGTCTGGACTTGTTTTTGAGCCTGCTTTGTGTTCTGGTAAACAGAGTTCCATGTTTTTACCTGGAGACAGCCAATGCTGAGCACATGCATTTTTGGTGTGGATAACTCAGGATTAGCTAATTGTGGTATTTTATCTATTCCTACTAGACCAACATTCCCTCAGCAGAATGCTTACATTCAGACTTGCTAAACAAGTTACTTGCTTGTTTGTTTGGTGTTTGCTTGTGCTTTCCTGGTTTCCTGCCTCTGCCTGTCTGCTTCTACCTGAAGGCCTGCCTCTGCCCATGAATAGAAGACGCTGGCACTGCCTGTCTCCTGACCTGAGCCAGGGTCTGGAATTGCTTGCCCTGCCCTGGGACACAGCTGCTCAGCCAGGCCATGGACCGCTCGATCTCAGCTGCAGCCTGATGGCATCGGGTTGTGACATCAGGGACCACTCTTGCGGATTGCAAACGGAGCCAGCCCCATGGGTAGCATCCACCTGACTGCTCCAGCCTGTGAGCCTGGATCCTGCCTCACCCAGGCGATCCTGGTCACCCAGCAGAACTCTGAGGGAGTCGCCCTTGTGCTGAGGATGCTGTGCCCGTGGACACCGGAGATGATGCACCCTATTTAAACTGCACAAGCTGCTGCAGTATCCCCACTCCCACCATGTGGAGTAGCCTCCACACAGTCAGAACTATCTTTGTTTTATGTAGCTGCACATTATTCTGGATTACAAATACTGAAATATCAGGACACTGAGTGTGAGTAAATTGCCTTTTTTCTCTAAAGTTTATAATGCTTTTGCCTGCCATTTAACTTCAACCAGCTGAAAGTTCCTTTAAGGCTACCCCTAGAGGGCAAGCGGCATATTGCACCACAAGCATCTCTTCAACTGATTACTGTTTCTAAATTTTCTAATGTTGTTTAAATCATTCTGATTGCCTGTATATACATTCTGCAAAGACAGTTTTTCCAAATGAATAACCGAATCTGTGTGTGTAATGACTGTAAAAAAAGTTAGGGAATTTTTAATATCAATAAATAATACTTAATGTTTTAATATTGGCCTCATCATAATTGATATTTAATAACAATACTACCACAAATACAATGCTTCCCACCATCTGTAAAGACATTCTGTTATAGGAGTGATGCAAATTCATTAATGTTGAGAAAATAGGAGTAAACAAACTAAAATATACCAAAAAAAAGGAAAGCAAACTATTATTAACCAAGAACAGTAACACACAAATATGCTGCATCCTGTATCCCATGACTGCTCTACAATGCTTCTATCAAACAATACAAGAACCCAATCACAAGCACCCAAGTGATCAGTATCACTGGAAGTCACTATTAAAATACCAAGTAGGCATGCATATATATATAAGCTTCTCCAGAACAGTCTGTAATTTTTCACAAAACTCTAAGAGATAAATCTTGCTGTGCTAACAAAATGAGACCTTATACATTCCAAACGCTGCTGTTCCTCTCCATAGTAACAGCAGTAAAACTTTCCCAGGAAGAAAACATAACTACTACAACAGAATTAAAAAACTCTCTCCTAAAAAGGTTGTATCTCCTAACAATCTTCAGTCTAAGATTTGCTGTTTGGTTGATTAGTGTACTTACTTGTAATAACAAATATCTGTCCCAACACGAGTCCAACACGGTCGAGAATTTAATGCTTCTTGAACAGAATACATGAGGGGCTGCATACCTTAAAGAAAAAAAAAAGAGGCATTCCACTTCACTAATATTAGACATAAAAAACTAAGAAATGAACCACATAAACACTTACATGTCTCAGAACTACTTTCTTTTTGAACAGTAACTCTTTGAAGTTTCTATTTTTTTTAGACTAAAGTAGAAAAGAATGCATTATTATTTAAACATTATTTACTAGTGACTAAAAGAGATAAGCAAGTAGGTTACAAGCATCTCTTTATTAGTCAAACTACCTGATACTCTGGGATTTTGTAAATGTGAGTTGTACAGTTATGACAGAGCAGAATATGAAGTCACTTCATCTCAAGAGTTTTAGGGGAGGGAAGAGAAGATCTTTTCCTCCTCCTTAAGAGACGAATTTCAGAAAACCCATCAGGATAAAAAGCAACTCACAAATCAAATTATTTAAAGTTCAATGACAAAACACCCTTCCCCAACTTCTGACTAGTGGAAGAAAGGCTTATTTAGTAAGCCATTATTTTTGGATTAGGTACAAGTACCACTTGCTGGAGACTGCAAGGGTCACCTACAAAGCCCAGCATTTCAGAGACGTTTCACTTGTCCTTTTCAAGATATTTGCCTCTCTTTCCACTAATAAGACAAAAATGCTTGAGAGTGTCTCACTTAGTTTCACATCTGAAAATACATCTTTGTTCAGAAAGGGATTAATGATGACAGCTACCACTCTTCTTGCAGCCATGGGGATCAGCAGGCTTTCGTGTTGCCCACTGACCATGGTTTTAGGACAAATTTTAGCTGCAGCCACCGTTAAGAACATTTTAAAAACTGACAGGTACTGTTTTAATATTTTTTTTTTCTTTTTAGCTGAAACTTTTCAAAACGTTTCCCAATAATACTACTAAAAAGAATCTGAGTTGACAAAATGAATGTTCCAATAATCCCAGGAATCAGGGGAAGGAAGCAAATGAGCTGTCCAGTAGATATTTTTCTATGTATTTCATTTCACATCATGGGAACTGTATCTTACCGTAGTTAAACTGACTGTTTGACTTTTCACAGTTGATGATGTTAAACCGGTAACCAATGCCAGTTTTCATTCCGCTTACTTCAAAGTAAAACCATTGATGATAATGATTGCTATTTATATCCGAGTTCAGAATTAGATCGTACTCATTTCTAAAGATAAATAAAAACAACTCAATCTTATTCTCAAAGAAAAAGAAATAAAAGGTCTTATGTGTTAGAAGAGTTGAAATATCTTACTTTCTGATCTGAATAACTTTGCGCAGGTTTCCAGACTCAAATTTGGAATTAAACTTCAAAACATCTGCTTCCTCTGGTACTACACAACTGTGAGTAGAAAAAAAAAAAACAAAACACCACAGAGATAGAATTGTAGAATACTGGAATGGTTTAGGTTAGAGGGGACCTCAGAAATCATCTAGTTCCAATCCCCTGCCATAGGCAGGGACACCTCCCACTATAACAGGTCACTCAAGGCCTCATCCAACCTAGCCTTGAACACCTCCAGCAAGGGAGCAGCCACAGCCTCCCTGGGCAACCTGTTCCAGTGTTACTCCACCCTGACTGTAAAGAACTTCTTCCTAATACCTAGTTCAAACCCCACTTCTTCCAGTTTAAACCCATTACTCCTCATCCTGTCATTACAAGACCTTGTAAATAGTCCCTCCCCAGCCTTTCTGTAGGCCTCCTTCAGATACTGGAGGGCTCCTTGAAGCCTTCTCTTCTCCAGGTTGAAAAGCCCCAACACTTGTAGCCTGTACTCACAGCAGAGGTGCTCTGCTCCAGCTTTCTGACAATCTTTGTGGTCCTCTTCTGGGTTCACTCCAACAGTTCATTCAAAAAGAATAAAACCAACTTAACTAAAACAAGCCCATTAAGATTATCTTGGGCCTCACTTGATAATTCAGAAATTATTTTGAGTGTCCCTCTAGATAGCACAGATACTGTTGCATCAGATTTCAGTTGTCCTTGAAGTCATGTGAGTACTTTGTGTTTAGCAGTTTATATTTAACACTTCGAGTACTACAAATCATATCACAGAACAGGTAGAAAAGGCTGAGAGTATTCTTTTTTTTTTTTCAGAAGGGTAAAACCTTACCTCAAATTATCAAGGTCATACACAACTCTGTCTATAATGTCATTCTGATGAATCAGTCTTTCAATATCTTGAGAGATTTTTGTCCTAGAAAAAGAAATAAAACGAGTTATTCAAATTGTTGTACCTTGTTTACAATTATGAAAGAGGAATTACTACATACAAGGAAAACTAACAAAGTTGACATGAAGCCAGCGAGACAGATTTTCAGAGACCTCAGCCTCATCCCCAATTATGTGCACAAACTGTAAGTGTACTTAAGTTTAAACACCTGCATTCACAGTTGAGTCCTATATTTATACGTGAGGAACTGAGTTTTCATGCACACAACCCACTGGGTTTTATCTTATGGGAAAAAATGCACCATTGCATACTCAAACATTATTTATGTTAATGCTTTAATCAAGGACAGGACTCAATAACATTAGTAACTTACATAAGTCCTACCATAACTAAAATTAAAGAGTTTTAGAGAGTAGGTCGTGCAGTGAGTGTGTTAGTGCACTAGCTTTTCACCTCTTGAGATCTAGGTTCATTTATCGACTAGGTAACAAATAAGAATGAATTTGGTGATGTCAGCCAAAATGTCAGCTGTATGTTTATCCAGATCATAAAACCATTGCATAACTGGCAGTATCTAGGTCCTGGTTTGGAAAAGTAAATATGTGCTGCAGTTCAAGAATGAAATATAATGGCAGAGCTGTGTAGAAAAGCTTGCACAGCACCTGCAATAAGAAGAAAAGGAGGCAGATTAACAATGAAGAATACATGAACAGAATGGTAAAGTATGTTCAAGCGGGAAATTACCCATTTAATTCAAATAAATAGTTAACAAATGGGGGAAAAAAAAAGGTAAATGCAAAACTGTAGCAGCTGAAACATAAAACACATCACAAGCCCAATGTACTAACAAAGCTGTAAAAAGGCTGACTCACCACAATCTATCTATCTCATCAGGTTAAGGGCAGAACTACAGATTTTTGTACTTGCACTTGTTCCTACATGACTCCTTAGATCATTGGATGTCTCAGCTCTAAAGAGTCATAATACCTGCTGTCATCACAGAATTGATGCCAAGACAAAAATCCATTAATGAACATTATGTATTCTGATACCATTGTAATAACCAATGTAGACAAAAGGAAAGAAGAGCTGCACATGAAAACAAGAAGTAATAGCTGAAATTTTCAGGTTCAAAGGAAAAAGAAAATTGAGAGGAAAATATACACTACATAAAAATTAAAGTGAAAACACCTACACTGTTTATGTGGAACTGATAAGTTCTAAGTGGCAGATGACTAGAAAATACTGAAGTGATTGAAAAACATTGGAATGTACAGCAGAAACCAATCTAAGACTGTAAAGACTGAAGAGTAGCAATTTAAAACCAAATTTATAACAGAATCATAGAATGGTAAGGTTGGAAGGGACCTCAAGGATCACCTAGTTCCAACCCCCTGCCATAGGCAGGGACACCTCCCATTAGTACAGGTCACTCAAGGCCTCATATTGAATGATACAGTAATTTTCTTCCCTAAAAGATAGAATAATACAGAACATTTCAGTTACTCTCAATGACAGTCTTCCAAACAACAACAACGAGCAGACATTTGGCAAAAATTGTGTTACTAAATGTAAACAAAAAAGCAAACAAAAAAAACCCCAAAACAAAAAACAACAAAAAAGCAAAAGCGTTTCAAAGCACAAATTCAAAAACACTGCATCTCCTATCATACTGCAAGACTGAAACAAATCCCCACAAAAGCCTCACACCACGCTTATCTAATAAAAGTAAAAAGAAAACCCACTTACTCCCCACCTTGGGCCCCACTGTTTTCTTAAATTACAAGGATGGATTAAGGTAAAAATTAATTTTTCTAAAGGAGACACAGCTAACAGGCAATAACTAATTGCTTACATTAAAGAGTCCATAAATCCTACTGAATGCCAAAAATATTCCTGCACAGTTTTTTAGACTCCAAAAGCTTCTCCATGTTCCCTACTAAACTAATTTTCATCCTCTTTCTTCCCTGAAATTTGTTACATTGCAATAACATATTCATCCATTTGTAGAAAACTGAAGTCTTAGAATCCTGTGTTGCGGGGGTTTTCATTCCTGTTCAGCGACATCACCTGATATTTCAGTCTTGTATCACACAAGACCTGAAGAAATTACTTTCAATGTAGAAAATACAACAAAAGTATGTTAAAGTTAAATCAAATATATTCTAGAATTATTTTCACAGTTATCAGACCTATGCACAACCATGCAAGTAGGTTTGCTGGTTAAAATTTGGAATTAATACTGTGCTTTATATCTAAGAACAAGAAGCATTTGAATGACAACTGCTATTTGACCACTCAGTACTACTCAGAATTACTAAGCACCACAAAACCATAAATAGATCTGCAAGATTTTCTTAAATTTTCTTAAAATTCTTGGGTGCTTTCTGATTAAGGACTGCTGCCTTCTAAATTAGCAGAATCTATCTGAAAATAAGCTCATAGGGAAGATTTTTCTCCACTAACACTGAATAGCACTTTCTAGTAGTAGTGTATTCATTATGTCATGAGTGTTTGAACATCTGGTTATTTCACTGGGAAGATCACTTTTTTTTACAACACATGTGAAAGAGCTGAAGGATTTTAATTACACAACAATCTCTTAATGTTAATAACAAAATGCACACATGAAGTATGTCATGAAACCAGTTGACGCTTTAAAGCTGAAAACATGTGAGCTAATAATTAAATGAGTGGTGTTATGCCTACTTAGGTGTTCTGCTAAGATGCTCATTTGTCTTCACAGTAATTTGCTATTCATATGACCCAACACTTCACGTCACCTCTACAAAACATTGTGGAACTCTTTCATTGTCTTCTAATATCTCTAAGCGAAGAAATGGGCATGATGACATCTGTTTTTCTGTTAGTTTACTTTTTAATAAGCGTTTATCGTGTGTCATTCTGCATGACCTAACCTAAACTGTATCCTCAGCCTTTGTGACCTCTAAATTCTATTATACTGCAAACACTAAAACTAAAAACAGTGGAATAAACACTAAAACCCAGTGTGTTTTTCCTAAATCTTTTCCCACTACATTTTCCTGAAAGATAGCTCTATTAGCACAGGAAAGAGAAGAGTTGAAGTACCTTTAAACCGTCCTATCTCTGCTAAGCCCTGAAGCGAGCATTCAAGTGGGATTTTTTTTGTGGGGTGTTTTGTTTGTTGTGGGTTTTCTGCTGCGTTTTTGTGTGTGATGGATATTTTTCTAAAATTTGTTCTGTTCGATTGGTTTTTTTCAGGGTTTTTTTGTTTATTTGGTTTTTTTACACAAAGGATAAAATTTAGATGAGGGATGGTGGGAAAGCAGAAGAGGAGACTATAAATTAAAATGAGCATTTAGAATCTGAATTACAGAACTACCAACTGCAGAATCAGCTGGTGTTCTTGCCAACAGTTTTGCACTGATTTAATATCTACTCACCTACCTTCAAACTGTTTTTCACTGAATATAGTTTTACATGTCAAACTAAACATTGTACATATGCCTGGTACTCCCCAAAGACTGTTTCTCAAAGGAAGGAAGATAACAAAACAAACAAACAAACAAAAAAAACCATCAAAAAACGCCAGTCTCACCTCTGCACCCCATACGGCCTTTCCAGAATAGGTTCCTTATAAGGGGGTGGAATATGGCCAAAATAATCTGGATAGGCCACTTCTGAATATTCAGGGATGGACTTAGTGGTCTTTACCATTTCAATATAAAGATCACAATCATGAACTGGTGATACATCAGAAACCTCAAGCATTGCTTGTTCCTCAGATGAACTAGATCTGGAATCTTCCTCCTCTGAATCTACTCCAGCACAGCAGAGTTTTCCCAGCTGGACAGATGATCCTTCGAAGAGGCTACTGCCACAAGGTGAAACATGTTCACAAGGTTTACCATAAGCAAGTGTGGTAAGGTTAGTTTTGCTTTCTTTCTTTATTCCACACCCTGTACCATAATAGTGATCATTTTTTGGACTGTTCTGCAAACTCATTCTGTTCAAGCCTTTCACAATTTCTTGGCTTAGACACTGACATGATGGAAGCTGGTTTCTTTGATCATTTTGCTGATGTAAACTACTGTCTTTGATACTCCCTTTCTTTGGTAGTTCCAGAAACGCTGGCCTCCTATTGGATTCCTCTGTCAATAAAGGATTGCTCTCCTTCAAAGTAACTTCTTTTCTTGACTGGTTTGGTTCAGCAGAGTGCTCCTCTTCTGCTGTAGGAACAACAATAGGTCCACTCAGATTTGCATCAGGTATGAAAGGCTTCGGTTCCTTGGAAACCAAGTCCCAATCCTTAAAAAATAAAATAAAAAAAAAAAAAAGATTTAAAAATGTAAACAGTTTCTAAATTTCATTTATATCAGAAATGTTTTTCTTTCAATGTTTCTGAGATGCGTGACATCTAAAGAAAGTGTAATTTAAAATACGACAGTTATTATATTTTAAACTTACACAAACATAGCAATGAGGTTTCAGCTTTTGTAACACAGTGTCAAAGTAATAAACAAGTAGCTAATCAATAATAAATTATCAACTTCATGAAAATTCCCAAATATTTTCACCACAGCATGCATCTAATACAATTAAATGTCAGAAATTTCATATCCTTTCTTATTTTATTTTCTGTTGTGGGGAAGATCAACATCAGAAACCTGTTTTCCTTTCTATCTGGTCCATGATCTCCCTCTCTAATAGACTGATTTAACATATAATGTGTAACTAAGTAAATCACTATACAGCACTCATAGGTAGCTCTAGTACAGACTCATTTATTGGCTGGAGAACTATCAACCCCTAAGAAAATGCCCAAGTGTATTCCAGTCCAAGTCAACCTGTCATGGTGAGGAATGTCCTGGGAATCATATACTTTACCTGAAAGTTCTCTGAAAGTTCTGGGAAAAATTGCTCATACATTTTCAGGTCTTCTATGGATCTTCCCAATTCTTGTCTGGGTTTTAGTTTATTAATATCAGTCTCAATATCATCATTCTGAAAGAGCACCAGAACAAATTATGTTTGCATCCAGAATTAGTGAACGTCTAAAATAATTGCATTCACTTTTTAACTTATGACATGTATGACTACATGACACAGTCATACTTTAAAACTGTCTACATTTTTAAGACTCGCTGAATTGCACTGTTCGCCATGAATCATAGAATGGTTTAGGTTGGAAGGGACCTCAAAGATCATCTAGTTGCAAACCCCCGCCATAGGCCGAGACACTTCCCACCAGAACAGGTCACTCAAGGTCTCATCCAACATAGCCTTGAACACCTCCAGGAAGGGAGCAGCCACAGACTCTCTGAGCAACCTGTTCCGGTGCCTCACCACCCTCACTGGAAAGAACTTCTTCCTAACATCCAGTTTAAATCTCCCCTCTGCCAGTTTAAACCCATTACTCCTTGTCCTGTCATTACAGGACCTTGTAAATAGTCCCTCCCCAGTATCCCTTGAGATATTAGAAGGCTACTATAAGGTCCCCTCGAAGCTTTCTCTTCTCCAGGCTGAAAAGCCCCAACTCTCTCAGCCTGTCCTCATAGCAGAGCTGCTCCAGCCCTCTGATCATCTTCATGGCCCATTTCTGGACTCGCTCCAACAGTTCCATGGCCTTCCTGTGTTGGGGGTTCCAGAACTGCATACAGGTTTAAACACCTTAGTTTTCTTAGTATGTCAAAGCCCCCACTTTTACAAAAAGTTACGAACACCTCCATTTTCTTGCTGTCACCCAAATGCATTATGCAGAGATATCAGACTTCACTTCATGCCAAAATGTGCATAATCCAAGTACTGAAATCTGGGAAGTGGGGATTTCTTCTGACTGCAGTGAGAAAGGAATAGTAGCTTCTAAGAAAGACACTCCCATCACCACAGCTCATGAAAGCCTTGAACAAAATCTAACGCTACTATCAGTGGACTCTTGTGTAACATCAAAATATAGAATGAGTCAGTCTTGACCAAATTTCCTTCCATGTTCTGACTGGCAGCTGTAGAGCCCAAGAAGATCTTCCCAAAGTGACACAACAGTGTGAAATCTGATATCTACCTCCACAGTTAGCTGAACTTCAAAGCTACCTTGTTTAAACAATGACCTAGTCATTTCTAGTCTAGAAGGACAGGAAAAGTTAGAGCAGCTCCTATGTACTTAGCAACATATGTGGGAAAAGTGGACTGACAGAAATGCAAATTGTGAACTGAACACTGCTGAAGAAGTTTTATGTTCCACTGTAGAAGAGACACATCAAACATGACAAAAATTTTGATAAAAATCCTGAAGCTGTCCAAACAACAAAGACTGTAATTTTCAAGTAGCATTCACTGTCCTCAAGTTGCAGAATCTTTTTGAATTTTAGAGGTTGTCCTGAAAACCTCCTCAAAGTCCTTTTAACACCTAAAACACATGGCTCTATTAAACGATTAAAAGAAATTCAGAAATTAAAATCCTATTATACCTGATTCTTGCCTGCTAATTGAGTCTCATACCAACCTTAAATTGTTGGTCCTTGTCATCATCATTTTCAGTTTCGATTTCTGATTCTGTTTCAGCATCGTCATTATCATCACTTTCATCGACTACATCATCCACTACAATACAAAAAACTTTTGTAAAGGAGATAATATATACATTTAATCCAACATAATGCTCAAAAAAGTCTTCCAGGCTTACTTACTTTTTTGTTTTTCTCACTTACCACTTAAAAAATTGTGAAAGCAATTAGTGGCAACAAGTAAAAATTAATTAATATTACCAGATTTACAAAACGTTTGTTTGAAAATACTACTACTCGATTTATTACACTTCCCTCCAGTTTTAAGCCAAAACTAAGATCTCAGATTTAAATAAAGCAAAACAAAACCAAAAAATACCCCAGCACAGTCCCACTCAAAAAAACCCAACCAAACTGCATGACAACAGAGGGCCACCATGCTGTCATGCCATTATTTTATAACTTGAATGTGTCAATAACATCTCACCATGGCTTGAGGTCAGCATAGACCTTTTCCCAAAGCAAGTAATAATGACCACATTCCCTCCCCATCCTCAAAGGAGATCTCAATGTAATAGGACAAAGCACCACTCTTCACATTTTTTGTCTTGCTTAAATGGGGTTAATTAAAAAA
>VWZE01022408.1:56777-67422 GCA_013396675.1 Eubucco bourcierii
AACTAAACCACTCCAGAGTCAACCAGTATGGAAAATACTCAAGGAGAGTTGTCACTCTAACTGCTCAGCTTTATCCACAAAACACAGCAATCTTTTCAGGTGTACAAAACCATGTGAACAGTAATAATTTCTGCTTGAGTTAGAACTGCACTATACTGAATGATCCACCATGTCCTCCTTTAATAACAAAAGAAAACTAGAGGAAGCAAATGGTTGTTTACACAAGACTACGGAGAAGTGGGTTGACTCCCCAAAATGCAGAAGTGCCCTTTAACTGGTATTCTGTCAGACCCTGGCAAATCGGATCTTTTGCTAGAAATCTTATGCAACTTTAGTGATGGGGGTGGGGTAGGAGTGGGGGTGTTGCTTTCTGCAAGTTTTCTATGCAGGAAATGTGCTGATTCTCAATAAAAAGCTCACTCAGAGGTCTACATATTATACTGATTTTCTAGTGTATTCAGAATGCTTCATGCATTGTTTTTACAATGTTGACTACGAGATTATACTTCTAATAAACACAGAGGTGTACCCACCCCATACCTTTTAATACTGGTTTTTTCCCTTAAAAATAAAATCCTATGTAACCTATTTCCTTTTTGTTTTTTAAAACACACAACAAACAAAGACAACAACAAAAAAAACCCACTAAAAAAAAAAAAGCCCCAAAAAACTACCACTAATGTACTTCAACAGAATAGGAAGTTTCTAAGTAAGTGTTATGGAGTACCAAAAATACCATTAAGCAGATGTTTCAATTATAGATATTTTTGCACATAATTCTAAATATTTTCTACTATGAAGACAAAACAAACTCTGAAAGTCTGTAGTTTGAGTCTGACACATATGAAACTCTAATTTTGCCTCTGTTTCAGCGTAACTTTCTGACAGCAGCTCAATTAATTGGTTACCAAGGGACTAAGCTGTTTCACATTATATGAAAAGGTATTAAACATTAATAATCAAAAATAATGAAAAGTCTTCACAGTGGAAAAAATCAATTTCCTACAAAGCACCATTCAAACACTTTGCAGACAAATGCTACCTAGGAGACTGCCACAATCTAAGTAAGCAGCTCTGCATTTCACTGTGCTTTTTCTGCAAGTGGGTTAAGCTAAGGTAAGTGTGCATATTATTATTATTCTCTCATTTATTTGGTAAAGTCTTATCTCAACTTTTTATCTCAATCCAGAGGTTTTCTGTATGTTACTTTCCCCTCACTTCTGTGTTGGAACAGATAGGTTCAACCCTTCTCAGGATTTAACCTACTACAAGGTGGACAATGTATGTGAGGTACAAAGAGACCAAGTAAGTTTGCGGAGTAGCATGCATAGCCTGCACTTCACACTTTAGTTTTATTTCCTGTTTCTGAATAAAACCTAAAACTTAACAACATGTGTAGAAAGAATTTTCATCAGTTAAAACTTCACATTAGAAATTGGTGCTCCATACTGTGAGTTAGAGAAACCTTCCCTAGCTGAGTCTCAGAGTCCAGGTTTTAGGGGAGAACACTAATAACTGCAATTGACTCCACCTTACATAAAGTGATGTCAGACAAAATTGAAGACAAAACATTGCAAAATGACCATACCATCAGGAGGCAAATTGTACAGCTGAGCCACAGGACCACTGGCAGGAATAACTGGGAGTTGGAAATGGAAAGCACTTTTAATAGTTGGCAAAGGAAGACGATTTTTAGGAAAACATTTTCTCATTATCAGGCTGGATGTGTTGACAAGTGGATCGAGAGTTCTTACTGCAAGGCACTCCTATTAACAGGAAAATATCAAAGACAATAGGAAAGGTCTCTCAAACTAATAGTCAAATTAAATTTATTTTAGAGATTTCTAAAATTTACCAACAGCACAGTAATATATTTACAATAGAATTTGCTGATGTTTCTTTTGAAGGTTAGAACTTATACCAACTCATCATTTTTTCAAAAACTCAAACCTTAAAATTAAAAAGTTATTCAAAATTAAGTTTAACAGCCACTTTCTCCCCGCCAACCCCCCCCCCAAGACAGTCACACCCAAAGAATAGCAAATATTAGTTTAATTCTGTACTATTTCATTCCACTTTAGTCAGGTGCAGAAGACAGTCCTTACCCCTGTAATGAGAAGTGACCATGAATATCATAAAAGAACTATGACAGAAATTTGAGTCTGGATGTGTTTTTAAAGACAAAGAGACACAAAACAATAATAACAACAGTCACCAACAACAACAACAACTACAATAAACTTACTTGTGAAGTGTTGTAAAGAATTTTCATTCCATTGGCATCAATGAATGCTTTTCTCCCCAGTTTGATGTTTGTAACACTTTTAATGCACTGCAAAACTCCTTTACGTATCAGCATGTATCGGTGTCGGCTATCATGGCGGTGCCAATCAACATAAATCATTAAAAGCACCTGCACATATCCTCTGTCTACTGCTCTCCTGGCATTTGTTTCTTTATTAAAAATAAAGGTTATGGGAAAAAATGAAATTATTTTTGTATCAATGCAAAATTATTCTTTTATCCAAGTAACTGAATTGTTACAGGTAAAGCAGTAATTAAGCCACACTTAGCAGAGTGAAGACAAAATAACTGAGCTCAGTAATCTACACTTCATCTTTCGGGATAACATTGCATGTAATTCTCATGGTTTACCACAAGAATAATGTACAATCATTTTAAAGTCTAATGAAAGATATTATCAGGTAGCAAGCTAAACTTAAGGTTTATACAAAGCATATCTATCTCTATCCATACACACTGTGTGAATCTGAAACAAGGTTCTTATTGCTTGCAACTCATACCGTTTTGCAGCAACTACTGCTCAAATTTTATAAAGTTAAAACACCTCTATCCCAAATACTGGGTAATCAGCATGACAACTGGGCTCTACACAGCAGATCAGTATTTTTTATGAAAAGCTTTACTTATATAAAGTATGAAGTTACAACACCTAACCTCTAACACCTAACCTCCTCGAGACGGGAGTAAGAAATCTCAAATATAACTAAGACCTCCCACTTTTAAGATACATCTTTCAAACACACTTTTTAATGCTAGGGAAAGAGCTTAAATTGCCAATTTAAAGAACAGAATACTGACAATAACTCAAGAAATACTTCTTCCCCTACATTTCCTGACAAGAAATTAAAAACTTAGGAAATATCTTGATCTTAGAGATCTGTTTATCACATTGACGAAACACTAGAAAACTCAGCCCTCTGCAGTATGTGATATAGGAGTTACTTGTCATTCAGCTAAAATGGTTTTCTGCAAATCTAATCATGCTTCAGTTCTTATCCAACTCCACTAAACGAGTAGGAATCCTGTCGCTTTTATAGAACTGTTTGGAGAGCACGAGTTTTTAGTTTTTAATTCCTTTTCAGTACAACCATGGTGCAAAACACTCATCAGGATCCACTGCTGCTGGCCAAGACAGCCGACATATGGGTACAGACCATTTTGTAACCCTTGTTTGCATCTCAAAAACATCTCTGACAGACCTGTCATTAGAAGATCTCATTTTTTGAGAAAGGTACCTAATGAAACCCTGTATTTATCCCTGCCGTCCAACAGGTATTTTCCAACGTTACGTATAAAAAAGACATACAGCAGTTAAGTTTTAGGTGCCCTTTACTGAAAGGCTAAGGTGACTGTAAAAGGCTATTTCTGCACCTTGGATCCACATCAGTTTTGCAGAAGCATCATAGCCTTTTTGCTGTGCAACTGAAAAACCAGTACCTACTTACTGAACATATGGATATATACCACACAAACATTGAAGAATCACAGAACGCAGATAAAACTGTAGCCTTATTTCAGTGTTTCCTAGCCTTGACTCTGTTGTGGCCACACATTTAAATGTCAGTCTCACTGTGTGTATGTGTAAACAAACAAACACACACACACACACACACACACGTTTCAACTAGACAAACAGTTTCTTGTAGTCAAACACTTACTTGATTTTAGCAACGCAGCAAGTGTGTCTAAAGCAACCCTGTCAACATAACAAGAAAAGTCAAACCAACAACCAACCAGTTAGCTTAATCTACAACACTGAAAAGCTAAATAAAATATTTACTGCTAACAGATTTATTTATCATCTATCCTTGTGTCTTTCTGGTTGTGCTGTGTCACAGATTTTGCTTTTAAATTTTGATTTTACTAAAATATCATTCGTGCCTGCTAAATAATTGTGAACTTTAAAAATATTGATGCAATGGCTGTATCTTTCAGCCTTCGCAAAGAAAAAAAGAATACAGAAAGTGACATAACATTTATGGACCATACTTAATGGACAACAACATGGTTTTTATGCAGAACAAGTACTTCTGCAAAGCAAAAGACACTATTCTAGAAAATTGTAGGACAAACCTGGTGGTGTATGAATATACTGAGGAGTAGTGTTCATCAATCTGCGTTTGTAATTTGTATGGAATTATCATATGTATGTACATAATTATCTGTATGTAACCTGTAATTATCAGCACAATATTTTTCCTGTACACAAAACCCTTGTCTCAATTAACTCAAGATGTAAAATTAGAAAATACATACACTGATTTTTACCTTCTGCAAAGACAGACATCATACATCTAATCTTAGACCATAAACAAGGATATAATCATTACTCACATCACAGAATAGTAAGATCATATGTCTAATTTTAGCTGAGGCTTAAAGGGGTGGTTTTTTTTTTAAAAAAGGAAACTCCAATGACCACAAATGTAACATTTTGTATGTGTGTACTGAAGTTAATATATGAACAACATAAGATTGTTTTGCTAACTAGATGAAAAGTTCAGTTTTCCACAAGTATGTACTCCAAAAAGGTGGCAGTTTACAAAACGTGGCAGTGTATACCTCCAGTTAGGTCAACTTACCTATTTTATTCCTAAACTCACTTTAAAAAGCAAGAAAAAAAAAATAACATGGGTGGGGAGGGAATCTGATGTCATCACTTCAAAGTACACATTTTTTTAAAACCCAACAGATAGACAGGTATCAATGGCACTTTCTACATGTTTTTACTTGAGTGTATAATAACTGTACAGACAGTATGGTTATAAACACAAAGTATGTGTGTAACCAAATTTAACAAATCTAAAAATTATGAGACTGTGCTGATCTGTTTTTCTTGGTTTGAGGATAATCATTGTACAGTATCCATACAGGAATGTAAGGCAAAAAATAGTCCTTATATTCTTTTACCAGTATTGTGACTAGACATTCAAATATTTTGCATTGGTCCACTATGTAAAATTGTCAGATTTGTGATTCTCCTTCCCACCTCTAACAATTTTATCTTTTAAACACAAGTTATATTTGTTTTCTCTAACATTAGTTTCCATGTAGAAGTTTCGAAACTTATCTAAGGTTTTTTGGTATACTGTATTAAAGAGACTTTGCTTACTTCATAAGGCTTGTGTTCTTTTTACTAAAAGGGCCAATGATTTTAAATAGCAGTTCTACTACTCCATTCTTTCCCAAGGACACTGCATTTACAGCTGGAAGAGTTGAAAACAATCCATTTTAAGGCAGGCAAAAGAGAAATAAATAAATCAATATGTTCAAACTAAAAATCCATGTGAATTAAATTTGAAGTACGTAGCAATGTTAGACATTAGTGCTTTAAGACACACAATGATAAGTAGATATGACTTTGCACAGTGTGATAACCCAATCCTGACAAAACTTGAAAAAAGAAAAAAAAAAAAAAGTATTACTTTACAAATAGGATCACTTACTACTTACAATGCATGCTTCTGCTTTCGTTGGTATTAAGATGTATCTTAAAAGACATTCTTCAAAAGAAAAAAAAATAGGCAAAATATCTCACAGTTTATCAAGAGAGGAGAGTTTCTGAACTTTCAGGTCTAGAAGTTCCATGACCTGCTATTGCCCTTCCTATCAGAATAAACAGGTATGTCGATCAGGATTTGAAAGCCAAGTATTCTCTGTAAAATTTAAAAATGCCAGTAAGAATGAGCTTTCCTGAGATACATATTAGGCATATAGGTTCTCAGAAAAAGAATTACAAAAATAGTCCATTTGAAAGGCAACAAATTAAAAGAAATTATGCTAAGGCCTATGCTTGAGAAGCACTCACTGGATGTATACATGGCTGAAGTCCGACGGCCACTGAAAATACAAACTGCTAAAACAGGCAGAGAAACTCAATTCCTGACATGAGTTTAACATGCACTTCTAACAAAGTAGGATGAGAGCAGTTAAGAACTGATTTCAACATAATGAATGCTGTTATTAGTGTAGAATTTAGTAGTACTTGAAACTAAGCTGTGATTTTAGTAGCAGCATCAACACTGAACTGCTAGAATCTATGAAAAGTTAGAACTCTGTTCTAGTAGCAACTGTACACAAATCTAAATAGTACTTCCTACTAGAACGTAATAGGCTACTCCTTTTTCTGTTTATATGAAGAGGGAAATAGGGAAAGATAGAATTGATCTAAGCAGAATTCAAATCAGAGCTCTGCTCAATCTTCTATTTTCAGGATCAAGTAAGTTTTCAGCTAAGTTATGTAATTCTATATGTAACTTTTCCATTTAGAAGCATGCTACTTCGTTACCACACAGCTCAACAAAAAGAAATCTTCTACAATTTAAGAGATTCACAACTATGAATAATAGGTACTCGTGTGAGCATTCTGAAAACATAATCCTACAGACCATCAAATCAATTCTCTTGGAAGAATGGGGTTATATTTTCAATTTCTCATAGTTATTCAAGGGAAAGAAAACTTGAAAGCGTCCAAAGAATAGGAGAGATACAGCAGGAATCACATCATTTTCACTGACTTCTTACTGCCTGCACAAACAATAAATTAGGCTGTTGTGAAATAATATTAGTTGGGCACTTCAACACAAGGAATATGGGAATGTTCAAATAAATAATTATTTCCTGTGTGAAGCCACTTTTAAACCACCAAGAAAGAAATAAAGTAATGAAAAGCAAAAATTGCTTTAAGTAGAACGTTAGCACTTCTGGTTTACATTTCAAAGCATCAGCACTTATGTGCTTAAGATGACTCAGAATTCCACACATCCAATCGCACTGGTTAAAGCTCCCCCAACTACTTAACATATATATATATGTATGTGTGTATATATATATATAAAAAAATACATACACACACACACAAGCAAAATTAAAAACAAAGACACTCAAGAAGTACAAACCTGCTTGCCAGCTTTTATTAGAATTTAAGCTATCTGATGATATAAAAAGCAAGTTCTCAGCTAAAAACAGTTAAACACCTAACATTAAACAAGCATTTATACCCAATATTTTACCTGTATGCAAGTAAAAAAAGATTATATCACATCGCTAAGGAAATAATTATCTGTGATACTTACAGTTGGTTGAGTAAACTCGTAATACTTGAAGACACGGAAGTATTAGCCTGTAGTTCTGCAAATTCTGCTTCACTAAATTCAATGTTACATTTAGGGCACCATTAATTCTTGCTTTCATGCCAATCTTTTTGTCTGACATCAAAAAAAATACATGATCAATCACGCTAATTTTGAAACTATTATTAAAAAAAACAGTTAACTGTGAATGCCTTCTACTGATAAGATCAACTCTGCCAGTCTTTTTTTCACCATTCTTTCCTCTCTTTTTCACTCCTCCTTTTGTTCTCCTCTACCAATTCTGTATACGTGGATCCTTATACAATAATATAAACAATTTTTTTCTTAAGTTTCAATTCTAAAACTGTGAAGCATTAAGATGTATTACTTAAGTACACCATTATCACCTTTTGGACCAACTTTTGCAAGAAGAGTATGAAGAAGCACCATCAGTTCTTCATTTGGTGGAGTGTCTTTGCTGGCAGTCAAAAGGAGCTGTAGTAAGATCTGTGTCCCTCCTTTAGTCACTAAGACATTTGCTCTACGACCCCCACCTAGAAATTGAAATTGATAACACCAAACAATTAGTTATCTAAGCTACAGTTATCATTAAAACAGACATTAGAATAGGAACATTTTCTTCATATGTGACTGACTATACAAGAACATGGTTGGACTTAAGACTTATAGCAACGCAAAATTATTTTTGCATAATTACTTGAAGGGTAACATCAGCTCTTTTTATTCTGTATATAATTCAGCTTTAGTAAACATCAGAAACAAAACAAAACCATCAAGCAAACAAACAAACAAAAAAAAAACCAAACCACAAAACCAAACCACACCACAACAAACAACCAAATAAAAAAACCAAAACACCCAACAAAAAACACCCCAAACCCCTAAAAGTCTGCAAAAGAATACAGGTATATAATCACAAATTACTCCTTAATGAACTTACCAACTGAGACTACCTCAATGAGAATATTTAGTATATTTAGAATAGTTTGAGGATCTTTTGTATTCTGCAATAAAAGAAGATTTCTTTATTTAATGTAGAATATAGCAGTTTATATACTTAAAGCTCACAGAAACTGTGACCATTAAATCAAATAGAATTAAACACAACTGCCCAGCTAACTATCCCATTGTGCAGCTTGAGTTAATCACAAAACTAATTAAAATTTACTTTGTAAGATGGCATATAAATTAGAACTGATAGGCAATAAACAATTTCTTAAAACTTATGAAGATAGTTTTTTATTAGGTTATATACTTCAAAACTGTACCTAAGCATTAGAGTCCTATACAAGTTTTGGAGAGAAGCAGGACAGCAAAGTATTTACTAGTATCAAATCCAATGATAGAAAAAAACCTTGCCATGTACCCATAACCAAACACACTAAAATGTTTTACCTCTAGGGTTGCCAGGATTATTTCTATTCCAGTGGAACCTTTAGAAGTCATCTCCTTCCTGGTTTTTTCTGCCAGTGAGAAAAACACCGTTTCTCTTTTAATATACTAGCTTGTGGGGTGAAAATAAAAAGTTATCATCTACAGATTGATCAGAATATCTACACTGTACATAAGAAAAACCTAATAAAAGAGGTGTATAAGAGCAACTGAAATAAGTGAAATATTTAAGCAATTGCAAAACTATTTTTTTTATTTCGCTTGTTCAATCTTGTCATCTCATAGGAAAAAAACATCGAGGTCCCTCTCTTCCAGACTCTTCTACTTCTCACATATATATACACACATATATATATATATTTATACTGTGAATTATTAATTAAATTGTAGCTGTTCAACAATACAAAATGCACACAGCAAAACCAATACTACACCAAATAGCATTAAATATGGCCTTAGACAGGTGCTTTCGACAATCAGTGACAAAAATGGATAGATACTCAAATTCATCACATAGAAACAAAAAACTTAAAAGAAGTCCAGCAAGGAAGAAACACAACAAGGAAATTTCAAGATGAAAACTATTAAAACCACGAAATATTTACCTTGACTCTGAACCAGATGAAGGATTTTTGAGGTGACATATCTGGCACTGTCTGCTTCTCCCAATACAGAGCCCAAATTGATCTTCTCCAGCTGGGACAGCAGAGATATAGTCCGAGAACTGGTGGAAACGCTACAAAAAAGATTTGTTTTTTACATCCACTTTTCCATCTAGATCCCATTAAAAAAGCCATTAACAACAGAAATTTCACACTCAAGTAGGAGTAGCTAATTCCCCTTCATATTTTATCTCAATTGAAAAACAGTTTTAATTCCCCTTAATTCTCGCAAATTTAACAGATTTTGTAAAGCCTGCATTGCAGCAGATCTTATACACAACAGCATCTCCAAAAGCAACTGTGAACAGAGAGATTGGCTGCAGCAAATAAAATCCAGATACAGGTACAAAAATTGTTTATGTCAATTAGACTAAATTATATTTAAAAGAATTTAAGTTAAGTGCCAAGATACTGTATCAAGCCTGCCATGCAAGGAAAAGTTTGCTACAAACAGTCCCAAAGACACTTTGCCCTGTCAGATGGTGTTCTGTAAGTGAAAGAAAAGATTATGGTTCTTTAAGGGAACAAATCAGCACCTATCAGAAGAAGAAAAAGAATATAGTTTTGAAGAAAAAACTGAAGAAGTTGTCCAAAGCTATCATCAGAGTTTATGCTAATTTTGAACGCAAGGGAATTTTGACCTGTTTAACAAAGATTTAACATTTGAAGTATAGTCGTGCAATTAACTATAAGAAATTATGATTTCAAATGATTAAATACCTTAACTTTCCACTCTTGTAAGTTTGGAGTCCTGTAATAATCAACAATTATTCTTTTTACAAATGTATTTCTCTATCTGCAATAAAACTGAAGTGTGCAACATTAGTTTTGCAAATACTGTCAGTTTTGTTTATTACGATGAAGAAATGTTACTCCTTGATTTGTACATCTTTAACATCTTCATTGATGATCTGGATGAGGGTATTGAGTCACTCACCAGCAAATCTGCAGGTGACACCAAGCTGGGGGCTGATGTTGATGGGTTGGAAGGCAGAAGGGCTCTGCAGCAGGACCTCGACCGCCTGGACAGATGGGCAGAGTCCAAAGGGATGGCATTCAATAAATCCAAGTGCTGGGTGCTGTACTTTGGCCACAACAACCCCATGCAGAGCTACAGGCTGGGGTCCAAGTGGCTGGAGAGAAGCCAAACAGAGAGGGATCTGGGGGTGCTGATTGACACCCACCTAAACATGA
>VWZE01022409.1:10802-52860 GCA_013396675.1 Eubucco bourcierii
TTTGATGAGACATTCTTATGACCTACAAAGATCTCAGAATTATAGATTTCTTTCAGCTCTGCCAGTGCCCGCAAAGAAAGCTAATGGCATAAAATTCTGGAGTACCTTATCAGAACATGACAGCCTGCAAAATATAAAAGACAAATCTCACAGGAATTTATGGTCAAAAAGAAAAGTTCTCCTTACAGAAGATGGTTTCTACTTGCAACCATGTTTCTCAAATATCTCCAAAATAAAAATCAACACAGAAGATAGCTTGCCATGATACCTGAGGGAACAAAAAGAAGTATTTTTCAGGCAATTGGGATAACAGAATCAAAGTCTGCCTTCTGAAGGGCAGACTTCAGCTTATTTACAAAACAAACTCAGAAAGTTCCTTGAGAAACAGCCCTTAAAAATCAAAGGGGTCCAGGAAGGCTGGACCTACTTCAAGAAAGAACTCTTGAAGGTGCAGGAACAGGCTGTGCCAATGTGTGGAAGATAAGCTGACAAGGGAGACAGCCAGACTGGATGTGCAAGGAGCTTCTAAAGGAATTAATGGAAAAAAAGAGGGTGTACCACATTTGGAAAAAAAGGGGAGGTATCCCAGGAAGACTTTAAGGACATTGCTAGGTCTTGTAGGAAAAATAATAGAGAGGCGTTAGAAAGGATAAATATAAGAGAGCCCATTTAGAGCTTAGCCTGGCCACTGCTGTAAAGGAGAATTTAAAAATACTGCTATAAATATATTAATTGCAAAAGAAGGGGCAAAGACAACCTTTACTCCTTATTAGATGCAGAGGGGAATATAGTAACAAAAGATGAGGAAAAGGCAGAGGTACTTAACACCTTCTTTGCCTCAATCTTCAATAGTGGGACAGGTTGTGTCTAGTACAATTGGACTGGCAGATGGAGCCAGGGACCAGTGTAGTCCCCCTGTGACCCAGCAGGAAGCAGTAAGGGACCTGCTGAGCCACTTGGATCCTCACAAGTCCATGGGACCAGATGGGATCCATCCTAGGGTGCTGAGAGAGCTGGCAGATAAGCTAGCAAAGCTGCTCTCCATCATTAATCAACAGTCCTGGCTCATTGTAGAGGTCCTTGAAGACTGGAAGCTGGCTAATGTGATGCCCATCCACAAGAAGGGCCAGAAGGAGGAACCAGGAAATTCCAGACCTGTCAACCTACCTCAGTGCCAAGCAAGGTTATGGAACAGGTCATCTTGAGTGCCATTGCAAAGCACCTACAGGATGGCCAATGGATCAGGCCCAGCCAGCATGGGTTTAGGAAGAGCAGGTCCTGCCTAACAAACCTGATCTCCTTTTATGGTCAGGTTACCTTCCAGGTGAATGTGGGGAAGGCTGTGGATGTAGTCCACCCTGGACTTCAGCAAAGTCTTTGACACCATCTGCCACAACAAGCTCCTGCCAAAGCTGGCAACTTGTGGTTTGGACAGATTCACTCTGATATGGGTCAAGAACTGTCTGGAGGGCCGGGCCCAAAGAGTGGTGGTGAATGGTACCACATCCACCTTGCATCCAGTCCCCAGGGATCAGTGCTGGGCCCAGTCCTGTTCAATATCTTTATCGANAACAAACCTGATCTCCTTTTATGGTCAGGTTACCTTCCAGGTGAATGTGGGGAAGGCTGTGGATGTAGTCCACCCTGGACTTCAGCAAAGTCTTTGACACCATCTGCCACAACAAGCTCCTGCCAAAGCTGGCAACTTGTGGTTTGGACAGATTCACTCTGATATGGGTCAAGAACTGNTTTAACAAGGCTAAGTGCAGGTTTCTACACTTTGGCCACAACAACCACAAGCAGCGCTACAGTCTGGTAACAGTAGCCAGGCACTAAGGGGCCTGGAGGTACTGGTAGATAGTAGCTGAATATGAGCCAGCAGTGTGCCCAGGTGGCCAGAAGAGCCAATGGCATCCTGGCCTGTATCAGGAACAGTGTGACCAGCAGGAAAAGGGAGGATATTTTTCCCCTGTATTCAGGACTGGTCAGGCCACAGCTTGAGTATTGTGTCCAGTTCTGGGCCCCACTATTCAAGAGAGATGTTGAGGTACTGGAATGTGTCCAGAGAAGGGCAACAAAGCTGGTGAGGGGCCTGGCGCACAGCCCTGTGAGGAGAGACCGAGGGAATTGGGGTTGTTTAGCCTGGAGAAGAGGAGGCTCAGGGGTGATCTCATTGCTGTCTACAACTACCTGAAAGGAGGTTGTAGCCAGGTGGGGGTCAATCTCTTCTCCCAGGCAACCAGCAACAGAACGAGGGGACACAGTCTTAAGTTGTGCCAGGGGAGGTATAGGCTGGATGTTAGGAGGCAGTTCTTGACAGAGAGAGTGACTGGCATTGGAATGGGCTGCCCAGGAAGGCGGTGGAATCGCCGTCCCTGGAGGTGTTCAAGAAAAGCCTGGATGAGGCACTTAGTGCCATGGTCTAGTTGATTGGATAGGGTTGAATGATAGGTTGGACTGGATGATCTTGGAGTTCTTTTCCAACCTGGTTGATTCTATGATTCTACAAAAGATACATTCATGAAAGGAAAAAACTACCTGAGCAAAAGCACTGATGTTTGAAGGTATCGAAGGCACTACGTTATTCAAAATACCAGCAATATTTTCCCTTTATCTACATACAATCAAATAGGATTAAAATGTGTTTGTCAGACTCATGCATTTACCTCACTGAAATCCAGAAGCAAAGCAGCTGCAACATAAGCCTCATCCTCAATGAATTGTATGGTTATTAGCTAGACTTTAATTCACTGCAATATCCCTAACATACTGACAATTAATTATTCTATTTGCTAATCAGAAATGATGGCAGATTACTGTGCTGTAGGTTATATATTGCCATTTACAATTTTCTAGCTCAAAAATTATATTGAATATGCTGACTCCTCCTGCCCACTTAATATACAACATAAGGTGTAACATACACTTTTAGCAGATGTCCACAATAATTCAGTCTCCCTACCTCTGCTAAGGTCCTAAATAACAGCATTTAATTTTAAATGTGGAATTATGTTGGGTTTTTTACATGGACATCACAGAGCTGTCTTAAGACCCTTTTACACCCTCCAAGCATGCATCTCAACCAGTTGCTATATAATCTTGGGCACCACAGTTTGGTCACATCAATATTAAGCAATATTCTCAACCAGCAATAAAAATAATTATGTCAGCAACTTGCAGAATATATAATTTACAGAACTTAAAAATTCTCACTTTGAAACAATCACATTTGAAAATGGTCAACAGGAAAAAAAAAAAAAGTATGTGCTTTCTCAAGATGCATACTATGGGAAGGGAAAACCAACAGGAATTAAGGTCTCCATTAATATTTCCCTTTTTGTGGCTTTTTTTTTTTTTTAATTCAAGTTCTGATACATTCCATTCATTTCTTAACTTCATATATAGAAAGACAGAAGTGTACTCCCTACTTGCTGCTGTTTTCATATCTCTTTCCTCTACAGACAGATCTCCATCTGTTGCTCACAATTGACTGAATCTCACTTTTTCTCTAAACCAGCATCTTTAATATATAAGGAATCCTTTTCAACCCCAGTGCAAGCATGAAAGGGAATAAACCCTACCAGCCTGATGAGAATCATAGAGAGATTTCCCTGCTGGTAAGACATTCAGTATATCCCAGACAAAAGATTATCTTAGTACTAAAATGCATATACAGCCACTCACACAGAGAGTATCCTCTGATTTCACTCAGTTCAGATGCTGTCATAAGGATAACCTGTTGCACTTAATGTACATTATTTTTACATACAATATCTTAACCCCCCTAAAGAGTCTAAGTTTTAGAATATTAGTTACATATCCAAGTAGTTTGAAATTCCAAAGGCTAAAAAGTCAATAAATTTCTATGACATTCCTGAAGACGATAGAGATCTAAAACAATATAGACAGATACATTGTAGATTATCTGCATACCCCAATGATGTAGTCTTATACATTTCATAACAATAGCTTTCCCCTAAATGTCTGTACACTAGAAACTCCTTCCTGTGTGTTGTCTGCCTTTCTGACAGTATCAGAACCTCAGCATTAAATTTCCAGAAATGCAATGTTAATCACCTCCACAAATCCATCCTTTCTAGAAAACAACTCATCATTTCCTAAGTACAATTTTCTATTCAATTTTATTTTGTTCAAAGGCTTTATTTTAAGTTAAATTTTGTCCATTGCCAGAGTAGTCTGTTTCTCTTGGAGATAACTGAATACTCTAGAATATCAGTCCTTTTTTAAGGGGAAAAAAATAATTCCGGATTCAGTGATGAAAACTGCAGAATTCAGAGTCTCAAAAGCCAGACAGCAGTTAATTGCTGAATGAAAGTTGGATTTTTAAGTCAGTCTTCTTTTTTTCACAGTATCACCAAGTTCTGTTTTTTTAACAGAACTGGATTTTGAACTAATATATTTCAGATATTTTTTTTCAATTACAAAAAGAATATAGTTCCTTGTAACAGACTAACTTTTGTTGCCTATTTAGCAGGAGCCTGAATGTTTGACTGCTTAATGCTTTGGCATTTACAGTTAAATTGACATATTTTTTGTCGTTCTGGATATTTGCTTAAACTTGTACCCTGCATGAGACCGGAATAGAAGTCTCATTGTTCAAGTTCCACATGAAAGCAGATTTATAACCGATCAGCTCTGCCGTTGTCCTCAGGGCTAGATAAATATCAGTGAAAGAACCAATTTTAGGCATGTTTGTGACACAGAACAATATGGGTAGGTACTGAAACACAAACTAAATCGACATGCAATATAACAGTACTCATCAGACACTGCATCTTTTAAATGTGAATGGTTTAGGAGCTATATTCCATGCAGGTTTAGAGGTGTTATAGGACATCCTTCTTCAGACCTCTAAAACTTTCTTGATTGTTCTTCAGACCTTGAGCATGAAAATAAACAATGTGTCCATATCACACCTTATTCTGCTCTTAAACATTAACTTTTTAGAGCATATTTATTTCCAACTGTCTTTGAAATTCTGAATGTCCTTTTTCCAAGTGACAGAATGAGGATAGCTATGAAAATCTGAATGCATATGTGCTATCCCCAAAGCTGAAGGACAAAAGTGATAGGCTGTTGTCATTGCATTATCATGCAATTGCTCTGCGGCTTTCTTTAGCCTTGTAATGCAGGGGGTCAGATAAAATGGCCAGGAAGGTCCCTTTTAATTGGAAAATCCATTAAGTAGACAGGGAGGAGCGGGAAATGTGTACTATGAGAAATATCAGCATTAACCTAATTTTTGCTGCAGGATCTTGTGCTGGAAAATATTTACCAGAAATACACAGAGCTCAAGGCAAGGGTCAAGCAGCACCAAGCTGAACAGATAGTGATGTACCATTAATATAAAGGATTATAGTCAGCATATGACTGAGAAAAATACTGTGGATGCTCTGGCAAGACACATGTACAAAAGGCCTCTAAATGAAATCAATGAAGCAGGAGTTCTGATAGTTTAGCAGCACACTCTGGCATGGTGCAGCTGAAAAAGGAAAAAGAAAAATAAAACCACTAAGGGAAAAAAGTAATAAACTCTTGCTACCCATGGGCAGATTCCACAGCACTTGAATAAGATAAATAGAAAAAAGCGGCCACTACTGCCCAAAGGGAAATGTAATGACCCAAGTTATGACCTGCCATAGAGAGTGCCCTACAGAGTAGGACAGAAGCAAAAATCTCAGAAGTTAAGTGAAACTAAAACAGGGTCTGGATTAAGTGAAAGTCAGCAAAACTCTGATTGAATTGAGAGAAAATTTTGATAAAGCACTGCTGCTCCCTTCCCCCACTCAAAGATAAATTATTGCCCAGTCTACTCAAATTGGAACATAATGTGTAATTGGAAAAACATCATGATTCAATTTTCACATTAGCATTGCTTGGTTAAAAAAAAAAAAAAGGTAAGTTTAGGAGTCTCAAAACAGACATTGACGATGGCCCAACTATTATATCCACATACCATTAACACTGAGCCACCAACACCATTTCTAAGACACTGTTTTTTGTTCTCTCTGCAGTACAAGTCCTCAAACTTGCTGAAGGCTTTAAAACTTTGCTGTCTTTGCTGAAAGAAATCACAGCAGTGAGAGAAGTCAATGCTTGTGGGAAGTTTAACTTATCTCAAAAATTGTGTTTGTTGGGGGTTTTTTGCTTGCTTGCTTAGGTTTTTTTTTTCATGCATATCAGTATCAGGAAGTGTAGACAGGGAAGCTTTCAAGAATAGAAAAGATTTCCCTGTGTATAAGGTCCATGTACATATTTGGCTGGAGTTCTTCTCAAGTAACAGGCAGAGAGTGCAGGAAATACTTGAGTTATGGATTAGTAGAATAGTGATTCTTCTATTTTTAAAAGTCTCCTGGGTTTATTTATTTTCTGAAAATAATAGAACTCATTTTTCTTCATGCAAGGTAGTTAAGCAAAGCATCAGCATGTGCTCACTCCCTACCATTCTCTCTTTTTCTTTCTGGCAGTCTTTATCTATTTGACAGAAACAATTAACATTATTCCTTTGAAAGAAAGTATTTGGCACAACTTTTTCTCCACAGTCTCACATCCTACGTCTCCTTTTAAAACCAGACTGAAAAAGTGAACTTTTCATGGAAATGGTAACATAAAACACATTGACCCATCCTTCCTCTTGAATTGCTGAAATATTTGTTGACTATGACCTAAATGTGTCAATCATTTCACAGCCTTAAAGTTATATTTTCCAGTACAGAAAGTTTCTCTGGAAAAAGGGAACATTTTCCCCACTCTGTTTGTATTATAATCTGAAGATTATGATACACCACCTCAGTGTACTTCCTTTATATCGTTCCTTCTGTATTTTTACATCACAGGACTTACTTAACTCCTCTATACATGTATAAAAAATTCTGGAAATAGGACTTGCTGACACCAAGATGCTTACCCAAAAAGATGGGGAAAAGGCATAAAAAGTGAGCATTTATTAACTCCTTTATTTACATCTGTGTTAATAGCAGGAGAGATCTATCTTCTAAATCAAGATTTATTAACTTGACCTAAAATGCATAGAGTTTTAAGCAGGAAAACAAAAATAGAGCTGAGAGATGGCTGTTCATTCTTTTATTATTTTCTTTATCCTCATTAATCCTGTCAGAATCTAACTGCATCACCCTACTCCTCTAGCAGTCAGAAAACATAATCTGGTTTCTGCCTTCAGTTTATTCTTTGATGATCCATAACTATTTGTGCTTCTAGTGATGTTATCCTGTCTTAAACAATTATTTCCCTTCCCTGTTGTTTATTCTACTGGGTTTGGTTATAAGAATTAATTATACCCCTTTTCAGTCTTTGTTTTAAGAGACTAACCAAGCTGTGCTCTCTGGAATGTGTCTACATTGCCTTCTGTTGCGATGAACTGTAGTCATGAGATCTCTGAGCTACGAGAAATACAAGCTAGCCTGCCTATGTGATTCACTGCAACATCCCATGGAATTATCAGTTTAGGTCTGAAATTAATATAGCCTCTCTTGTGCAGTACTACATTCCTGCTAATAATTTAATTCCTTCTGTCTTCTAACCTCTTTTTTCTCTACCTTCTCTGTGTTGAGTGATTGAATTATACAAATGCTTCTTTCTTTGCCTTTGCTTTTTTCTCATCCCTCAATAATCTTCATTTCCCACCATGCAGACTCAGTGAATTAGTGTTTGAATATTATCAGTGGTGGAACCCAGAGTGCAACGGAGAAGTGGAATGCTGTACTCTTAAAAGGGATCAATTGACAAATGTGGTGCCTAAAAGGCAGAATGGAGTTAAGATAGATGATGTGGATAATTTTGGATTTATTGGGCTGATAATGAAAGACACTGAATGCACATCACATCTACTGAGCTCAATAAAAGTTGAGAACATCATTTGTTAAGTATTGGATAGAAGAAGGGAAGGCAAAGGGAAATGAAATAAGTAATTAAGATACTGTGAGGAAGCACAATGAAGGCATAGAAATTATGAACAGAAGGGATTTTAGGAACAGTTGCCTAGTTCATTAGCAGCCAAAACAACATTTTCCCCTTGTAGCACATATTCTACAAATTAAGTTCTAAACATGGTCCATAAAATGCTCTTGAATGTCAAAGAATGAGAAATCCCAAAATTCAGCCCGTGGAATTGGTGTCTAACTGTAAAGAAAAACAAAGCAAAACAACAAATGAAAACAACAAAACAAACAAAAAAGCAACAAGCCTAGCAAAAAACCTCCAAACCAACCAAACAAAAACAACAAGCAGACAAACAAAACAAATAAAAAACAACCTACAACAAAAGTTACCAGCTGCTCTGGAACTGGTTTGTGCTAGAAAAAAAGAGATGGTATGGGAGGAAAAAGAGAGGGGGGAAATGAATTACATACTCTTCTGAAAGACAAATGGAGAACTCCTTTGAGCAACACCATGGTGGCCACCTGCTGCGTTTTGAAAGGTGGGTGATAAATAACATGTAGCTGTACAATGGTGGGTCAGGCACTCACAAGCTCTTCTACTTCTCATCTCTGCATATCACAGACTTGCTTTTGTCACTTCATGCCTACAGAGATAATTAAGCTCACTTTCCACACTCCTTTGCTGATAGCCGTTATACATTCTTTTCTAATCCCTTCCTGTAGTACCTTAGATTGAAAAGATCTCAATGAAAAATGAGCTGAAGGAGTATCTTGAAAATTTTTCTGTAGACTGTTTAAGTGGAAGTCAAGCTACTTTGGTTTGTGTCACGGAAATCAATTCAATATTTGAAACATGGGAAGGTGAATTATGATTGCTTGGAACCTAGAGTTATCTTTCCAATCTGAAAAATAGGCAGCCAGAGGATTATAGGTGAAATATGTAAGTATCAAAACCTAACTAATGTAGTCTTATAAATATATTTAATTTTCGTGTGAATTTTTCCCATCTAACGAATGACTAAGGAGCACTGTGTAAAGTCCAAAGCTAGTAGCTACTATTTCAAGGACTTCTTTTTTTTTTTCTTCTTCCTGAAGGGGATTGCACTGTATAACATCTACATGTATCAGTTATGAAATATATGTAACTGGGGAGGTAGAGATAGAGAATAAGGCACTGAAATAGGTTGCCCAGGGAGGTTGTGGCTGCTCCCTCCCTGGAGGTGTTCAGGCCAGGTTGGACGAGGCCTTGAGTGAGCTGTACTAGTGGGAGGTGTCCCTGCCTATGGCAGGGGGTTGAAACTAGATAATCCTTCAGGTCACTTCCAACCTTACCATTCTATGATTCTATGATTCTATAATAAAATAGTGAAACGACTGCATTTGCATGTGTCATGACAGTCCCTCATTTCAGTACATACCCCCGCAAGTGAAGAGCTGAACCAACAGTCACACATGTTTAAGTCACAAAAGATGTTCCACAAGTGTGTTTGAAAACCTAAAGTAACTCCCTTTGCAGAAAACATGTCCAGATACCCAAGATCCAGTGGAGAAATTAAAAAAAAAAAAATAGAAAAAGAAGAAAATAAGAAAAATTACCATGAACCTATATAAATATCACCATGCCAATCTAGGATTTTAGAAAACTCAGACTCTCTATGAATAAGCTAAGAAGAAAAATATTTTTTAATGAAAATTGAAAAACAAACAAACAACAACAACAACAAAAAAAAACTCGAAGAAAACCAGTAGCAGGTCAGAAACATTAAGTGGCTGGACATCAGCCTCTTAAGATGAGGAAGATTTAACAGGCAAGAAAAAAAAATAGATTAAGGTTGGGTTGGGGGGGTGGTTGTTGTGTTTGTTTTCTTCTCAAAAAGAAAAAAAAAAAAGAGCAGATAAAGGAAAAGATGTCACAACCTTAAAAAGCAGAAATGCACTAGATGGAAATTCAGGGGATAAACCCATCTGGTGGCAAATTTTTAGTGCCATCCTCAGGGTCAATGTAGACACTGCCATTGTTTAGCATCTTCATTAATGATACAAGCAATGAGACAGAAGGTACTCTCTGAAACTTGGGTGAAGAAGTCGATGTGCTGCTCTTTAGAGGGACCTTGACAGGCTGGAGAAATAGTAGGATGTGAAATGCAAAGTCCTGAATTTGAGACAGCCACTCCATGAAGAAGAGCAGATAGGGGCCGGCTGCTCAGAGAGCAGATGGGAAGAAATGGAAACGTGTCAGCAGCAGAACAAAAGAATGTGACTAGACTTTTCTCTTGTTTTATATAGATTTTCTTTTCTTCCTTTTCATCACTTTAAAAGTCTGAGCAATAATGGGAAAATAAAATAAATAAAATTTTTTTTAAAAGTAAAATAACAAAGAAATGGAAGGGTTAACACACTTAAATATTACGTAAAGCCTTGCCATGTGTTTTGAAAGCCATTTGACAACAGAGAGCAGGAGGTGTGGTACCCTGTAGTTCAGAGGGTACATTGTTTACCATAAAATGCCGGATTTGCATATGGTAAGTACTTTCTTTTATTAAAAAGCAATGCAAATAGTCACACAAACTCCTCTGTAAATAGCAAAGGAGAACTGTTAGCCACTCAGACGGAGGATTTACACCAAGTGAAATCACAGCAGAATCTGACCTAGACATTGAAAACCACCCAATTTATGTTTGAGAAATTTCTCTTAGTTGTTTTTCTTTCCTTTGATGGCAGCTTTATTACCTGTACAGAAATCAAAAAGAAGTGAGCGCATTCTGTACATGACAAAAACCATCTTATTTAAAAACAAGATTTCAGACTTTTGTGGCTTATGAAACCCTACTGCCAAATGAAGTTTACTAAAACCCTTATAACCTATAGGATGCACAGTTTATCTTTGATCTGATTAGATCTTCCAAATATTTTAATCTCTTCTCTTTCTTTACACATTTTATAGTAACACTTTCTTCAAGCAAACACTCTTTAATCTTATAATTTGAAAACTAATTCCATTTCAGCTGTCTTTTTGGCAAGTGACCTTTTCTTCTTTTCCTACAGGCAAAAGGAAAAAAAAAATCCTGTCTGATTTTTATCCTTGCTCAGCTTTTTGCATCACAAAACTGTTCATCTACTGAGGTTTTTGTCAGCAATTATATTTCCTATTCTGAATGGTGAACAAACCTTAGAAAATGTACCTTCACGAAAACCATTTGATTAATTTGTCTAAATGCATTTCTTTTGTAAACCAGGCTGATTATTTCAAAATGTCAGGGTGTGGGAGCAGATTTGAGAGATATCCTGGCAAACATTATTGACCAGACTATAAACAAAATGTAGAGACATGACAGGAAGGTGGACCAATGACTGGCCTACCATCTGTCAAGGGTGGATTACAAGAGTCTTTCTGTACTGTTATTTAGGAGATGCTAATTCTAGTTCAAACACATGAATTGGCTCACACAGAAGGAGATTTACTCAGGAAAGTTTTGTTCTGAGTGGTTGAAAGTGAGCTGTCCTCTTAAGAACTCAAATTGATCATCCTGGTTACAGGGATATTCACATGTTCTAGGTACTAAATTCTACATACCACAATTAAATTATTTTAAAAATGCTTCAAGAAAGCGGAATTTTAAATAGTGGCTGTTTCTGAACGGTATTTAGAGGGCCAGGAACTTTTCCTAGTCCATTTTCTAACTAATGTAGAGACCTGCTGAGTTTCTTGACTAACTGAGATGTCTTGATTTGCTGTTTGGGGAGGAGGGAACATTTTGTCTGCTGCTGAGCAAAGTTAGGGTAAGGGTCTCTAATCACCCTTCTTCACCAAAACAACCATCCATCAGAGAAAACTTCATCAGCAAGTCAATCACTGTACATGTCTGTGACTCAGTGCCTGTGCAAACCAACATACTTTTACTATGCTTGCTCCTTTCTCTTTATTGCTTACCTGTGCCTTATCTAATCTGGGTTATAGCCATATAAATGTTCTCAGTAGCAGCAGGGATGGTTCCTTGGGTTTGAGTCAAACCAGCACAGTCTGGCTGTGCCTATTTAACATCCTAAGGTATATGGGTGGTTTTGTCCCTAGGTCCCTTGGGGAGTGTCTCTAACCCTTTCTGACTTACAAACTGTGCTGGAGAATTGTTGGGCAATACTGTAGCAGGGACCATTTAAATTATTCAATAGTGTAGAATAGCAAATTGTAATGCCCAGGCCACAGGCCCACCACTGTTTAACTTACTGTAGTGAAACTAAACTAGGTATCTGAATGTCTTGCACCTTCAGAACTAAACCAGGTATCTGAATGACCTGCACTTTCAGAACTAAACTAGATCTTGCAATGACTGGACAAGGGGCAATGGGTTTAATCTGGTAGAGGGGAGATTTAAACTGGGTGTTAGGAGGAAGTTCTTTACAGTGAGGGTGGTGAGGCACTGGAACAGGTTCCCCAGGGAGGTTGCGGCTGCTCCTTCTCTGGAGGTGTTCAAGGCCTTGTTGGACGAGGCCTTGAGTAACCTGTACTAGTGGGAGGTGTCCCTGTCTATGGCAGAGGGTTGGAACTAGATGATCTTTGAGGTCCCTTCTATTACATTCTATGATTCTATGATTCTGTAAACTAGGTGTCTGAATGCCCTGTACATTCAAAAAAAAAAAAAAAAAAAAAAGTAAGAAAAAAAGTCTTTTTCATATCAGATTAAAATTTGAGGCTGAAGTTGTGTCTCTTCTACAAGTCTACTTGTCAAATGCTTCAGCTAACAGTATCAAGCAGAGCAGCCCAAACAGATGAATCTACAGAGTGAGCTGATGTTGGCATCGTGTCATCCTCACTATGGGCACTTTGGAGTATTCACTCTATCACTGGTCCAGTATGATTGGCTGAACTTTCAGTAGCAATGGACAACATTAACTGTATATCTTTTGGTTTAGTTTCATCTCAAAAAAATCCATTGTGGGTTCCCCAAGGTAAGCATGTGAAACAAAGCATGGTAAGCAACCTCTTGCTTCAATGGTACACACTTTCTCTGAACTGAAATGCTGATGAGGAGTATGCAAAAGATCCCTAAACAAAGATCTTGGATCATCATAATTTAAAAATTAAATGCATGATATTCAGTGTAAGTCCTCTGTTTAAGCACAAAACTTTTCTATTTGGAAGAATATTGGCATACTAGTCTGAAGGCAATGTGATAGACCTGAGAATTCAGGCTGATGATGGTAGGCTTATAGCATGCGTTGAAACAGTGTGAAGGTATGCATGAGTTTCTGGTTTTCAAGAAGGGAAGGGCAGATTGCCCACTTTCAAAAGCGGGGAATTAAACATTTTTTAAACTGTGTCTCCTGGATGACACAGTACTTTCTGGTTGGATTCCTCAATTACTTTACATTGTTTTGCAACCCATTTCTCTGATTGTCTCTTTTGATAAAATACCTCCACATTCAACATTAAAAATAATTCCTTAAGGTAGTTTTTTATTGGTAAAAATCTGTAGAGGATTTTTTTCCCTCATTATTTACACTGATATAAACAAAGATTACCACCATTGTAATAGTATATTATCCCAAATGGTTGTGCTTTTTTTCCTCTGCCAGTTCTTTTCAGAAATATCTTTGAAATTAATGGGTTTTTTCCCCACCTGACAACTGGTTAGTATCTCCTTACTAGTATGAAGACTCAATTAATTTCATAATGCAAACTTACACTATGAAAAATGCCACTTAAGCTTGAAGCACTGTAATATAGCCATGTCCTCCCCTGCAAGGAGTTCTTGAGATAGTAATTTAGAAGCACATGGTGAGAGCTGTATACTTTTTACTGAGTCACAGTACTCAGTGATTGAAGTCCCTAGTAATAGCAAGATTCGTTTTTCACAGGTGTGATTCATTTGTATTTAGTAAAAAGAGCTGAACAAAGAAATCAAAAAGGATTTAGAACTTTTAGTGCCAAAGAATATGTCTAGGTAAGCTGTAATTGTGTGTGTTCCTAGCTATCAAATGTACCCTATGCATCTATATAAGTGCTAATGTAGTAAAATTTAAGAAATAAACAGCAAAAAATTGTGATGAGAAGACAAGAGACCTAAGGTCAAAAAAAGAGAAACACAGTTGGATAGAACAAATAAACTTCTTCCCCAGGACAGTCCAGTGTTGGAGCAGGTTGCCCAGAGGTGTTGTGAAGTCTCCATCCTTGCAGGGAAGACCTGATCCCAGTCTCTCACTGCTGACCCTCCGCTGAGCATTAGGTTGCACTAGAGACCTCTTCCATTCCATGGTGATGTGAGTGAGCCTATGATATTTAGATGTATCAGAACTGTAGTAAGATGATCTGCATACTGTTGTTTCATCATTTCTCAGTCACAATGGTAGCACACTAAATGGTTCATGCCACCTCACTCTGATCAGAAAGTATACATGTGCATATATATATATATATGTATATATACACACACACACACATACATATATATGTATACAAACATACCCCCCCCACACACACACATACCTTTCTACACATGGAAGGAGGAAATGAACACCTGTGGTAGTTTTAGAGTTAACATCTAGATTCATTCAAAATATTAGATAAAGAATTGTGTCAGATACAGAAGAACAATAGATAAGTCCATGCTATTCCATTAATTTGCTATTTATGATAAAGTCTGCTGTACAATTTTCTTCCCTTCATCTGTCTGTCTCCTGCTTCACTCTCATCCTTCCCTCCTCCACCCCGACAGACTTCTGCACTAACCTTGGTTGAATAGTTTTGGCCTTTCTGGTTTTCTTCCAGAGGGTGGAGAAGAAGGTGGCAGCTGATGCCTTCTAAGCTTTGTCCAGAGGGGATTTCTGTGTTATTTCTCAATTGTAAGTAATTGTAAATGTATGTAAGTATATTTTGTATACGTGCATAGTACTACATGGTTTTAGAATTTAGCTTGCTGTAAATACATATCTTCACTTGATTCCAAGCACAAAGGTGCCAAGAGCACTGAGAAGTTACTTGTTTCCTATTTGAGGGCTGCTTGTATAACTTACATGCTACAATTACTCAATTTACATGTTAGAATTACTCAAGGTCAGGTTGGATGAGGCCTTGAGTAACCTGTACTAGTGGGAGGTGTCCCTGCCTATGGCAGGGGGTTGGAACTAGATGATTCTTGAGGTCCCTTCCAACTTTACCATTCTATGATTCTATGATTCTGTAATTAACAGTTGTATTGCAGTGATGTATATTTACATAATAGTGTCCAATAGTATATGCTTAGCTGACAAAAAGACAAATAACATTTTCAGATGCTAAAATCATTCTCTAGCAAATAGGATGATTAGCCATTAGAAAAAACAAAACAAAAAAACCCAAAACCAACCAACCAAACAAAAAAAAACCAAACCCCAAACCACTACATTCTATTTTCTTCAGGATGGCTTTGATAACTACTTTTTTCTTCCCCTAGGGACCTTTCAGAGGTGAAACCAAACAGATGGTCACACTGATCATTTTAGATGAACCACAGCAACAGGATAATAAAAGTATTATGATCAGCGTGACCCACACTGAGGGAAGGAGTCATACTCTGCCCAGCTCTGACCCCGTTATTCTAGTCTGTGACAATTCAGGAGGAGTTATTAGATTTCAGATAGCCTCAAGATCTCTTATTGATTGCAAAGGCAGGTTCCTCTTCTTATTGACCACATTCACTTTCTGTGCCATAAACTTTTCCTATTTGTGCTTTCTTTGGATGAGAACTTATATAGGTTGCCTATTTCATTGTTCTGATGAAAGGGGCTCAGAGAAAAAAAATCTGTGTCTACAGATATATGAGTAATGAGCTACCAAGCAC
The DNA here is from genome assembly GCA_013396675.1 of Eubucco bourcierii. Taxonomy (NCBI): domain Eukaryota; kingdom Metazoa; phylum Chordata; class Aves; order Piciformes; family Ramphastidae; genus Eubucco; species Eubucco bourcierii. The sequence continues at coordinate 26,539 of VWZE01022409.1, forward strand.
GTATTTCACTGTAGTTTAACTATCTTTCAAATACAACCTTAGGAGCCCTTCACAATGACATTTTCTGGTCCCTCACCTGTGCTTTTTTTAAATGAAGTTCCCATTTTGCAGGCATCACTTCGCAGAATTCTTATTTTTTCAAGTATTTTAAAGTATTTCTCAGATAATTATGTAGAGTGGAATTAATCTAACAGTTACATACTTTATCTAGGCTAGTCATCTAGGGTTTCTCTTGTGACACTGGTGACAGACTGGGGCCTCCAAAGGGTTGATTTTCATACCATCCAAAAATAAGTGCATAAAAGCCTATAATAAGCATGAAATTAATTCTAACAGCAGTTTTAAATTTTGAGCTCGGACACAATTTCTGCTGAATTCATATCATATCTATACCCTACATGAACTTCATCTATTGCTTCATGTGTTAATTATTCTCATCTGTATTAAATATTCTGTATAACACTTCTGAAAATGATTAGGACAGGCCAATAACTAACTCTAAGAGCTTATCATGTTTTTTAAATGTCCTTTGGGGGATTTTTCATTGGAAAATGTTGATTAATTGAAACTGATCCTTTGGTACAGGACAGAATTTCTGGTAAAACATGTAAGAAGACAGCTATTCTTCTCAGAATAGCAAGTAGTCTAGCTGTAAAACTAATTAAGTGTGGAAATCCTTTTTTTTTAGGATGGGAACTTTATCCACTCTCTGCCGTTCTAGGTAACTTACCTATTCCATTGGGATATGAGGTGATTTCATGGTCTAATGAATCTTTAATTAAGGATAGAGATTTGGATAATTCCAGCAAATAGTACTGAGGACAGCCAAGAGCTTGATGTTAATGTAACTCACCTGCATCTCCTGTATTTCTATGAAGTTTCTTAGGTATTTGAGGATCCCTCATTTTTTTCTTACTTTATATTCCTCAAAACAAAGAGACAACAGGCTTTCACATACAAATTTGTTTCCCTTCCCAAAGAAACAGGGCTACATTTTAAATCTTTAAAAATCAGAACTTAAAATAGCTATTAGAATTCTCAAGATTCCATTTTAAACAGAAAATGTGGGTAAAAGATGGTGTGGTTGGTTATAACACACAGGAGTAATAAAAACATAGAACAGTGATGGAAGGAGAAAAGTAAAAGTAGCCAGGGCCAGTAGGAGCTGGCTAGTGGAAAGACAGACATATTTGTTACAAGAAAGAGTGACAGAGAAAAAACAACAACAAAACCAATCCAAGCCAACCAACCAACCAAACAAAAAAAAAAAAAAAAAAAAAAAAAAAGTGTCTTAGGCATGAAGTTGCCTGGGAGAGATTGCTGAAGCTGAAGAAGCATCCAGTCAAAGGGAACCTTTTCAGAATATAACCCTTTGGGTTGTCCTGTGTCTACTTAGGAGGCTGGTGGCTAAGTTTTGATAGAGTATCCTATCTTGCCTATTTTCTCTGATTACAATCCCAAGCACAACTCCAGGCTGGGTGGTGAATGGCTGGAGAGCAGCCCTGAGGAAAAGGACCTTGGAGTCTGGGTTGATGAAAAGCTCAACATGAGCCTGCAGTGTGCACATGCAGCCCAGACAGCCAACCGAGTCCTAGGCTGCATCAAGAGAAGCGTGGCCAGCAGGGCAAGGGAGGTGATTCTGCCCCTTTACTCTGCTCTCGTCAGACCCCACCTGGAGTACTGTGTGCAGTTCTGGAACCCTCAGCACAGGAAGGACATGGAAGTGTTGGAGCGGGTCCAGAGGAGGGCCACAAAGATGATCAGAGGGCTGGAGCAGCTCTCCTATGAGGACAGGCTGAGAGAGTTGGGGCTCTTCAGCCTGGAGAAGAGAAGGCTTCGAGGGGACCTGATAGTAGCCTTCCAGTATCTGAAGGGGGCCTACAGGAAGGCTGGGGAAGGATTATTTACAAGGTCCTGCAATGACAGGACAAGGGGCAATGGGCTTAAAGTGGCAGAGGGGAGATTTAGACTAGATGTTAGGAGGAAGTTCTTTACAGTAAGGGTGGTGAGGCACTGGAACAGGTTGCCCAAGGAGATTGTGGATGCTCCCTCCCTGGATGTGTTCAAGGCCAGATTGGATGAGGCCTTGAGTAACCTGTACTAGTGGGAGGTGTCCCTGCCTATGGCAGGGGGTTGGAACTAGATGATCCTTGAGGTCCCTTCCAACCTTACCATTCTATGATTCTATGATTCTATGATTTCTTAACTCATACAGCAGACCTCATCTCCACTTTGGACATTGCAGGTATCTCCAACTAAGACAAGACACCCAAGGTTCCTTTCTGAAGAAAAATAGTTTTTATTTGGTTGCATTTCACATGATCTATTTTCATCATATTATGAATCACACACTAGAGAATGACAGTGATGGACTACCTTGGAAGCCAGCATCACTCTTAAATAGAACACTGATTTTTTTTTTTCTCTGCCCTTCCTCCACTACCTAAAATCTTCATCATAGACAACCCCTTATTTGTCCTTTCAGTCAACTTCTCTCTGATAGATATATGCTTAAAACCTTTATAGCTTAAACTATAGTTTATTATTTCACACAATGCATATGAGTAACGGTATTATTTGTACATGCAGCTGTCAAGCTGATGAGCCCTCATTTATTGTCAGGTTTCTATAGAGAATATAGTTCACCTCTGCAAAAACACTATTGGAATGGCAATCAGATATAAGAATAAAGTTATTGTTTGGGAATATCTGTGAAAGCAAAGCATGCACTCCAAGCCAGTCTCCTATCAACATTTGAAACTTTAGAGTTACACAAAGCAAATTCCGTGACCGGAAGCCTGACAACTTGACATCTATCCCCCAAATTTATTTGAAAGATTCTATCACTTCCATTACAATTGCAGAGTATTTCAGACAGGTCTATGTTTTAGGGTGTATCAAATATGTGGCACGAAAAAAAAAAATATTAAAGAACTTCTAGAATAATTAGATACCATGGAAGAGGAGCTGAAAACACATGGCTCTTTGGAGAACAACAAAATATGTGAGAGTGGGAGCAAGAAAGAGAAATATATGCATTCAAATCTGATTTATCATCTGCAAGTAATTTAAACTCTGTTACATAATGTTTTAAAAAAGGGACAAGAAAGTTTAGACAGCTACTTTTGAGTAGCTGTCATGAAGGTTATCTAGTGACCAGAGTCTTGACATTACACGGTGAAGAACTCTGCATTCCACATTATTTAGTTTTGACAAAGAAAGGTGAAGTCACTTGCCAGAAATTTCAACCCACTCAAGAACAGAAGGGATATAATCTGTTGTGTGTGAAAAATATTTGCTCGATACATGTTGTGTACCTCAAATAACATTAAGTTGAGATTTCAAACTGCTCCCTTCTGCTATAATGCTTGTTACATAGCATAAAATATTACCAAACATAAAGTGAAATAGAAATAGAAATAGGTACCACTGGGGGCAGGGGGAGATAACATAAAAATTAAATACTATATATTGTTGTTGTTTGACTCAGCCAGTTCTCACAAGTGTTCCTGATTGGGAATACAAACCTGAGCCCCCGAGGTGAAAAGCAGGAATCTTAACTAGTAGAGCACCAGGGGGCAGCAGCCTGCAAGACTGTGCCGTGGCTACCACAAGAGGCTGCAGTAGCACATTCCCGCACCAGTGTCCCTCCCTGCGAGGACAGGAAGGAGGATTTGGGAGCAACAGAATAACAGAAAACCCAGTGGGTTGGAATAAGGAGAGTTCAATGGAACAATACACAAAAACACTAGGTTTTGGAGCAAGTATGGGAACAGATAAAACCCAAGCCAGCAAGCCTCAAGTGGCAAAGGGAAACACTCAAATCTGGAAGCAAAAGACCCAACAAAAACAGAAACCAGGAAGCATTACAGGAGATCATCTGAACTCTAGATTCCATGATTCTTTCCTTATACAGTGGGCAGGATGTCCCAACAGGTCACTTCAGGCCAAAACATGGACAGTACACATGTAGCTTTAAATACAATAGAAATACAGGAAAATATTTGTGTGTATATGTATATATATATATACATATACTTGGACAAAATTAGATTATATGTAGATAACATAATTTTTAGCATTATCTGAGTCTAGAGTAATATATTTGTATACATTCTTTCTAATATCTTTAGGATTAGTTGGCTGTTTGGTTACATTTTCCAGAGTTTATTCATCAAATACACTATTAGAAACAATCCAAAAGAAACTGGAGGCTCACAAAACAGTGTGAGAATGTCATACAACTTTTTACCTCCTTGAGACAAAGAAAATTAGGAGAAACAAACAATAAAGGTATGGTCTCATTCAGTACTCCCTTGAATGAAACAGATTTTATTTTTTTTTTAACTCTGATCAAGCTTGGCAAGAGGAGAAAAAACAGTGTCTAGTGCCACAGGGAAAAAAAAATAGATTGCAAATACAGAACAATCAACCAGCAAGATTTATTAATGTCTAATGTATCCATTAAATCTTGTGTTATACAAATTAAACTGTATAACAATTTGTGTTCATCGCAAAGAGACATAATTTTTGTTTACTGGTTATATAGCAAGTACAGAAAAAAATCTGCTTTATGCTATGAACTTCAAGACCTTTGTACATGTGGTTTTGAGTTTATGCAGACACCTGCTTTCTACTTTATAATGTTAGGCCTCAATGCTCAGGACTTTGAGGAATAAAAGAATTTCCTGAAACATGCTAGATGCAATCTCCCATTTTTTATGGCTTTGAGAATAAGCATTTGTAGCAATGCCAATTTCCTTTAGGGACCTTTTATATTTAGTGTGAAAAGTCATTAAAACTTTCAGTCACTGGATTTTCCAATAAGCCAACACATCCTAGTGATTAGTACCACTTCATATTTCTATGTCTTTTCATTATCAAAGCTTTGAGAAGTATAGCTGTATCCTAAAATTTAACATACAGTATACAGGAAATACTAATAAAGCAGTTGAATAAACCACTTTCTTTATCAGACCTCAAAAATATATTCCGTTCTGAGCATTTAACTGAGCTTCCTCCCAATTACTTATGGAGGAAAATAACTGATTATTAATTAAAGCCTTGTTTGCTCTGGAGATTTTCTGCACCAATTGCCACCATGAGTGGCTAAATAACAGAATCATTGCAGCAAGCATAGAGAGGCAAGGCTGATATTTGCATTAGAAGTGTTTACTCCTTTTTTTTTCCCAGTCTGAATAGATCCAGCAGTGCAAACAGCTGCTTCATTTGATTACACTAAGGATTTCACAAGGGTAACTATACTGATAGTTCCAAATAAAAAAAAAATTAAGACCTCATCCCCTTGGGTTTATGACTTTAGTTTTACCTCCTCCCATCCCCTTGCATGCAGAAATATTATAGTTCAAAAATGAAACAGGTGCATGAAAAATGGCAGGTGTTCTCTCAGATGAGCCCTTTTGCCTTGCTATGCATCTGCTGTCTGAACTCTCAAACTCCCTTGCTGTTTGGCTTCTCAAGCATCTGTCATTTGACTTCCCAACCTTACCATTAGATGTTTCGGTATTATTTTTTTTTTCCAGGATAGATGTTTCTCAAATATTACCTCTGTCCACACCAGAGACTGCAAGGCAGGAAAACTGCAAGTAAAGATTTTCTTTTCTTCTTCCTGTATGCAGTACAACCTGATAATGTTATGCCAAAACGCTCCCTTAGATCCTAGAAATTTAATCTGGTTTTTGTGAGATCAGGCCACATGTGCAAAAGGCTAGGTATGTAAGAGCAATTCTTTCTCAAAACATTTAACCAATTGCACTGTAAATAACTGTGTTGCTTTCAGACTTCCTCTGCTTTTTTAATTAGATTTTTATTGATTTGGGCCGAATATCAGTCAAGACTTTAACAGAGGCATCTATGTGTGTAGTTTACTACATAAAAAGATCTCGTTATCAGAAGCAGGGAAAAGTCAGAGATTTCTCTGATTTTTTTGTTGTTTTGGTTTTTTTTAACTATAGGTCCTTAGTAATTTTGAAATTTTGTACTTTTTGCTGACATGGTGACTCATGGAATCCAAACTAGTGAGAGGGCAGATTCCTGCAAATAGCTTACATGCTCTTCTTTGATATGTGGTCACCTGCTTAATGGCTACCTATTATTGTTTCAGCAGTGGCTTAAAGAGTCCAAAGAGTCTGAACTCCTGGTGCATACACCTAGTAAAACATACTCTCTTCATCCAAAATTTGGATGACACAGAAGTATGGTACTGTGTATAAAGTTGTCCAGGCATCATCAAAATGAGTTTCACAGTCTGTGGGTGAAGAGGCAGAGAGATGTAGTGAATGGTGCATTTGCTCTGCCTAATATTTGATATTCCTTTGCAAAGATTATGCAACTGGGCCGTGACTCCCTGAATAAACCAGGTATGAGTTTCACTGTATCAATTTTTATGAAAGGCTGAGATAATTCAATACTTTTGTTTGTGTTTTGAAACTAAAAAAAAAACACCTGTTGCTGATAAAGCTTGTAGTTGGTGCGAAGAGGGTAAGAATGATTAATTGTAAGGAAGTAGAAATTATTTAGATCATTTATTAATGTGATATATTCAAACAAAATAGCATCTAAATCAATGAACATACCTTATGTGGTACATTAATGTATATTAAACGCACATACAAAGCAGAAGAAAATCCCTCCCATATATTGTCTGTGATCTAAAAAATAATGCCTCAGGACTGAGAAAAAAAACAGATACATTTATACAGATAGACTAGAGGAAAGGGAAAAAAAGAAAAAGATAACTAAGGATGATAATTATGCCCTGGGGAAAAGAATATTTAAGAGCACCACAAAGACTTCTTTGAGGCTATTGTTTAAAACTTGCAAGCGCAATTTTCAGTCTGTGGAGGACAGTTGCCCAAGAGTAGAATGCTCGCTGAAAATAAGGGGTGGAGGGCTGAGGGTGGTAAGTCAGGAACACTGAAGAGGAGAAAATGGGGGGAAAAAAAATTCTGTTTATGGCTACTCCTTAGGCTGTTGCATAAATGGAGATCTGCAGTAAGAACTACGCAATGAGAATTTTGGGTGTGCTGATTCATACTATATTGACAACAGAAGGTATCATAATGTATTTTGAAAAAAATAACTCATTTTTTTGGTAGGTATAGTCTGACCCTAAGACTTTTTAACATGATTTGATTGCTGTCAGTGTAAAAAAAAAAAAAAAAAAATTAACTTTCTATACTTTGAGGAAGTTAGAAAGACAAAAATTCAACTGTGACATTTGAGGAAATGAAAAGTCAACATATAACAATGTAAATCACACATAGCAAATACAGCTATAATAAACATACCTTTATCCATCTTAGATACAATGACAAATACTTCCAAAATTCAAATTATATTTTACAGCCTAAGCAAATATTAAAAGGCCGCCAAACCTTGCTAGCATAAATCCCCATGACCTCACAAGTTTTCACCATGTGTATTAAATAAAATGAGAATGAACCATGAAGGCATTTTCGACCTGCTGAGAGAACACAAGTAAAAAGAGAGTTTTGGCAGATGCTTTCAGAAGTGCTGTATTTATGAGAGACCTGCAGAACACTACTTTGTCTAGAGGCAGGTTTCATATTATTCTCCTGCTAAAGTTATAGAAATGATCCTAAATTATTTGCAAGGTGGTGGCACCTGCAAACTAGGAATGGCAATCATCAGATACCACCAATAACATCTCAAACTGTTTATACACTGAGAGAAAACATTCCAATATGAGAATAGTTTATACTGTAGCCGATTTTGTTGAGTGCCTCACTCCAACTGGCTAAGCTGTATTTGCAAGCCAGACTCGGGAAAATGCTTAGCATGAAAGATTAGTTCGAATGGGGCTCTGAGTAACCTGAGCTAATGGAAGATGTCCCTGCCCACTGAAGGGGGCTGGGAACCGGAAGACCTTGTTGCTTCCTGTCATGATGGCATAAATACATGCATTTACCTCCTCTGCAATGTAATGTAACTCCTCAGCAAGATGTGTGTGCAGTGCCATTAGGGGTGAGCAGGTACCCAGGTGACTACATAAAAACAGCGGAATCATAGAATGCATCAGGTTGGAAGGGACCCTCAAGGATCATCTTGCCCAAACCTTTGCAGCAAGCATCGTATTTGACCTTGAATCCCTCCAGGGATGGGCTCTCCATCACATCTCTGGGCAACCCATTCCAATATTTCACTACCTTTGCCAAGTGGAAGGTATTAACAGTTCATATCCTAATTTTCCACCATATTTTTATGCCATGCCATTAGATTACTTCTTTTACTGTTAGCAAACTCATTCTGTCTCTATCAATGTTTGAGTAAGTCTTGCAGAACTGCAGCAGTAATCATCAGTGTTTCAAGCTGTAATCCTGACTACTCCACATAGAGAAGCTTAAAATTCCTTTTTCTCTGACAGTTTGAAGCTTTATGTTTAATATTTATTGCAATGCATAGTCTCAAGAGATGACAGCAGATGCATGATAAATATGTTATCTCCCCCCCAAACAAACAGACATCCATCTGTCTATCCAAAAGACAGTACTTGCCAGCTGTGCATATATAAAGAGTAAATGTAAAACCAGCTGTTCACTCAGTTCATCCCATATAGTGAGGTTGTCACTGTAATCACTTTGGCTGGCAAAATTTCCAGTCATCACACTGCTGGCTTCTTATGAATCACACTTGTCAGAAAAACATCAGCATCTTTTCTATGACATTTGGTTATTTTTAGGATGAATGCTACAAGTGTATTTAGGGCAATTACTTTCAGGACTTGAGAGAAATCAATTGATAACACTGAAAAACATATGTCTGGCTCTCAATTGAAGAAGCAGATTTCATGTTTGGATGAAAGTGTAGTTATCCTTCTAGTGTACTCCATCGCAACAAGCCCAAATAATAAACCCTCATACGGTTTCCTGAATTTCTGAAAAAAAAGGACAAGTTGAAACAATCTTGAAAAAAGCAGTGGCAGTGGCCAGTCAGAGATCTAGAAAATGTGGCTAGGAGGAGAAATATGAGCAACTGGTGTTGTTAAGGACAAAGAAAAAAAATGCCTGAAGATGAGAACAGACTTCAAACAGGTTAAAATCTGTCACAAAATAAATGCTAATAATTTGATCTCATTTAAATATAGATTTGATCTCATTTAAATGTAGATAGAGTATGGTAGTAAAGATTCAAGATGAACAATAAATGAAAATTTCTAAGGATTAAGGGAAACAGATTAAATATCTTAAATTTAACTATATGCCCTGTGCCTAAATACTTGGATAGAATCCCATGAAATCTATTTTTAGAATTTTTTTAATTCTCTTCTAAAGATATACAGATATAAGCTATAACTTTTATAAATGCACAGCAGTATGATAACAGCTTCTCAGTAGAAAATGAAAAGGTGTCTAATGAATGCTCTGTGGCTGTTAGTACTGCTAATCTACAGATAATGAGTGAAAACTTGCATTTTAAACTGAAACCAGAAGTTTTGATTAGGCAGAGGTACTGCAGTGTCAGGGAAAATAAGTGAGCGGTGCCTTCATCTGGGACCAGCCATGTCAGATGTGCCTAGTTCAATTTTTCATTGATGCTTTACCTGATAAAGAGGATTTTTCTACATCCTGCAATTGTACTACAGGCCATGAATTGCACAACATCAATTTGTTTTTCTCCTCCTAACTTTTCAGCACTCTGACAACTTTCCAAAGGATCTTTGCTTAAAAATCAAACATCTTTGATGAAATAGCACATTTTTCATGACATTTTAAAAGGGAAATTTGCTTCTGTACAATTCTGTTTTCCCTAAATTGTTCAATTAAAAAAAAAATAGCTGGGAATATTTCTTTAATTAGCTGCTCCTTTTTTTGTCTAAATCAAAATATTCCTGGATATAGGCTTCAAGATCTGCACCTGAAATTATTTTAGAATTTAAGTTTCTTCCAATTTGTTTTGACTTTCACATTACAGTCATATTATAGAATCATAGAATGGTAAGGTTGGAAAGGACCTCAAGGATCATCTAGTTCCAACACCCTGCCAGAGGCAGGGACACCTCCCAATAGTACAGCTCACTCAAGGCCTCATCCCATCTGGCCTTGAACACCTCCAGGGAAGGAGCAGCCACAACCTCCCTGAGCAACCTGTTCCAGTGCCTCACCACCCTCACTGGAAAGAACTTCCTCCTGACATCCAGTCTAAATCTCCCCTCTGCCAGTTTAAACCCATTGCCCCTTGTCCTGTCATTGCAAGACCTTGTAAATAGTCCCTCCCCAGCCTTCCTGTAGGCCCCCTTCAGATACTGGAAGGCTACTATAAGGTCTCCTCAAAGCTTTCTCTTCTCCAGGCTGAAGAGCCTTGCTGCATATTTGTACTTGATAACATAAATGAACAGGTGAATCATATGCTCTTTGGGATCATAGAGACAAATTCAAGAAAGCTGATCCATTACCATAATGGTGAGTCAATGTTTTCTAACATAAACTGTCATAAAAGCCTGTTCTTCAGGATGCATCAATATTTTGTATTCTATTCAGAACTGCACCATCTCAAAGCTCAAATATTTCTTCTCCACAGGAAAAATGGAAAAATGCTATGAGGATATGAGGAAAAGCAGGTGAAAGACTCATTTAAATTAACTCTAGTTCAGATAAGCCTCATTACAGCCAAAAATTATTTCTGGATGTCACTGATATTCTCTGACCCACATAACCCAATCATAAAACAAAACTAAATAACTGGAGGGGTTCTGGCTGTTTGTTGTTTTATTTTTTTTCCCCCACCCATTTTTTGACAGTCCCTTTGCCCTTTGAATTAAATCCAATCTTAAAATAGGATTTGCCAGGATTTATCATAATTGATTTGTGCACTGCAAACTTTCTCGGTGGTTCTTTACATTCTGCTTAGCATGGCATTTCTAATGTGTGCACAATCAGGTGAGTTTGCAGTTTAATCTGATTGCATTCATACATGTGCACACCTGGCCTGTTAGTTTCACTTTTAACAGGGTATGGCTAAGAAGAGTCATGAGGAGCAAAGCTAAGAAAACATCTAACAAAGTCACAGACAAGGTTTTAGGAGGTTATTCCTTTCATAGACTTTGCAATCATACTTCACAGTTCGCTGAGACTTTGTTTTGGTGAGGGGTTGACTAACTGCATCTTGAAAACTGGTCTATAAAAGCTCTATAAAAATTTGTGAGATGAGCTCTGAAGTTTGCTTAATAGTTGTTGAAGTCAAGAAAACAGCTTCATGCTTTCTTAGGGGACAGAATTTGTAAATCCTTCAATCACTTTAAGGGTATTCTTCCAGAGTCTTCTAACCATTCTATCTAATTGGCAAAGACTGAAAACTCCACCTCCCATTTTAGCAGCCTTCAACATTACTTGCTAGTTTAGATGCACAAAATGCATGCAATCTATTTTTTACCATTTTCTATGGCTGCAGAAAACAAGCTATCCATCTTTGGGGCATGTATCCAGAGATATCCACAGAGAGTCAACCAACCCTTAGAGAACAATGTTGCTTCCATGAAGTTGGAAGAGCTTCAAAAGTTCAAGGTGTGGTAATCAAAGGGTGAGATTTGGGAACGACATGGGAGATTGTGGATTGATGCAGTGTCTAAAACACTACTGAGAGAAGCAGGAACAGATACTTTCAGTAAGGAACCCTGAAAGTCACTGGAGACTTTGAGGCAACTGGAAAATCAAGCTGTTAATAAATTAATTTGGAAGCGAGAAATTGCTCTGCAAGGTCACAACAAATAGGTGAAGATGTGTCTGAACTTCTTTACAGTTCTATTTTCTGTTGTCGGTTTATGGGTACTTTAAATTTTACAGGAGCTAGCTATTCTAGTTCAGACTTGAGTTTTGAGATTATCACTCCCTTGGTGTTTTGGGTATGCTCTTTAATAAGAAAAATGTTTAGACAGAGTCACCTTAGAGCTCTGATTCCTGTTTTAAACCCACTTACATTTTGAATTCCAGTACAACCTCTGACAAAGATAACCACAGTCTATCTGTGCATTGCATTCAGTTTATCAACAGCATTCTTGGACTCCATTGCCCTTTTTCAATCTTCTTGTTTTCTCACACATGGAATACATGCCTATGTCCTTGTAGCCATTTTTTTTATGTCTTCCTACATCATTATATAACCTTTTCGAAATGGGGTATTAAGGACTCCAAGAAGTATTGAAGATATAGGAATGTTAGGTATTAATGCACTTACATAAAGATGTGTTCTATTTTGGTAAAGCAAACTGCTGTGATAACTTTATAAAACAAATCTGTTGTATTTGCCTGTGTGATTATAATATGAGTTGAAGAAGTGCTAATAAAATTATCCTCATCAACAGTGAACTGGAAACAAAAATATCAGTGATATAAATAAGTGGGTAAATGGAGCATTTGTCCTATTTCCAGAGACAGACTGAATGCTCTTCTGATGGGAGCCAACAACAATGTTAATGATTAGCTTGGAAAGAATAATTTTGAGTGAGTTAGGCAGTGTTTTTATTAGAGAAGCTAAAAGAAATATGGAAGACATCTTTGGGTACTCTGGGAGGACATAGTTCATTGGAACATTTTAGGCTACCTCACCTGAGTGGAACTAGATGATCCTTGAGGTCCCTTCCAACCTTACCATTCTACGATTCTATGATTTATTTTGTGAAGGTGAGATTTGCTGTACATTCTGTTGGGCTTCTTGGCTATAAGATACATAGGTAGGTCTGATAATATATTAATAAAATTGATGCCTTAATATCAGTATTTATCAGTATTGGTTCAGCTTATTATTCTGTCAAATTGGTGTAAGAAGTTCACAAAGCTTCTCTCTAAGATTTGCTAAGCACTGAATTTGTTTTATGTGGAGAAATTTATCATTTGTTTTAATAAAGGACCGTGAATGAATATTCAATCAGAACAATGAGAAGAGGCCATGAGAATGAATCTTTAAAAAAATAAAATAAAATAAAATATGAATATGTAGGCAGTGGATGTGATGGCATACATGATCAGGACTTTATTTTAGAAGTCCAGTACTTCTGCTGTCAAATGTTGAATATAACTCAGACTTGGCTGAGATTATTGTGTACAGTATGAAATTCCTTACAGACCCACAACTGCAAGATCAGTCAGATGAGTTGATTCACCTCTCAGAAGGAGCAGTTTATCTCAAACTAGTACTCTTAAATTAGCACAAGCAATTGTCAGTTATCAACACTCTAACTCCATGTTTCATCAGCTCTCTAAGAACTGGGTTTGTTACATCATGGCTGCACTTATTTATTTATTGAATTTGAGGAAAGGAAGGAAGGAAGGAAGGAAGGAAGGAAGGAAGGAAGGAAGGTGAAGGAAGGAAAATTAATTCTGTAACCTCTGCCTATCAGAACAAACCATTTGGGAAAGACTGTAAAAATTAGTATGGCATTTGATCTGTGAGAGGTTCACCTACAGAGAGTTTTTTGATGATAAAAATATTCTAAAGAAATATAAATGTAGCTGAAGGCTCCTTTAAGAATAATATATTCTCTTCTTGGAAAGGTCAAACTGTGTCTGCTGTTCTCAGCCAGCTCTGGAGAAATCAAGCTTGGCACCATGTGTTACCACAGAAGTTTTCCAGAATATTTTCCCCACTTAAAGAAAATAGAAACAACACTAATTGAAATAAACTGTCAGAAATAATGAAATGCTCATTAACTCTAATTGTCATCACTTTCACTTTTCATGATAGTTATGAAATGATAAATCAAAGGAATCAAAAAATTTAACAAACCTGCTAAGAAATCCATAAATTTTGAGATCCCCTGCCCCCTTCAGCCAACACAAGTAGCAGAAAATGAGATCCTTGCTGTGTTTCTGTAAAAAGAAAAAGACAAGAAACATCCAGCTTCCACTGACCTCTTCACCTCCATTAAGCACTGACTCCATTTGAAATCTGTAAGTAGCTCTGTTCTGTATGAGGTGGTGGAAATTTCTATCTTGGAATACAGACTTTGTTTTCTGGTTTTATATCTGTCTTGCCTTGGCCTAATGAAATCAGCCAGGAGTGGGTTGGCTTAACTGTATTACATTGTGATCTACAAGGGAAAAAAACCCCTTTCCTTTGCTCAATCATCTGTTTATCAGTTTTCTTGTAGGAAAGACACTTAACAGTCATTACTGTAAGAAATGGAAGAATCTATCCAATGAAAACTAAACATCTCCATAGTAGCACTAAAACCAGCTGATAATCTACCTGACAAACAAAAACACTTGGCCCAGTGGTCACACACAAAGCTTAGGTCAGAATTCATTCAGCTTATGTCTATCCCTTCTTCTGTAGCCTTAAACAAATACTTTTGCTTCTTTCTGCTGGTTTTCTTTCTGGGTCTTTTCTTATGCTTCTCATTTATCAACTCTTCAAAATCATTAAACTTTTCTATTCCATGTTTTGTACCAACAACCACAGACAAGAAGATCCCTGTACTTGTTTAACCAGCCCAATAATGTTGGGGGTTTAATAATTAAAAACAATACAAACAGAACCATCAAATGTTTGAAGTTGGAAGGGGCTTTTAAAGGACATCTCGTCCACCCCCCCTGCAGTGAATAGGGACTAGATCAGGTTGCTCAGAATCTTGTTCTACCTGATCTTGAATGTATCCATGATTGGAGAATCTACCAGGTCTCTGGACAACCTGTTCCAGTGTTTAACCATCCGTGTGAAAGAGGAGTTGTAATCTTTCTCACGCACATCTTCATACCATTCTCTAGGTATTTACCTTTGCTGAAATAAGCCTTTCTCATGATTACACATTGATTTTAAACATTATTATTTCTGCCAAGCCACTAATTACTACAACAGACAGAAGATGGCCTGAGTATGGATCACAATCTGGTAGTTATAATTGACAAAGAATTTCATGTGGTAAATGCTCAAGAGAAGATTAGATGGAAAGATTATGGTAATATAAAATGCTTTAAGTTATTACAAATGATTTAAGGTATGTAAATAATACTTCCATATGTCCTTGATATATTTTTCACTTTAGACATCTGTTTGAGAATTACACTACACCCACAAATTTAATTTTTGTTAGAAGTATTAGCAGATGCCAAATCCCAGTTTTAAACAAACCAGTTTAGTGGAACTGGAAAGCATTAATGCATCATTTTGAAAGAATCTTGCTTGATTTTGAGGAAATCATGCATCTATCCTAACACCTGACTCAGTTCTTCTGTAAGAACCACATGGCATTTTTGTTCCCATTTATGGGAGGGATCCAATTTGCAAGCATATAGTTTTAACAGTAGAGGCAGATGTTTCTGATAGCCTGGAGAGCTAGATACTGTGTTCTTAACCTGGATACCTGAAGGATATCAGTCTTGAGAGCTTTAAAGGGCACTCACCTCTGGTGTTGCCTCTATGGAGAACTTCAACGATTCCTTCAGCAGGTTGGTTAAATGCTTAAACTGAGTAGATGGGACACTAGACCATGATCTTCTCTTTGTCACATGGTCTGTACATGTGACCCTTCAGAGTGCTGAGCATTTTGTCTTCAAAAGGGAGATAAAATCCTATGCCCAGAAAGTCTACAGTCAAAACAGGGAAGACAGAGACATGATGAGAGTGAGACAGAAATAAGGTAGATAATGTGAATTTTAATAATGTTTTAGACTTGAGGTTGAAAAGGGAAACCATATCTGGAAAGCTCCAGTCCAGTAACTGGGTCTGCAGACCATGTTACCAATAACTCTATATTAACCACAGTGCTAGAGACAGAAGGGAGAGAGCATATCAATGGCAGCCGCAGATCTAGAATGACCTACCTTGGAATCACCAAAACAGGTTCATCCTGGGAATAAGGAAGGGAGATCAAAGTCCCTGGCTGGCTGGATAACGAAGCAAGGAGAGGAGAGCACCAAAGAGATATCCTGTTCTGAATACTAAAACATTTCCTTTTTTCCTTTTTTTTAACTTCAGTTTCTTATATTTTATCCTAAAATAAACTTCCAATTTTATCATATGTACACAATATACAACAAGACTTATTTATACTGTTAATAACTTCTAAGACACCTTTTTTTTTTATGTTTTTATCTGAAGAAAAGCTACTTTCTTTATAAAGTAAGAAAAAAAATTTTTAAATCTTCTGCTCAGGGATGTCTAGGAGCAATCTGCATCAGTGATTGGATTATGTACTAACAGCATTACTTATCCCCATCTGAGAGGTGCCCTACAGTGAAAAGCTCCAAAGAAAGACACTGCATTAAGAGAAGATTTCGAAGTCTGATTGCATTCTGTTTCCATCTCTCTGCAGGGCTGGCTGTCAGTGGCATTCAGAGCTGTGCAGCAGAAGAGGAAAAATAACTCTCTCTTTCCTTAGCATATGAGTCACCTGTGATTGAAAGCATCTTTACCCTGGTTTAAGGTCTGGCCAGGGAATGTGATCCAGAGTTCACTGAGAATTTGTGTTGACTTCATACAGGTTCAACTGTGACTCGTCTTTTTCAGTTGGAAACTGATTATTTTACAGCATCATGAATGTGAAGGAATAAAGTGTGCAAATCGTATAGTGAAGATGCAGTTTATAAACACTCTCTCAGGCAGTGAATCTAGATCCAGATGGTATACAATATGAAACCAGAGAATCTGGATCCAGATGGTATGCAATATCAAACTAGTGATATCTCTCTGAGCACATTTTAAAGTAATTAATATTACCATGGATTTCCTCCAGATTTCTTTCTTGTCATGAATATGGAGCATTACACTCCCTTAGGAGGGGAAAATTGCAAAGTTTTCTCTGTTAACCACTGAGTAACTTCTTTACTTGCATCATACAGTAATCCAGTAGGTCATGGCTTGAATTCCAAGAGTTGGAGAGACTGGCAAGATGTCAATGGTTTTCTGCTGAATAGGTTTATGGAACAGTTTCTTAAATGTGGAAAAGCTTTCCCAAATGTCCCCAAAATTTCTGTTGTGGTGTTTTAACTCTCTTGAAGAACCTCCTAGAAACAAAACCTTAGACAATTTATAGAATTTAAAATAGACATATGAATGTGAGAAAAAGGTGTTTCAGTTTCTATTGAAGTATATGTTTGTACAACATGGAATAGAAAGAGATCTCCACACTAGAAAGATTCTGACTTTTCTCTCAGAGTACTATTTTATTCTATTTTTATAAGGGTTAAAAGATTGGAAAACTACCCCGTTTTGGCATTCACATCTAATTGTCTATCAAATTCTTTTCTGCATGAACAGGAAATATCTGCATGGCTTGCAAAAGGTAGGAGTCATTTAAAAACCTTCAGTCTTTTTATATCACAAATCACAGAGCAGCAGCTGCATGGAAAAACACATTTAAGATGAAGAATGAAAATACACCTACAATTAAAACCAAGATCTTTTTCAGCAGAAGTTATTGCTCATGAAACGGGGAAATTGGTGCCTATTTCAACACTTGAGGGTCAGAACCTCCAGAGGTATCAGATCATTTAACTCCGGTAAAGTGAAAATGCAGGAACTGACTACCTGCCCTTGGGATTTCATAAGCATCATTTGTTTATTTTCCTTTACATGAAATAACATTAGCATAGAATACTTTCTGCCCTTTGTGCATGTAAAATTGTCCAGTGCTAGTGCTTTCCATTGTTGAGCACTGATATTTGTCCTCAGTTTTTATTCAAGAGTTCTAATGCTTAAAATGTTCTAACATCCTAAGTGACTGATGAATGAGGTTTTGCTTTGCTCATTCAGCATCTTCAGATAGGTAGATAGATAGACAGGTAGGTAGATAGATAGGTAGGTAGATGGATGATTTTACTGGTGTCACAGCAACCATATTTGCATTGTTCTTTTTTTTAAATTATTTTATTTTTTTCCTCCACTAACATATTTCCAAGTTTTTCCATCAGTCAATATTAGTAGACTATAATCTAGTAAAAGTCAAACATTATTAGTTGGATTTTTTTGTTTGGTTTTTTGGGTTTGTTTTTTTTTTTGGTTGGTTGGTTGGTTGGTTGGCTTGTTTTTTTTTTTTTTTACTTGGCATAGTTGTTTAACCTGGTACACAAAGTATTACGTTTTGGTACTGATGGGGAAAAAAACCAACAACAACAACAACAAAAAACTAAAACCACAGCTAGTTTTAATTTAAGTCTGATGCTTTCTTGGTTGGTTGTTTGGGTTGGTTTTGGGTTTTTTTTTTATTGTGGGCAAATCACTTAATCTTCTCTTACTGCTGTGTCTATAATGAGGATTGCCAAATGTCCCTAACAGCTTCTAGTGTCACTATCATCAGTGCAACAGTAATAGCAAAGAGCACTTCATTATAAAAATACTCCAAAAAAAGCAAAAGTAAGAATTTAAATTTTGCAGTTTCAAATATTTAAATAATTGATAACTATTTCCCTTGTCTCTGTAGCCCTACAACTTTGCAAACCTGGCTAGAATGTTTCAAGAGGAAACAAAAGCAAAACAAAAAAACTTCACATTGATTAAAACGTGAGAAGGCAAAATTACTAAAATGTTAAGTAAGTTAAATATCCACAGAAAAGAAAATTATATTCTGCTGAAACACCTTCTCACAGGTGAGAAACAATGCAGACAAGTGCCAGGATATTTTGGATTCTTCTTGACTGTTAGTGTTGATATCAGATGATCTCACTTCCAAAGTCAGAAATAAAACTAATCAACTGCAAAGGCATTTGCTTTTTCATAATTGTTTTCTCTTTCATCTACCTACTTTTTGTCCTTCACCTTTACTGTGTCTCACTGATGAACCATATAAACTTGAAAAATAGTTCTGCATTCATTGTTCACATACTTGGGTTCTTTTAAGATATAAATCCTTTACATCCCAGGATAGTGATACTGTAGACTTGAGCTTCACAGAAATAGATGTTGTATCTTGACACTGTTTTACCATGACCTACATTTCTTTAACAATACCTCTAAACTGCACTCCATATTTACTTCCTTGATTTCCCATAAGCAAATATGAACCTTGGATGAGCTTGAGGGAACACCACTTTGTGACAGTTGAGTTAGAAAGTTGTGGCTGTGTACAGCTCTGCTTATATAAACACTTCTCAGCTGGCATGACCTTACTAAGCAATGTAATACAAGGACAAAATTACTTGAGGAGGAACTGCATGCAAGAAAAGTTGGAATTTGTCTGGTCAGACAGTGGGATCTCCCCTGTTACAGGAGATCCACTGAGTATGGGATCTCAAGAAGAGTTACAGGTCAGACTATGCTGGTGTGGATGAGGTGTAGTGGAGCTGAGCTATGAATGCATGGGCTCTAGGCACTGCCCATGATTAGAGAATATGAACTGGGAGCTAAACAGACAGATACGCTGAGAGGAGCTTGGCAGGCCTCTTGCAGCTACCAGCCAACATATGCTAGTTCAGATGACTCTAGGACCCTGTTGCGAATTTTTAGGCCAAATGGTAGAGTCAGAGGCCCAGATGATAAGCCATAAAAGAGGAAAGACACTGGGGAGGCCTTAGGGGCTTTCTGTTATTGCAGCTCATATGAATGTCCTGGTGTCAGTTGCAGCCACTGGCTGGGTGAATGCTAACAAAATTGCATGTTTCTTTTCAAGCTCATGGCAGTAAATGGGAGGAAGGGAGATTTCTGCTTGTTTTGCTGGATCCTCAGAGAACCATAGAGATCATCCCAATAGGCAAGAGATCAGCAGTATTCATTACTCCTGTGTGATGCCTGCCAATGACATATCCAGTATGTCTAAGCCTCAATCATCCTTCAAAATCCTGTATGTCACTCGTCCTGCATTATTCATTTAACAGCACCCATTATCCAATTCATTAGGGAGTGCTACATTTTGGCATAAAGAGGATCTCTAAGTATTTGGTCCAGGCAGTTAAAATCCCCATATAGTCTTCTACCTTTTTATAATGTTTAGGCACCGCTTGAAAAACAGCTGTGGCAAGAGAGAAAACTGAGCTTTTCACAACTCAGTGTATGTCACTGATTACTGAAAACCATAAACTCATGATTCTTGGAAGTTTAACCCTGAAATTAGCATAGCATAATGACTATGTCTCATCACTAAAGTCACTTGCAAAAGATACAGTAGCAACTTTCTCACTCTGGTTTCCTACTGATATGCTGATCTAATGCAATGTAATGAATGCAGAAAAGTTTACTTTCATGCTTTTTCTTTTTTTTAAAGCTCAAAGGTTTATACTTCTAATTCAGATTTATCATCTGAATTCTCTCAAGTGATGATCAGAGCATGAGCAACATTATATGCCTATTAGCGATGTCCTCTGCTCTTATCCACTCAATTAAACGACATTACGCCAGAAAGAATGGAACAACATGGATGTATTTCGGTTGAGGATCCACCCTACTGAATACATTTGAACATGGGGGGTTTCAGCTAGGATGTGATGTCAAAGAATAGAGACCAGTGTTTTAAAAATTGGCATTGACAATTCCCTTAAATAATGGGAATCTCAGCATAACAGTTATCTGTGTTAAAAGAGGACTGATTTAATCAAGCCATATCTAAATCTATACCTCAATCCTTGCATCTAATTATGGCTTAGAATTATGTTTTTCATTCTACCTATCCCACTCCCCAATTAGGATTCAGGCAGCAAAATAATGAGCTTTAGCAGTAGGTAGGTGTTTAAATCTCTTCTGATCTTGAAGAGGTACAAAATGAAACCCTCTGCTTTTGAGCTCTGATGTGTGCAGTGGCACAAGCAGGGCTCTGAGCAAGGGATTGTTCTCATCCACTTGATTTTCAGAGCATGACATATGCAGGACCACCTACTCTCTCCACATTTGTTTTCCTGATTTTGATGAGATACACAGTGAAATGGAACATCTAAGGAAAGACATAAAGCTTTGCCCATGGGGATTTTGCACCTAAGCCAGCTGCGGCAAATTATACCAGAGACATCACGGGCAGCAACAAAGGCAGCACCGAATGCCATGAGCTAAAGATGTCAGCACATTCCATTCAGAACTTGAACTGAAACCCTCTGCAGACTTTCACATCACAGCTAAAGGTTTTGGAATGCCCTTCTGAGCACAGCACTTGTAAAGATTTTTCCTTCCTCTGGCTGACTTCTTTTCCCAGATGACAACAGCCTAAGAGAAGTACATTCCCATGAAGACCACGTGCTACAGTTACTTAGAGCTGTGAAAGAATACGTCATAATCAAGCATTTTAGAACAGCAGCATTTCAATGTTTATTTTATTCACATATTTTCCATTACAGGAAGTATTGCCAATTTTAGATTGGTCCTGGCCATAACTAACATGCCATAGCAGTTTTTCAGGGGGAAAAAAATTTTTTTAAAAATTAAAAAAATATTGCAAACCTTCCAATAGTTCCTTAATAAGCATCATTCTGGTTCACACATCTTCATGAAGAATTCTAAAATGTTTCATAAAAATGTGTGCTGATCCAATGCCTGTTTAGCAAAGATTTTAGAATAGTATCTGATCATTATGTATTCTAGTAGAGAAAAACCAAGAAACACATCACCCAAGAAAGATTAACATTGCAGTACAGTTACTCCCATTCAAACAGGAGCTAGCAAAGGAGTGAAAGCAATTAGATACAATTTTAACCTGTGGTAAGTGTAGGTCACTCTTGCTCCATATATGCAGTATTGAAAGAGGACTCAGCTAAGTTCCATTAATTTGCATTTGCCAAGGACTAACACTGAGATCTTTTAGAGTTCCCATAATTCAGATGGCCCTCTATCATCTGGATTAATACATCTTGAGCCTTTATTTGCCTTGTGCTGAGGATAAGGATGAGGACAAACAGTGTAACTTAGTTATAAAATATTTTTTTTCAGAAAGATAGAACATGCAAATCTCGTTATGGCAAGGAGTAATCTTCCAGCCGTGTTGGGGCCAAAAATACATCTATATGGTCAACGCATAAAAAGTGGCAGGGGAAAAAAAATAAAAAGAAAAAAGAAGAAGCAAAGAGCAAGAAACTACTGAGATACATACAATTATAAATCTAACGGAGTAGTGAGTTGTGCTTTGAAGCCCTCAACATAAGGAGATGGAGCTGATGAATCAGGTCCAGAGGAGGGCCACAAAAATGATCAGGGGCTTGGCACTTCTTCTACGGGGACAGGCTGAGGGAGCTGGGTTGTTTGGTCTGGGGAAGAAAAGGCTCTGGGGAGTATCTGAAGGGGGCTTACAAGAAGGCCAGAGAGGGACTGATTACAAAGGATTGTACTGATAGGAAGAGGGGTAAAGGTTTTAAACTAGACAAGAGTAGATTTAGATTGAATGTTAGGAACAAGTTCTTTAACAGGAGGGTGGTGGAACACTGGAACAGATTGGTGGTTCTGTTGTCTGGAGAGGTAGTTGAGACCCCATCCTTGGAGGTATTCAAGGCCATGCTCAACAAGTTTCTGAGCAACCTGATCTGTTTGGAGGATGTCCCTGTTCACAGCATGGAGGCTGAAATAGATGACCTTTGGAGGTCCCTTCCAACCCAAACCATTCTATGATTCTACAACTTTCTTGAATATTACCTGTCTTGGATATAGCCTTTTGCAGAGTTCATGCTCCTATTTTAAAATCTCCTTTTAGTTCAGATTTCTTCCATTTTAGTAGACTAGAAGTTCACATTTTCAACTAAGATTCTGGGCTTTTACCTTTGCAGTGACGACCCTTTGGCAAATGCGATATAAATAACAGCAAAATCCCTCTAGGCAGCACATCCTTTCCTTATACCCACTAGCAACCAGCACTTAATACTCTTAGAAAAGAGGCACTTTGCTTCTGAACACAGCGAGGTCTGATCTTTCAACTAGTTTTAAGCAGGCTTAGTGCTCTGTGCACTTTTCGTTTTTAACAGATTTTCTACCTACCCACAGTTCAGTGCTGCCATTCCCTACAGAGCAGCTGGCAGATGTAAACCCATTGTTTTTGTGTTAGTTGTAGACCAGGTGATTCCTTGTACTGCTGCGCTGAATATCCAAAGCATTTTGACATCCTCCAGGATGAAAGGTGTGATGTTATATGATTATCATAACTGTACCTTCTCCTCCTCCTGCAAGTGTCTGAAGAATCCTTCATGGCCATGTTAGTGGAAGGAGTTTGGTGACCACTAGTCACCCGTCTCCACCTGGGCATCAAGCCACTGACCACTACCCTTTGTATGTGACCATCCATACAATTCCTGAGGAGAGGAGAGGAAAAGATGTCACAAGAATAACTGTTATACCATATATTTCCATTTGTCAGCAAAGCCTTTGAGAGGGAAATCAAAGACCTCTGAACTCTGTTTTCCCTCTCCTCAGAGGAATATACACAGTGTGCTGACCTCAGTGTACTGCTCTAATTTTCGCTCTTTGCCTAACTTCGCCTTTGCCCTGCAATCACAACTCTTTCAAGTAAATGTATTAAACTTTGTTTGCAAATATTCTGGTTTTAGATTAATGAGCCTTCTAGCAAGGTTCCCAAGGGCAGAGTATGAGACTGTCTGCTTGGACCTACTCAATTACAAGTTTGTCCTTCATTTTAACACATTTTTTATGTACAGTGATAAGAAAGTGAAGAGGGGAGAGAGAAAAATTATTAATTGGAAAATGAACTGAAGCCCATGAAATAAAGCTCTTGAATGTCTACTAAAATTCACAGCTTTGATAATGTCTTTTAACTTAAGATATAACATTGTATCATTCATCTTTGACTTTTCATTTCTTCAGATAAGTGTTTTAAAAGAATGATTTTCATTTTCAAAAGGAAGCAGGAAACCCACCTGAGTAGTTACTTTAGCCTTCACTTGCAAAAAGAATATAATAAAGACAATAAAAATGTGGAGAGACACCAAATGAGTGAAAAGTAAAATTTCTCAGATGCACAGTAAAAAAAAAAAATTTAAAAATTATAGCCTTGACACATCAAGTGAAATTCATCTGGCCTGGCATTGGTGTCAGAAATAGTGGTATAATTCTGCATTGTCAGTAGAGTCAAATAGGTACATCCAGGAGACAATTGTTTTCATCCAGAGATAGATGCACATGACAGGTCACATGAATTGCCCTTTGGAGATAGTTACTTCTCTCATTAACTATGGAGGGACTCCACAGTGACAGTTTGAAGCCTGGTTATTCCATTACAGATACCTTAAATCAGGCTAGATTAATCTCACTGAGAATGACCTTACAATATGAAATCCAGGTGTCTAGCTATTCTATTAAAAAGCTCTAGAAGCATCAGAAAGCTCTAGTTAACACCAATCCAAGCTCAAAAAGTAGAAAATAAAAAGGTAAAAGACATTATAGCAATTTAAAACAGAGAGTAAGAATCCAAGGGAAAGAAAATGATAACATTAAATAGGAAATATTAGGCTAGAGAGTAGCAAAAAGCTAACCTCAGCCAATATAAAGTCACCTTTCAATAGTCACAGACAGTTAATGCTGCAGGGAATGAGTTCCAGGGTCTGAAAATGTCACTTTATGCATTGTTAAAAGCACCTGTCTTCAACACAAAAATAAACAAACAAATGAAAAACACTAGGTGTATTACAGTAGAAATGAACTAAATGTTGGGGGTTTCATTTTTTTGGTGTGGAAAATGAGCACTCAAGGCATTTAATCATTATGAGAAACTGAATATTGATTTCATTTCTGTGTCATTAGCTCTTTCTCTAGACAAAATTGACTGTCACTAATCAAAACTAGCCAATCCCTTCTAAAATGTAACATTTGTAGAGCCAATCATTAAATTTGCCTTTATCTTGAATAATGCAGAGCAAATTCTCAGTTACTGCAGTGGCTTTGGCCTTTAAGGAGGTTTGGAAAAGGACTCTGGAAAAGAGTGGCTTTGTCTATGCGACTTTTCAAGCACTAAAATCAAGACCATTATTACCCCAGTAAGTGTCATGGAATAGAAGACATGTTAGTAGGCCAGATATTTTGAATGTAGCTTGGATCAAAACACAAATGCTTTCTAAGATCCAGCCCACCAAAAAAAACGTAGGGAAGTTTAGTGTGGGTAAAAGGATTATGCAGAAGATCATCCTGGGTACTGTTGGAAAGCATTTAAAGAATAAAGCTACTATCAGATGCAGTAGCCATGGGTTCACAATGGGAAGAATATAGATATAATTTATATATATTCTTCTATGATAAGGTCACCCACTTGTGGTTGAAAGGAAGGAGGATTTTATTAAGGCTTTTGACACTGTCCCTCACAGCATCCTTCTGCACAAGTTGTTCAGCTGTGAGATGAAAATTTCATGGCACACAGGGTGGAGAACTGGCTGAATAGCAGAGCTCCAAGGACTGTAGTGAATGGGACTACATTTGGCTGGTGATCTGTTACCAGCAGTGCTATACAGGGCTCAATTTTAGGGTCAGTTCTGTTCAATAAACTTATTAATGATCTGCATGTATGAGTTGGATGCATCATTAGGAAGTTTGCTGATGATACCAAACTGGGAGATGCTGTTGATTCTCTTGTGGGACAAAAGGCCTTGGAGGTGAATCTAGATAGTCTAGAGCACTGGAAAACCATTAATGGCAGGACATTTAACAAGAACACATGCCAGGTTTTGCACCTGGGATGAAGTAATGTCAAGAGTAAGTATTAATTGGGAGAGGAGTGGCTGAACAGCAGCTTTGCAGAAAGAAATCCAGGGCTTCTGGTTGACAGTAGCCTCAGTGAGACCCAACAGTGTGTCCTTGCAGCAAAGACAGCAAATTGCATGCTGGGATGTATCAAACAGCATAACCAGACAGTCAAAAGACTCACCTTTGAGTCTTGAGCATTGGTGTGGCCTCACCTGGAGTGAACATCTAGACCCCACTATTTAAGCATATTAAAGTTCTTGAATGCATCCAGAGAAAAACATGTCTGAGGAGTGGCTAAAGACTCCAGATTTTTCCAGTTTGGAGAAAAGAAGGCTATGGGGTGATCCTACAGCTTCTTGAGGAGTTGATCTCTTCTCGCTGGGATTCAGTGACAGCACATATGGGAATGGGTCAAAGTTGTGTCAGAAGAGGTTTAAATTGCACTGTTCTAGTGTGAGGTGCCCCTGCCCATGTCACGGGGGTTGGAACTGGATCATCTTTGTGGTCACTTGCAACCTAAACCATTCTATGAGTCTATGATTGCAAAAAGGGTGGTCAGATACTGGAACCAGTTTTCTAGAGATGTGATTGATGTCCCAAGCCTGTCAGTGTTTAAGAGAAGCTTGGACAACCCAGTTAACAACATAATTTAACTTTTGGTGCACTCCAAAGTGGTCTGGTAGTCTTCATAGGTCTTGTCTCTTCTCTTCTCTTCTCTTCTCTTCTCTTCTCTTCTCTTCTCTTCTCTTCTCTTCTCTT
>VWZE01022409.1:52949-82578 GCA_013396675.1 Eubucco bourcierii
TCCCTTCCCTTCCCTTCCCAAATCCCATGAATAGAATCCATAAAATGTGCTTGGGGAGCTGGACCTACAATCAGCCAGCAACATAAGATTCATAAGACCAGAAGACAGCAAACAAGAAGAAGCCTGAATCCAAAGTTCTCCAATTTGGATAAGCTGTTAGGAAGGGGTAAATACAGCAGGCAGTTCCAACAGTTATTCAATACCAGCATGGTTAGGATATCCTTCTGGGAAAATGGTGAAGCCCTTGGTCTAGTGTGGTCTCAGATAAAGTATTCTCATGCATAATATAATGAAGAATAATGTCACTGCTTTTCAAAAAATGAAGGGTGTTCAGCTTGTCAAGGTCATGGCATGTCTGAGCATATGGGATCAGTGTCAAGCTACCTCTCTTTGATGCCTATATATTATTAGTGTGGAAAAGGGACTGAGATTCTAGCTTGTCTTGCTTGAGTCATTCTGCTGGGGATAGACTTCAACATTTTAAGCATCTAAAAGGGATACCTGAATATCAGGTCCTGACAGTATTCAGTGGGACTACACTGATTATGTGCCAAGCCAACTTAAAAATTAGTTTTGATGTATTTTCCAGAGGCCTTTCAAAACCTCTTAAAGGTCAAATACCATTTACTGGCATGTATCAGGGACAGATGAGTTCAGCTTTACAAGCTGCCTCTTAAGATTGTTATTTTTAATGTAATTTGAATTAGAAGCAACTTGTAACTACATGGTTGTAAAGTCAGAATAAATTCACTGGAGTGTCCTCTTAAGAAGAAGCTGTAACTGAGTTGATGTGCAAGTAGATTTTTGCCAGCAACTTAACAGGAGTTTAGGCTCCGTATTTTCAATCTGTATGAACCAAACAAGAGTATCATCAACCACTTGATGTCTCAGTTTACTTCCTTGTTGTTCAAACAGTTTTATTTATCTATCTCCTACCTTCACTCAATAATATTTATAATGTCTTACGGAAATTAATTTTGAAAAAATACAGAACAAGGAATGAAAACAGGACCTCCTATTGCCTCTCCAAGTAATCAAAATCTGAATCTAAATAGTTCTATGGCAACTGGCTGAGAAAAGTATGTTTTCAATTACTTTATTTCCTTGTATAAACTGCACAACTAAATCACACTTTATGAATAAATAAACAATGTAATTTGGTTGGTGGGGTTCGGAGGTTGTTTTGTTTTGGGGTTTTGTTCATTTCTTCAGGTTTTTTTGTCATGGGTTTCTTTTTTTTTCTGGTTTAGTTTTTGGTTTTTTTGGGGGGTTGGTTTTCTGTTTTCTTTTTTAGTGGGAAATAAACAAGAAGAAATAGGTAATAATCAAACCCACCCAGCATCAGCAAACTTCTCTCATTACACTCTGAGCAACAGCAAGATAGGGAAAATAGCAGATCATTATGTTTGATGAGTATAATTACACTTTTTCAAAAAAGGGGGGAAATTCAGGTTTATTACTACACCTGGTTGTGGGTTTGGTTTTTTAATAGATACCTTTAAATTCGCTGAATGGGCAGCAGCAGAAAAAATTATTCCTTCTCGCTGTTTGATGGCCTCCAGTAATGCTTAAGAAAAATTGTTTTCCATTCCACTGAACTGTAAAATAAACAAAACAAACCCTTCACTAAATGCTCTAAAGGCCAAAGGGTCTCAATGAATGAACTTCAAATGGCTGCTTTGCTCATCACAGAAAAAATCCATTATGTGATTGTGTTTCGAAATGGTGTAGCATATTTTGGGTGCTACAGCATTTTAAAATAATAAGGGTTGGAAATAAATAATAAACTGGTGAAGAGGCAGAAACTAAGCTGCTCCGTAAATCTAAATACAAATGTATTTCAATGTCATTTTCTATACACAGAAAAATGCACAGAACTAAATAAATTCTATCATTTATAGTGAGCGTTATGTTTTCCTGTACTTTTCAGCTTACTTTCATGCCTTCCATGAAAGAGAATCTCATGACCTTTTCAGTATTAGCCTCAAGACATAGCTGAGCTATTCTTTTCATATAGAAGCCTAAGACCCCAGCTGGCTAGCATGAAAGCTAACTCTGCAGACAAATCTCTAAGAAAACATGGGATAATGCTCATCTGTATTTTGGGGAGTATTTTATTTCTTTTTACAGAAGCCATCAATGCACTTAAACATAATGGCTTTCTGTAGGTTTTTAGGTTTAACCAAAACCCGGCGAGACCAAGTACTAATTATCATGCTGCCCTGAGTGTTACAGACTAATAAAAGATTGAATATAAAGCAGAGTCATAAGACTTTCTGGTAACTGTCTCACTTTTACTACATCTGTTAGAAAAATGTACTACTGGTGGCTTAAGATTTCTAGCTCTGTGTTCATCACTGGAAAATAAAATTCCTGTAGTACCTGTTCTGCTGCAAGAACTTTAGGAGGTGATTTCCAGCATCTCAGTAGGATTTCTGAGAGCTTCACTGCAAAGTTTACTTTTTCTAAGGGATTTCTTTACAACAGACTAACAATTAGGGCAGAGCTTTTACTTAGTTTTGTCTTCTTTGCCTTTGTCAGGAAGGCTTCTTTCACTAGCGTATACCATCCTCAGGATTTTCTATTAACGGTGGTAATAGGTAATGAAATACAGAAGACATGCTTGAAAATCCAGGGATGAAGTTCACATTGTACTCCTCAGAAAGGGCTTTGAAACAGTATCTAAGACATCTTCAGGGGCTCTTCGAAACCTGTCCTTGCACCAATTCTCATTCACAGACATTCAAATCCAACAACTCTCTGACTCCACACAGAGTTTCTGTCTGACAAGACAGCCTTATAGAATCATAGAATGTCAGGGGCTGGAAAGGACCTTGAAATCTGGTCCAACCCCCAAACACCAAAACAGATACAAGCACTAGGGAAGCCTGCAGGCCTCCAGATGTAGCTGCCCTCTTACTGTAGCTCTTGGTAAGAACAGAAGCCACTCAGGTTTGTAGCTTCTATAGAATGAGGTATTTAGCAATTTGAGTTGCGTATATCCTTTACCAGTTGTTGACCATCTGGTGACCATAGTTCTCAAGGAAAACCATCAGGGCAGAAAGGATTTAATCCACAAGATGTCCCCTGGAGCATACTGATAGAGAGGAATACAGAATAGTACAATCTTTGTGTTTTGGTACTAGTGCCTATGACACAGGTTTCAATGAGTACTACCTGATCAGAGACCTTACATGGTGCCTTTATTAATGGCACTAGACTGTCTATCAAGCCAAATCCTATTGCACTCTACCCACATACAGCATGCTCGTCTGAAATTAGATACTTTGAAGAGATTCTTCAGAAAATTAGCAGTAAAACACCTTAGTTGAAGAATTGTCAGATTACCTGTACAATTGGATTTTGGATAGCCCTGCAGTGAAGTACGTTCTAGATCAAATAGGGTTCAGAAACTACAAGAGGTCATCCATTCAATATTGTCTCAAAAATGCTAGACTGCTCAGGTAATTAGTGAAATATTTTCATTGTGTAAGGCTCAGAACTATGTGGCACTGCAGTGGTTAGATGTCGAGGACAATTCAAAGTACAAAGGGAAGGCCATGCTGAACACTTATGAAAATATAACTTGGTCATGGAAATGCCCTTCACGGTGGTATTACTGACAAAATGGAACACAATTTCCTTAGTGTCTATGTCGAGCTAACTTGTACTTGACAACTCCTCAGCTCCTATTATTAGGATAAGACTGTGCCTGCTTCTAGCCCTATGCTGTGTGATTGCATATGGACACAGGAGTATAGGGAAATGAGAAGACTTTTCAAACCATTGCAAAGCAGTCACATGAAAAATGCAGAATGTACCAATGCCTTGTGTATTTTTTAAAGACTCTGAACTGCTTGGGTTAATGCTATTAGAAGAAATCACTCAAGCAACTGTCATCAAATGAAACATTAATGACATCAAAACCATACACATACTATTCTTCAAGCTTTGTCTCTAGCAGGAACAAATAGAGATTGAACCTGCAATATACTTTTCCCAACAAGCATGTAAATAAAGCCATACCTAATAATGTTGTTCTTCCACGACTTTGCAGATTAAATTCTGTTTCTGTAACAGTAGATATGAAACTATTCAATCATAATAAGCATATGCTCATTCCAGAAAGCTCTTTCTGAACATTAAAAAAAAAAAATGCTTTCCTTCTCTGGCATGGAGGTTCTACTAATAAATTAAGTGTCTATATACAATAGTTAGAATTGCTACCAAAAGTGGAAACTCTGGTAATTTCTACCAAAATAACGTCTGACATATTTTTCTCTTGGGTTATGGTGCCATTTGACAACTAGGGGAGACCTTTAAATAAAAGGGAAGAGCTATTCAAGATTATTCTTTCCATACTCCCACAGAAGTCAAGACCCAAGCAGCTTCTTAAATGTTGACAGAAGGCAATATAGGACCAGTTAACACTTCAGCACATTTCTAATGCCCTTTTGACCTGAAAGCTTGCTGTGGAACGCAGAATAGAATTTATGCCTACTCAATACAAAGTAAGGGATATTAGCAGTAAGACCTCATCAATGTTTCCAGAAGAGACTTCACATCTAAACTAAGCACATTTAGACAATATTAAAAGTCCTGGAGAACTATGGATTTTTTATTAAAATTAAAGCTACAAGGCTTATATAGTCTGTGGCTATATCAGTATATTAACCTGCAGCAGAGCACAGGCAGTAGTTTTCAACCATCCATACTATTCAGACTTGAGAAATGGTTAGAGACACTTTTAATTTTGGCTAAGGTAATTTTCATGTCTCTACATCACTTTACATCGTGAGAGAATATGTCAGTGTGGACAGTACCCAGCCTTGAGACTTGTAAATAGTCTCTCCCCAACCTTCCTGCAGGCGCCTTTCAGGTACTGGAAGGCTACTACAAGGTCTCCTTGAAGCCTTCTCTTCCCTAGGTTGAAGAGCCCCAACTCTCATAGCCTATCCTCATAGTAAAGCTGCTCCTGACCTCCTCTGAACTTGTTCTAATAGTTCCATGTCCTTCTTGTGTTGGGGGATCCAGAATTGTACACAGTACTCCAGGTGGGGTCTCATGAGAGAATCACCTCCCTTACTCTGCTTGCAACACTTTTCTTGATGCAGCCTATGTGCACATGGCTGGGTCATGTTGAGCTTTTCATCAACACAGATTCCAAGGTCCTTTTCCTCATGGCTGCTCTCCAGCCATTCACCACACAGTCTGTATTTGTGCTTGGGATTGTGCCTACCCAGGTGCAGGACCTTACACTTGGCCGTTTTGAATGTCATGAGATTGGCCTGGGCCCACCTCTCCAGCCTGTCCAGGTCCCTCTGGATGGATCCCTGCCCTCTCGCAAGTCGACTGTGCCACACAGCTTGGTGTCATCTGCTTGCTAAGGGTGCACTCGATTCCTCTGTCCATGTCACTGACAAAGATGTCAAACAGCACTGGTCCCAGCACTGATCCCTGAGGGATGCCACTTATCACTTGTCTCCAGGTGGACATAGTAGTCGATAGTTGTCTGAGCTGAACATTGGTTTCAAAGAATAAAATTTTGTTTTGTTATGAATTTTTTTCCTTCTAGTTACTTGGTAAAGAGAATGAACGAAACCATTCCGAGAGTTGCATTTCTGTTGAGAGTTCACAAGTTGCAGTTTGTGACTTGTATCAGCATTAAACATTAAGAGCTTGAATTTTAAAACTCCTTGTACTGGCACCTCATTTGCTTTCATTATTAAGAAAATCTGAAAGTATCTACAGTGTACATACAAGTGTATGATTTTCACACATTCAGATGAATAATGTAAAACAGGAAACTATCTACAAAAATAATCAGAAGATGAGTTTACAGGCTTAAGCAGTTTTGTGACTTGAGTCACAATACTTAGATCACTCAGAGGAATATTTCCATAACAAACAAGCCTTGGTTGCCTTTTATAAGAAGAAAAAAAGGAAAGAATAAAAAGCCCTTGCAATTGGCTTCATAGTGTGGTTAAGGGTAAAACAAGAGACATTATCTTCTCAAAAGTTTTAAAGTTTAATTTTAGAAATATTTTTTTACCTGCTCTGCTAAAAAATAAACAAACACAAAACACCAGGTTAAATCAGAATCAGGCCTATGTGCAGAAAGCTGGAAAAAAAGTGGTTCTAATACATAATAGGTAGTTTTTGTTGAGCAGATAGCATCCCTGGTCAGTTTTGCGTTTATGGCTCAGTACTAGTGAAACATTTTATTTTCACATCTTAAAAGATCATTTCAGGGGTGAACAAACACAGCAGATTCAGCATCAGCTGGAATACAACTACTACTGTTCAACCTTTGGAAAGTTTATGAAAGCGCTGGCATGGTTCTGAAATATTAAAAGGTCTTCTGAAACTCAGAAAGAGAACAGCAATGTAAAATGAAGGTCTGGTCTGGCTGAGTGGACAAAATGCCATCCTTTTATACAGGGGACCTGTATCTTTCAAGTCAGCATGTGGTACAGAGTGGCTTTTATGGTCATTGGATAGTGGCTGTGAATTCGTATCAACAAAAGTAACATAATTCAGAGCAGAACAGAGGAAGAAATCGAAGTGTAATAAGGCTTGTGTTATAAAAAGGCAGAGTGACTCACTAGGAAATAATTTTGAACAGTAACACCTGACCCAAAGCTCTTGCTCCTGGGACAAAGCTCAGATCACAATTTACATTTGGATGTTTCAGTTTGACTTAATTCTATACATCTAATACATTTCATACTTTACATGTTTGCATGCCTTGGATGGCTTCACCGTGGCACCAGAAGACCTCATATTGGATGCACATAGCTTTTTTTAAACTGAGTGGTAAAGAATTCTTGGGCAAAGATATTACTAGCATTTCCATAGACGTCTTAACTTGCAGCCACAATATCTGGAGTATTTAAACAAGCTGGCATTAAAACAGGAAAATCATTAGTCCATAAAGTTTGAATTTCAGCATAGTAACTCTGGCAGTCTGTGGGAAGCAGGCCAGCACTTCACATCGACCTCAGGGCATGCCAGCTCATCTCATGCATGTATTCCAGGCTTAGTCCTAAGAGAAGGCAAGTTGATACTGCACGCAAGATTCAGGTTCAGGTCAAAATGACAGAATAAAATCACTCTGTCTCTCTCAATCCCTCAAGTCCCACAGCTATATCTTTAAACAACCTCTCCATATTTCCACTGCAAGAATTTGTAAAGCACACAGGTAATATTCCTGTATTTCATACCTAATACCTTCAGGTACCTTTACAGCTTCCAAGAGAAGAAACAAACCTTTCTTGTTGCTCCAGTGATTCCACAGTCATCCCCATTTGAAGTGGAGTAAGGGAACCTCAGGGTTCAGTACTGAGGCCTGTCCTCTTTAATATCTTTATCAATTATCTGGATGAGGGGATTGAATGCACCCTTAGTAAGTATGCAGATGACACCCAGCTGGGTGGCTCTGTCAATCTACTAGAGTGTAGGGAGGCTTTGCAGTGGGACTTGGGCAGGTTAGACAGATGGGCCAAAGGTCATTGTATGATGTTTAACAAGGCCAAGTGCCAAGTTCTCCACCTGGGTCACAACAACCCTATGGCAAGCTACAGATTTGGGAATGTGCGATTGGAAAGCTGCAACTCAGAGAGGGACAGTGGGGTTCCGGTTTACAGTTGATTGAATATGAGTCAGCAGTGTACCCAGGTGGCCAAGAAAGCCAGTGACAACCTGGCTTGTATTAGAAACACTGGTGCCAGCAGAACAGGGAGGTGATTGTCTCCCTATACCTAGCACTGGTGAGGCCACACCTCAAGTACTGTATTCAGTTCTGGGCCCCTCACTACAGGAAGAACATCGAGGTTCTGGAGTGTGTTTGGAGAAGGGCAATGAGGCTTGTGAAGGGCCTGAAGCACCTGGCCTATGATGAGCATGGAAGAGAGCTGGGGTTGTTTAGTCTGGAGAAGAGAAGGCTAAGGGGAGACCTCATCACTCTCTACAATGACCTACAATGAAGAGGCATTGGAACCAGGAGGGTCCCAGTCTCTTCTCTTTGATGGCAAGTGACAGGACTAGAGGAAATGTTTTCAAGCCACACCAGGGGAAGTTCAGGCTGGAAGTAATTCTTCACAAACAGGGTTACCAAACATTGGAGTGATCTGCCCAGGGCTGTTGTGGAGTCCCTGTCTTTGGAGGTGTTTAAGCAGTGTGTGGACCTGGCACTCAGTGATGTGGTTTAGTATTGACCCTGCAGTGCTGGATTGAAGGTTGGACTGCATAATCTTTGAGGTCTCTCTGGAGTGGATTTTTAATGTGATTCTGTGACTTTCACAGAATCACAGAATGTTATGGGTTGGAAGGGAGCAATTCTGAGTGCAATTCTGCCAAAGCAGGGGTCACCTAGGGCAGGTCACACAGGAATGCATCCAGGAGGGTTTTGAAAGTCTTCAGAGAAGGAGACTCTACAACCTATCTGGGCATTGTGTTCCAGTGCTCCATCACTCTCACCATAAAGTGTCTCACCATAAAGAAGTATTTCCTCATGTTCTAGCTTGTGTCTGTTTTTCCTTGTCCTGTCACCCCTCAGTATTTATACATGTTGATAAAATCCTCTCTCAGACTTCTCTTCTCAAGACTGAACAGCCTTAGATCTCTCAGTCTTCCTTCATAGGAGAGATGTTCAAGTCTCACAATCACCCTCATAGATCTCCGTTTGACCTTCTCCAGCAGATCCCCGTCCCTCTTGAATTGGAGAGCCCAAAACTGGACACAGTAATTTTAAATTATTTTCAGTCTTCTCACCTGCTAAAACATAACAAGCAGCTACCTGTCTGCATCATTGCTCCGTTTCTCACTGGTGGATGGAGGGAACCATCTTTTAAGAAACATATTGCTCCCTCTATCCAGTCAGATAAAGGGCTGCACTGATTGTTTCTTACTGGTATCTCTGATCTCCTCTGCTTCTAATATATCACCACAAATATTTTAATTGCCAACAATTAACTGCAGATAGAGATAGAAGGAAGAAAGATTTTCATAACTGGATACTTCCATGCTTCCAAATTAATTTAACACTAGACAAGACACAGGGCTTCAATGTGAATCTAGCATGAGTGATCCCACACTGAGTTTATGTCTTACAGACATGTCCCAAAACACACCTCTATTGTTCTATACTCATGTACTTATCCTGAAAATGACTCACAAATAGCATCACTTGCATTCTTATTATAAATGAGATAGATTAAATATACTTTTTTTTTTTTTTAATTTAACTTTCTCTCAGGGAAATTCCCTTTGAATATCACCATACACTTTCTGCAGACTGGGTTTAGTTCTGTGACATAGCAAATGCCATAGTGGGTAAAATGGTTTTATTAGACCCAGCAAACCATTTTCTGTAGTACAGAAGTTACTGTAGAAGAAACATGAGAAATAATCCTTCAGTATATTAATAAAAAAAACCAAAAAAATAAAAAAAACAACATTGTCTAGAATGATAGTTTGGGTTTTTTTTCTTTTTTTTCCTTACAGCTTATTTTCCAAACTCTTTTGGAATCTACTTTATCCTTTGAGCACTACAAAAATCTTCTGACAATGAGTTCCAGAGTTGAAGCATGCTGTGTGAGAAAAGTGCTTCTTTATCTTTGCCTTAATCTAGCAGCATGGTAATTTTGTCATTTCACCCCCACTTCTTTTAGAGCAAACATGGTAGTTCATATAATCTGTGCTATTTATATTTTATATACTCTATAACTTTGTCCTTAAGTCATTTTTTTCTCTTCAAAGGCATATAACCTTAGTCTAATTGTTCTTCACACAAAACCCTCTTCCTAGCTGACCTTAGCTGACCTTGTCTGTTTCAACAATTTTTCTATTGGAAAAAGGCAGGACAGAAATTCTACAATACTGGGGACATGAGATGATCCTGGCTGTATACAGAGGAAAAATTATGTCTGCTATTCTGTTCTTGATGCTTTGTTATTCCTATGATCTCCAGCTTTCACTGACCACCTTTGAAATAACTCTGAATGTCTTTCCAAAATACCTGTATCTCATTTATGAACCCATGGGAGTGTAAAAATTGATAGGATTATGCTTTCTTGCATCTATTACTTTGCATTTATCAGCACTGAATTTTGTCTCTCGTTTTATCTCCAGCCACCCAAAATCACAATATCTGTTTACCCTTTTGTTGTCAGTTTCTGTCAGCCTGAAGAATTCTGTAGTATCAGCAAACTCAGTCACCTCATAAAGCACCTGCTTTTCAATTTTTTAACTGTGATGAACAGTACATATTCTACCAACATTTCCACTTTATCTGTACTGACTACCACTTTGCATTTTGAAAACTGCAAATCTATCCCTACACTTCCCTCCCTATCTTTTCACCTACCATTCTGCATTTCTCTGTAACTTTAGTTAATCATGGATGCAGTCAATAATAATTTCATACAGGATTCCAGGTCCTTTTTTCCAGTTACAAAAGACTTGAGTGACTTGAGTGTACTTGCTGTTCTTGTATTAAAAAAAAAAAAAAAAAAAAAAAAAAGGAGATAAAGTCACTTCGTTGACCTTTCAGAGCCAAGCAGCAGAGCAGCAAATTGAACTTGCATCTTCTGTCTACTCCTGACCATTAAGCTATTTGCCTCCTTTGTGTCACTGCTGTTGAATGTAACCAGGACATACTTCTACTGAGTTCAAACAAGTGCTACCAATATCTTTTTGCAGGAAACAGATGGACAAATGCAAACTTCAAATTAGACACCAATTAGTATCAACAGTCAGCAGTAATTTTCTTGGCTGATCATTCCTGTGTTTTCCCACAGCCATCCAATAGTGTGGCCAGTAGAACAAGGGAGGTTATTCTTCCCCTGTACTCAGCACTGCTCAGGCCACACCTTGAGTACTGTGTGCAGTTCTGGGCCACTCAATTCAAGAGAGATGTTGAGGTACTGGAACGTGTCCAGAGAAGGGCAACGGAGGTGGTGAGAGGCCTGGAGCACAGCCCTGTGAGGAAAGACCGAGGGAGCTGGAGGTGTTTAACCTGGAGAAGAGGACGCTCAGGGGTGACCTCATTGCTGTCTACAACTACCTGAAAGGAGGTTGTAGCCAGGTGGGG
Organism: Eubucco bourcierii; assembly: GCA_013396675.1. Classification (NCBI taxonomy): domain Eukaryota; kingdom Metazoa; phylum Chordata; class Aves; order Piciformes; family Ramphastidae; genus Eubucco; species Eubucco bourcierii. The sequence goes on from VWZE01022409.1 coordinate 64,042, forward strand.
GTCAATCTCTTCTCCCAGGCAATCAGCAACAGAACAAGGGGACACAGTCTCAAGTTGTGCTAAGGGAGGTACAGGCTCAACATTAGGAGGAAGTTCTTGACAGAGAGAGTGATTGGCATTGGAATGGGATACCCAGGGAGGTGGTAGAGTCACCATCCCTGGAGGTGTTCAAGAAAAGCCTGGATGAGGCACTTAGTGCCATGGTCTAGTTGATTGCGTAGGGTTGGGTGATAGGTTGGACTGGATGATCTTGGAGTTCTCTTCCAACCTGGTTGATTCTATGATTCTGTGATTCTATGAATATATCAGAAAATCCTTCATTATCTCTGTTGCATAACTTAAATTCCTATCTAATGTCCACTGAAATTAATTTTGTTTTGTTTTCTAGTTTGACTTACACACACATCAGAGAGAACAGAAGTAAAATTAATGTTTTAACTTTACAGTTATTTTTTCCTTTCTCTGATCTAAACTTTTTCCTTGATTACTTCATCTCCCTGTGTTTTCTACAAATGCTTAGTTTAATGTGCTAAGTAAATTCTCTCTCAAATTTGAACTAATCCAAAATCTGAAACAAAGACTTGTATATAAGAAAACCCTGATGTTTAGAAATTCAGTACTTTCCTTCATCATACAGTATCCATTCCTAATCAAAAAGAGTATTTTAACTAGTTGAATCAAAGCACATCTATGCCCACTTCTGCTCTTCTATATGGCTACTCCATTTCAGCAATTCACATTTTCACTAAGTATGTTGAGTATATGAAGAGACATTAGAACATAGCGGTGTGACAGAGTTGTGGAGGTGTATTAGCTTAGTCAGCTTTCATGCTGACTGCAGTGATAAAAATGAGATGAACCAGTGGGTAAAAAATACATAGAGATATAATAACCAATCTGCTTCTTTCCCACTCATCTCTGGCTTCATGATGCTGAAAATCTCACTGGCTCAGCCTGGGGAAAGAAATCTCTCCATAATCCTACAACAGTTACAATCTACCATACAAATCAAAGTAATATGGTAATCAGCAGATAAGCACAATAACACATGTGGTGTTAAATGAATTCTCTTGTTCTCTCATGGGGAGGAAGAGAGAGACTTATTTGTTCAATATACCATTATAAAATTATCTAGTTTTAGGGAGAAAAATAAAACAACAGAGAGTACATTTTAAATTCTTTTTTTTTTTTTTGGTGAAACTTATTGATGAATAATTTAGAACTGTGTCTTAGCTATTCTCCTCTCTCTATAAAAATGTAATCTGACTTAATTATGTGTCATCACTGTAATAATAGCAAAAGAGATCCACTCTGGGGATAAGTAGAATATATAGTGTTTTATGAAAAGTCCAAAAGACATTATTTTAATTTTTACAAATTGGGGTTTAGTCAGATAGTTTTCAAGCAGTTCAGCAGCCTCCTACCAAGTAAAGGGAGTTGCACAGCAGATGAATACAAAGGGTGATGGTAGCCTTGGTCAAAGGCTGACAGGCTGACCACAAGGATTTTATGCACTCATTCATGAATTTAAGGTTGTTAAGGAGTATTTTAAGCACAAGAAACAGAGAGGATGGCAAACTTCTATCACCCCAAGAAAAATCTATTTAGTTGACCCCTATCCATGTCATGTAAAAAAATCCGTGCTGAAGAATTAATTATAAACAAAATTAGCAACAGCTTTTGCTGTTGTTTCTTTAACCAAGTGGAGAAAGGTGTAAGGAACATTTCAAATGAGGCAACACCATGACGGTATTTAAGACTATCTCCTAAATCCAAATTCATGCACACATTTTCATCAGAAGGGAAGTAGATTGGATGCATACAAAATGACTCAGAGGGGTAAGTCACAAACAGTATAGCCAAGGACAATAAACATTGCATCATCTTGGACAGAGGATAACATTTTTATTTCGTTAAGGTGCGGTAGCACATATAATCAGACATTCTATTCCTAAATGATAATAGACACAGTGGCTGAATCCAAATATTGTGTTACTGAGACGGGCAGCTACAGACACTTTCCTTCACTAAATGCACACCCTTTTTTATGTGAAAACTGAGCTTCTCTCTAAAAAGGCATATTCAGAACAATTTGCATCATAATATCATAAATATTTAGTACAACTGTATATAGTTGTATCTTTCTGTCCAGGTCACAAATGTCTAAGGAGTTTCTTGTATTTCCTGATTGAGAAAAGACTCACATGCAGGTAACAAAGATGGCCATACTGTGGAAAAACAGAAGTTTAACAGTCAAACAATATCCAGATCATTAACTCTAATTGCTTCTGTCCTCAGAGAGCTAACACAAAATAGCCTTGTTTCCTGGCATGGAACATCTACTTTTTCTGAGATTCAATCTCTAAAATGCAGAAGGTTAAAATTTCAAGTATTAGTGAAGGAAAATCTGATTTATACATAATGTATGTTCATTATTGTTTACACTTGCCTAAAACTACATGATTTGTTTGTAAGAGAATTCACACAGGGTTGATTTTAAAATAGAAGTTGCTGGAAAACAGTATTCAAAGTTAATTTTCCCTTGTTAGTCCTTTTATCCTGTAAGTTTACACCAGATATCAGCTGTTCAATGGACTGCAGCTATTGCAAAAGGCCTGAATTTTGTCCAATTCAAATGTACCAAACTAAAAAGTGAAGCTCAGCTTTCAAAAATAGACAATTATCTGAGGCAGCTGATTTACATCTCCTTTAAATGCCTTGTTTTTAAGAAGGAAAAATTATCAGAACCTTTTGAAGGCCAAATCAGCAAGCCAGTGCAATGTGCAGGCAACTGCACAACAAACCTCTTTAATCACACTGGGACAGATGTTCAGTGCCAACCCTCTTTACTTAAGAGCTTTTTGAAGGTCTTCAAGTTATGTCACAACTGCCAACTACAGCTCCCTCTCTTCTCCTCATTTCAGAGAAAAGATAAATTATCACCACTCTTTTGTCACAGTTAAATAATTTATGTACTGGGTTCTCTATTCATACCACAATCCTAGTAATGGCCTAATTTTGGTTTAACCCGAACTGAAATCACTTTACATATGTTCTCTCACAATTGATAGTGCTTTGGGAGGTTTAAAAACAAAATTTAGTTCAGATTATGGTTGTAAAGAAAAACTCATGGACGTTTTCATGATATTGAAAATAGTTCAAGCTACATAGAAAACTTACTTTAATTTATGACAAAAATTATTGTCTACAAACAATATTTAATGCATATGTGAAGTCTTTTTATATACTATTTCCCTAGTGCTATCAGGCTTCCACACATTCAATGGGAATGGAGGAAAATGTTAAGTATAAGGCAATTCAAGTTCTGGGTGGTTCGTTTTTTTTTTTTGTTTTTTTTTTTTAATATATCACTGGGGGTTTTTTAGGTTCATAAAAAGTGGCTTTATAAAAAGTCAAAGAGCAGAATGAGTATAGCTATGCTAATTGCACTGTGGGTTTCACTGCATATCACAAGGGAAAAATGCAAAGACAAAAATGGCTTAAAACAGTGGGTCCAGGAAAAGAAACTAAAAAAACCCTAAACACTACAATCTAAAAGAGCTGCTGTAGCAGAAAGAAATAATTCACTGAGAAGCTGATGCTGAAAAGAAACAGAAATGAGTGGGTTGAATTGATGGGCATCCTTTATCTCTTTAGCAATGCAGAGTTCAGCTGAAGTAAATTGAGTGCAGACTGTAACGTCAAAGGCATGCATAGAAAAATGTCTCAAATGCTCGGTTGTCTTCTCTGGGTCCACAATACTCTTTCCTTCTCCACTCTTAGATCTGATCCCTCATATAGTGTGGTGTTTTAACTGACATGAATGTGGAAGTGAGGCTAATAGGAAGTCAAACTCTAGTGTTTATAAAATACTAGATTTCTGGAAATCTGGATGTTGGTATCTTTTTTTCTGGTGGGATTTAGTCTTTATCACCACATCCTACCAATGCAGGTTGGCAGTCAGTAGACAGCTGGATAAGTAGGACCTTGGGCATCTAATTTAGATACTAACCTTAAACAACAAGAACTTCCTCCATAAACTTTCAAAGACACCTATTTTTCTCTACACTACTAAAATGACAGAGTAAGTCCCTACACAGCCATGTGGGAAATCATATGGCAATACAAGTGTTGCTGGTATGTTGCCTGGTATGCTGATATGATTTATGAGAAAAGAACCAGAAGTTATTTCATATGTGCTAAATCACGCAGCAATCTATATAAAATTCCAATTTGATTACAGTAATTTTTCAAGATAAAGCATTTAGCTCAGGACATTATCATAAGAAAGCATGATTTTTAGCAGTGTAGTTCCCATTCACTTCATAAGACAATATGTAGAGACAGTTTAACAGAAACTGATGTACTTAGCATTTGCAGCATCTTTCTACAGCTTTAGGAATTTTGGGGCACAATAAGTGTGGGTAACTGTCGTAGTAAGCCTGAATAGACCAAAAATAGGCTTAAACATGTCCTGGCATGCCCAGACATGCTTTCTGCTCTCCCTCCTTCTGCAGTAGGGAGAAGCAACCACAGTAAAGAGGACAAAGAACCTGGAGCCACTGAGACTAAGGACCTTGGCTTGCCCAGACTTCATCCTGTGCTGAACAAGGTACATATACTTGGCTTGTGCCTGCCTCGTGCAAGGCCTATGTTTTCCCAAATTTGGGCAAAGCAAGCCCATGGCTTTACATAATAAGGTCAAGCTTGTCTAACTGCCATTCTGATTGGCTAATCTATGTCCAAGGCCCATTAGTCTTGGGTTGTATTGATAAAAAGAGAGGAGCAGGTAACACAACATGCTCTGCCCTTGTATTCATGCTTGCTTGCTTGCTTGCTGCTGCCAGCATTGCTCTCTGCTTCTGTCAGTGTTCTGCCTCGAGTGCATCCTGAACTGCCTGGAAACTGCCTGCCTCGAGTTCACCAGGAACAGGCTTTAAACACCTCCACACGATTGGCCTGTATAGTCAGCGTGACACCGTGCTGAGACTGTACATCACAAGACATCCTTCATACACCTGAAAGTCTCCTGCCAAGTCAGAAAGTCCTGGAGATACACAGATCATCCAGAGGAGCCAGGATAAGGTCAGAGATCGTCTGCCCCCTTCCCCCAGCACCCTGAGAAGTCTGGGAAGAATCAGAGCTTCATCAGCTGATAAGACACCAACAGAATTCCCTGAAAGTGTTTGGGTACTGTCTGAAGCTGTATCCAGCCCCACGAGTGGGGAGATAATTTTTGTGAGTAAATACTTAAAGCCTCTTGTAATTCACTAATTGCCTTCTGCCATAAACAGAAAGGAGCTCCTTGAGTCCATCTAGTGGACAAGCAGTATAATTAACTGCAAGCAGTATATTGACTGCAAGAACCTTCTCTTCCAGTTCAATTGAGTTAATGTTTATATTATTGCCAGTTATTTCTTAAACATGCTAGATCCTATATTATTCCTCTGTGTAATGTTTCCATGACTGTTGCAAGAGAATCTGATTATTATTAAGATTAGTGGTCAGGGGGTGAGACTCCTAAATACCAAAATTAATAAACAATATTAATTTTTAAAAATACCATCTTGCAGCCAATTAATTACCCCTCCATTACAGCCACCAAAAGTTTCTAAGGCTACATGTATGGATCAGATGTTCCTAAACTTTTTTCTAGTAGGACTGCTATTGTTAAAAAACTTTTAATTAATTTATTAATGTGGTTGCTCAGATTCTCACAAGGAACCTTCCAATGGTCATTACTAGTTGATGGGAGATTAATATTGTGGGGAAAAAAGGAGAAACTTCATTGAATTTATTGTCTTTCACAAGACATCTCTGAAATAGAATGAGAAAACAAAAGAGGTTAAAGACTGCTGCAAAGTCTCCTACTGAGATAACTTGTTATACAAAAGGGTAAGTGCTAAAAAGCTTTCAAGCACTGCCTCTCCTGACTAGTTTGGGAAAGCAGGTCATGCTTTGAGAAGTAAGGAGTATGATCCTCTTTTGGCTTGCATATGTCTACCTAGGAGACAGAAGGGGATTTAAATGGGATTGTTCATTTGTCTGCTGCTGAGACAGACTTGCTGGAGACAATTTTAATAGGCAATGAAAGGAATTAGAGTAGTATGAGTTCATCTTTTTTCCCATTACAGAAGGTCTTATATACTTGTTTCTCATCCTTCTCCCAAAATAATAAATATTTCAAAAACTCTGAGGACAATACTTCTTCATCATCATCACTATGAGCTACTGTCTTCATGCTAGTTTTAAAGTCAGCATACTTATCAAATTTGTCTTATTAAACTCATGGGATGAGAGCCTTTTAGGTCATTAACATCAGGGTCAAACCTTGCAGAAGAGCTGAGAACAAGGCTGTAGGCTTAGAGTCAAGCATTTTACAGCTTTATAATACACAAGTACGGGCAGTTCTTTGGTATAAAATAAACTATTTATGAGGTAATACACCATATATGTTGGGGTTTCACATGTTCTGTTTCAGTGCCAAGCTATGGAAATTCAATGCTGTCTTGAAGTTTGAGCCAGGAAATTACAGAAGGTAGGAGAGTAGACTCAGCACATGGAGCAAGTCTGCAGGTGATGCATTGTGACACTGGCTGTATGACTTGTCAAGAATAGTGTTACAACTGTATTTTGTCTGTTTAGGTAATAATATCCAAACTATCAGAAGATGCTCTATCAGGTACTATATCAGAGGATGGTTGAGTCTGGCAACAAACTCTTGAGATTTCCTAATCCAACCACTCTCTCAGCGAGGGTCACCTGAAGCAGCATTGTATCCAGACAAGCTTTGACTGTCAGAGAATAGAGAGTCCAGGACCTCTCTGGGTAACCTGTTCCTGTATTTCACCACACTCACTTGTTGTGGTTGGGCTGGATAATCTTTTGAGGCCTCTTCCAGCCCCTGACATTCTGTGCATGTAAATCTTGTATTCAGATGTAATTTAATCTGCTGTAATTTTTGTGTTTCTTCATCCTGTCATGTCACTGAGCACTAACAGGGCAGTCTGCCTCCCTTTTCTTTATTACCTCCCATTAAATATATATACGCACTTGCAAGAGGCCCTTCAGCCTTCTCTTCTACAGGCTGAACAGTCTCAACTCTCTCAGTCTCTCCTCATATGAAAGATATTCCATAATAATCCCTGTGGCCCTCTGCTGGACTCGCTACAGTACACTCATGTGTCTCTTGGTGAGCCCAGAACTGGACACAGTACTCTAGCTGCTGCATCACCAATGCTAAGTATAAGGGTCACCTCTCTACATTTTGCTGTGACAGTGGTCACCTTTGCTGTCCACCAAGACATCAAGGTTTTGCTCAGCAAGCTGCTTCCCACTCAAGCAACTCCTTGCATGTACTGGCACATGGAGTTAAGCCTCACAAGGTGCAATGCTTTGCATCACTCTGCATTGAGTTTTGTAAAATCCCTCTCTGCCCACTTTTCCAACCTGCCAAGGTCTCTCTAAAGGGAGCACAACCATTTGGTGTACCACTCAGTCTTCTCAGTTTCAATCATCTACAAACTTGCTGAGGGTACATTCCAACTGCCTGCCTTTTTCCCAGAAAGGTTATTTAATTCCATTCTTTGTGTGAATGTGTTTGCAGCATCCACCTTAACGTGACCCTGAACTTAATGTAGATATATAGCTTGCTATAATGTAACTTAATAAAATAATAACAACTACCTTCTTCCTTATCCCTCAGAAAGTAAATTTCAGCTCCTCTGAACCCGATCAGAGCAGGAGTGACAGGCAAACATCAAGAAAAGGAGAGAAAGAGAAAAAAATAAGGCTAGAAGAATGATTTTTCCTATCAGAAAATAATAATAATAATAATTTTTAAAAGCATTCTTGTTTACAAGAAACTCAGGAAATAAGACACTAATACAAAGTACGACGCTAAAGTGGATTAATTAGATTTTGTGTAGACACAATTGTTCAAAATTGAAGTGGTTAAATATGACTTAGCTTAATTCATTTCTAGTATGTATTAAATTAAACAAAATTAAGGTCGTCTTTACTTCTAACAAGGCTGTCTACACAGGGATTTAATGCAGCTCAAGTGTGAACTTTTAACATTTAATTTGGATTGACTTTCCTAAATGTCCCAGTGCAGAAGAGTACTACTAGCTTCCAGAGTGGCAAAAATTAAAACCAAACAACAGGCAATGGATGCTAGACAGGTAATGGCAAAAAGTAATTAAAAGAAGACAAAAAGTGTTTCCAGAAGGAATTATGAGAAGCCACAGGTTCTGGCCAAGAGGTGATCAAAGCCATTACCAGCACACAGGAAAAAGAGCCAGCAACAGATGAAGGGTAAACATAAAACAGATCAAATACTGCCAGTTTGAGACTGGCATTACAGAAGATCTGGAGCACATGAAAAGATACAGAATTACTGCCCAGATAGAACCTGCTAAAAACGAAGAGAAAAACAACAAACAAACAAACAAAACCCCAACTAGACTGTTACAGGTCGTCAAAGAAATTGAGAAGTTTATAAAAAAATACAGGACTCTCTTTGCTTTTAAAAAAAATATTTAAAGACACATGTAATAAGTCTTTGGAGATGCAGATGTGCCAAAACTGGAGGCTGGAAGACAAACTACCTTGTAGAAGGGAAAGACACTTTGGTTAGAATAATGACTATGGGGGCTTTCACCTTTATTTCAGGGCAGAATGGCAAGACACTGGTACACATATTGTACCTGCTCAGGTATTACAGTTATTTTGTACCTCTAAGGCAAACAGAGGACTGACTCACTGAGTGTTTGCTGTTTCCAATAAGTAGTAGATTCTACAGAAGCAAAAACTGAGCAAGATTTTTAATTTAAATAGATTCCAAAACAAAAGCAATTGGCAACCAGACTAATCATACAGTATTGCAGGTGTATGATTTGACATTTGGTAGAATGGTTCTCTGTGCCTGTAAAGAAAGACCCATTTTAAAAAAAAAATTAAAAAAAAAATATATATATATATTACAACTTCATCTGTTCACCAGATGAGACACAGTGACTGAAAAGTAAAGCTACAGCTCCACTGCTGATCTTTGTTGTCTCTTGGTGCAAATGGCCCAGGTAAAGATGAACTAGCCAGCTGACACAGTGAGCAGACTCTTTCTATGACACTAATCATATCATTCTTCTGTACACTAAAAACTTTTGAAAATACTATTCTTTTCAACCTTAGCAGACAAACAGGAGAACTCATTTGAGAGATCAACTTTTGTCTTAGTCTCCATTTCTTTTTTTTTCCTCACAAATTTTTTATGCCGTAACATAAAGCCTAATCAGGCAAAGTCAAATAGAGCAGATAAATGGGCTTCTGTAAAGCACCTGTCTCCTCCTCCTTACCTTACAAGATCAGGTCCAAAGCAAAGAGATGAATAGAGGCAAGCTTCAGTTTGGACACTCCTTTTGGCAAACCACAGTGAGATGTAAAAAACCCTCAGACTTCAGTGATATGCAGTGTAGCCTACACTGGTACATTTAATAAGAAAATTAACTTCAATAAATTCTCAGTGTTTGAGCTAGAATTACCCTGGATGACTGCAGCACAGGCAGAATCTGAGAAAAGTGTAATTTGGCCTCTCTGTCCAAGAGAGTTAAAAATCAGTTTTGCCTATGTTCTTAGTTTAGCTGAAAGGTTGGGTTACCACTTATGAGGCATAGATTATGTGTACATGTATTTTCTATAAAAACCACTACAGTGCCAGAGTTTTTAACCATATTTATGTGAGTACCTACCCTTAGAGCCCTCACCTGCTACTTTGCTGAAAATTCACTCTTCATAAAGTAGGAATTCAGCCTAGCCATATGCAATGCATTCTTGCCTAAATTAATTTACAGCAAAAAGAATTATTTATTTCCTGCCCTTGGTATAATCTGATTGGCTTTTGTGACAGTTGTAAAAGGAAAGCTGCTAAGAGAGACAATCGCATCTGACAAAGAACATGCTAATGAAATCAGGCTTTCTAAAGGGAAGTGATTCTGACACATTAGAAATTATAGCTTTATATGGTTACTGCACAAGTTTTCAGCCCCTCTTCCCACAGTAACAGCAGGGTCTGGTAAATTTGAGGAACACTCTGTCTGCTCATCATGTTATATAAAATCAACCTCCAGCCATATCTGGGTGATTTCCTACAGTGAAAGACTCGGAAACAGAAGGTAAAAATTCCCCATTTGGCATCTTAATCTTCTATTAATGATGCAACCTGTACTGTACCATCTGAAAAACATGAATCGAAGTTGAGCCCACCCTTCCACAAATAGAACTCTTTACCCTATAATGTGGTGATCTTTCTCTTTCTAATTGCTTCTTACAGATTTTTAAAAGGCACTTTAGTCCTTAAGTGTAAAATTTGCATTCAAACTACTGTACAAAGAAATGCTAACAATGATTTTGAAGTAATTCCTTCTAACAAAGAGCACAGACTTCTGATCACACACCATCAGAGAAGATGGAAGTGTACATGGAGCAGTTTTCTTATTTCATTAGCAGTCATTAGAAACCCACAGGGAGAACATAATGACCAGCGGAAAAAGGGCAGAGCAGACTTCAGTGAACAAAACAGATGTTTAGTGCACATAGATATTATCCAACACCAGCATCAAACTAGTGAGTTTGGCCATTTAGGGCATCTCCTAGGAAACCATCAGATAACATTAAAAGATATTGACTAACATAAAAAGAGCTGCAGGGGAAATGGTGTATATTAGGTAGAAATGGGATGTGCTTCTAAACGCAGCAGTTCTAATTTCTGCTGAGGAAAAAAATTGGATCTATTTTTCTAGATATATATTGTGATTTTAGTTAAAAGGCTTAAAAATTGCTGTATGTTTCCATATCTTGACATTGCAGTCTTTAACTAAGCAGCGTATGAAACGCATTGCAAAAGTCCGTTGCAAAGCAAAAGAATACCAAAAATATCTCTTAAATATGTTGCAACTTGTACAACATATAACATTGTTTTGCTCTTCTTGTTGTTATTTTCTTTTCCCTGCCAATTCTTTCTGGCTGGAATTTTCCACACAGTCTGAGAGTTGTAATACTGGCAAAGGCATTGGGCATTTCATTTCCTTTATTGTCCTTTGAGAAAATCTTCTCCACATTATGCCAAAACTCACTTTAATTGACCAGGAACAAATGGTCATATGCCCATCACACCAAGTAAAATATTCTCACTCGTAACTACAGCATTTCATTGTGCTTTGTCCAGCATTTGATTTTCTTTATTTTTTTTTTAACGTATTTTCATTTCCTCTATGAGATTTTGTGTCTGATCAACAATGTTTATTTCTTCAGAGTTTCTTTTCAGAGTATTAAGGACACTGTTTTGCCCTCTCTGCAGTCAGCAAGGGGAAAGGTTAGCTCCAAATTTGGCTAATGAGAACTTTGCTGATCTGTTCAAGTTGGCCATTACGCCTATTGCACACAATCAATCAGAGCATAAATTGTCAGGAGATTTGCTTCAGCCCTGATGAATGATATCTTGAGGCCTACCAGACCATCATTTCTCTGCCCAGTTCTCTGTATCTGTGGCAAGGGACAACGGCAAATATTCATCTCTAGATAAATGGCAAGCTATTCATGAATATTCTGCTTCATCTTCAATTTTGTGTATTTGCTTGATGCGTTTAGGTCAACTTGTATCACTAGTTTAGCTGAATTCATAAAACTAGGGCAAAGGGCATCATTTAAATGCAGGGATAGAGTATAAAGAAAGAAATCACTTCATGAACACTGGTATTTTTTTCTGAATTAAGACTTATCTAATATACAGAGTTCTCTACATATAGCTGCATTGGATCAATCATGGAAGCTTTAAAGGCAATCAACCCAGACACTGCATGCCATGGAGTTAAGCTTGGTAGATTTGGTGAGAATTGAGGACCAGATAATGTAGCAATTGCTGAAACAATCTACCCTTTAAATCCCCTAAACCATATGGCTGTCCCAGCTTCCCTTACTCCTGTATAATACTCCTGCCTACAGCCCATGTCTTCCTGGGAGGCTGTGCACATCAGTGTGCAGAGTACCAGCATAGCACCAACACTGTGCTTAGGGATCCCTGTTTGGAGACATGATTGTCATCTGGCTCACTCAAAGATCAGAGATTTATGAAAGGACAAAGGTCTGCCACCTTCCAATTTGACCCAAGAGACTCTCTTATATAACAGACAAGCTATCAGAAAAAGCTCTCTGAAATACAAACCTAGTTGAACTTCTTTTGATGTTCGTAACTGACAAATAACACCTGCATAGACAGTTAAGCTTGATCATTTACAGAGCTGCAAAGGGTTTGATTGATCAGCTCAGATGTCAGCAATTTTGTAATATGACTGGGCACCAAAGGAGCAGAGTAAATTGGGGAATGCAATGGGAAAAAAATATTATGTATTCTGATTGCATCCTTCACACAAAATTACAAGCGTTTTCAACAACAAAGTAATTCGCTTCATCCCATAGATGGCCTGCAAGTTCAGGACAATAAAACTGAAGAACATCTTTAACTGACAATTTAAGCTCAAATAATTTTTGACTGGCAAGGTGTGGTATCATCCAGAAGAACTGATGCTATAGTAGTACTTCAAATTATGGGGTTATAATATGTCTACTCAACATGCAGGTCTTACCAAGAGAGAGAAGAGAAGGGACAGGAATTAAATGGATAGCAAAAAAATATGCTTTCTCTAAGCTCTAAAGCTAATTAAGGATAAGAATTTGTATACAGATTTATATATAATTCAGTATAAAAATTAAAATGGAAGACTTTGACTGACGCTGAGTACCTAATGTACTTCTCCTCTCAGTTTTCCTATTTAATCCTCTGCATGTTTGTTGGTTTGTTGTTGTTTTTTTTAAGGAAAGTCTAGGGGAAAAATACATCTCTCTTGTCAGCAAAGGAAATTTAAAACAATGCTATTTTCTGAAAATGGTGGTCTACAGAAATTACATGTTTGTATTAAGCCAACCCGCTCCACCCTCTACCCAAAAATAATTCAAGGCGGGTTGTTGTGTCAGCAATTGTCAGTCTTCGTTAGTGAACATCAGGGCTGAGATAACCACTAATGTCCTTTAGCTGATGAGTATAAAGGGCATTAAAAGTAGAGACTAAAGCTCAGTGTTTGGAAATAAAAGAAGTAAAATTCTCCCATAGATTTTTCTGTCTGTAACAGAACTGTCAGCACATTTTGTAATGAGTTTCTCACCCCAACAGAGCTAAATAATACTCCAATAACTGTAATCTAGATATCCATCCAATTGTAAATTAATGAAATATTACAATAAATAAAACAAAAATCATTACATCGAAGATCCCAAGGGGTGTAAACAGTAATGGTCCACTAATACCAGCGTATACATCTAACAAGTCACAAACATGTGAGATTAGAAATCCCTGCATCAATACGAATGGGTTAAAAGTTATAAACAACAATATATAGTATAAGCAGTAATAATACCCTGATTATTCTACCCAAACCCTATATTTTAATATTTTCAAGGCTTTGTGGACTAGAATAATCAAATATATAGCCTCTAAAATTACTTCTTCACATCACAAAACCTGGTCTTAACTGATAACCTTTACTCACTGGAACGTTCACATCAACACAAATATACCTGACAATCCTCACTGGATCAGTAGGGAACACCAGAATGATACAAACAGGAATCCATTTTGCCTTATGTTCTGAGAGCATTGATTTTTTTTTTTTTTTTCAAATCAATATCAGAAGGATCATATTGGTTCTCCAGTTGTGCCTCTTCTGTCAGGAAGGAAAGTTTTACAAAGGCTATCACAAGATTTACCATTGGAACTATGTGACATTTCTCTTTAAAAAGGTATCTTTTTAACAAAGGAACACACAGAGACACTGATTAATTTGCTCAATGTTTTCATAATGTTACAACTGGCTTTTAGTAGAATCATAGAATAGTTTGGGTTGGAAGGGACCACAAAGGTCTTTGTGATGGTTTGGGAGTCGTCGNATCAGAGACCTCAGGAGGGGCTCCCAACCACCCTTCCACCTTCTCCCCACCCCTGTACCTTACCCCGAGGTTTGCCTTATGCACAAGGTGAATTAGGAGGATCGGCCAGGGGAGTTAGAAGAAAAGTGAAGATTAATCAGCAAAGAGGAGCCAGAAGCAAGACCACCCGAGACACTGTGCCCCCAGAGAGAGACAGACTGAGACTGCCTTATCTAATGTTTTGAGTTATTTTTCCCAAACAATCTCAGCAAGCCTATGAGTGAAGCAGACATCACCATGTTTTCCTTTCACAGCCTATAGTGTAATTTTCTCTATTAAAATATTCCTATTAGCCTCAAACCAGCACAGTCTTGTAGTTCTAATTCCCTTGCCACTGCCCAGGACACATTCCACTAGACCAGGTTGCTCAAAGCCCCATTCAATCTGGCCTTGAATCCTTCCAGGGATGGGGCACCCACAATCACTTTAGACTACCTGTTCTCGTGTATCATCACCCTCACAATTGAGAACTTCTTCCTTACATCTAATAGAAATCTGCCGTCCTTAATTTGAAGCCATTATCCCTCATACAATCACTATATGCCCTTATAAAAAGTCCTTTGAACTTTCTTGTAGACCCCCTTTTAACTACTGGAAGGCTGCTCTAAGATCTCCCTAGAGCCTCATAGCTCCAGGCTGAATAACTCCAACCCTTTCAGCACGTCCTCAGAAAAGAAGTGCTCCAGGCTCCTTGATCATTTTCATGACACTCTTCTGAACTCACTCCACCAGATGCCTGTCTTTCTTACACTGGCAACTCCACAGCTTAATGCAATAGTCTGTGTGGAGTCTCCTGAGGGCAAAGAAGAGGGAGATAACCATCTCCCTCAACCTTCTGGTCACACTTCTTTGGATGAAGTCTAGAAGTCAGTTGGCTTTCTAGGCTGCAAATATACATTTCTGAGTCATGTGGAGTTTCTCATAAACCAATACTCCCCAAGTCCTTCTTCACAGGGCTTCTCTCAATCCACTCTCTGCCCAGTCTGTGTTTCTGCTTGGGATTGCCCTGCTCCATGTGCAGGACTTTGTACATGGCCTTGTTGAACTGCATGCCACTTGCGTGGTCCCACCTCTCAAGCCTGTCAAGGTTCCTCTGAGCAGTATCCCTTCCCACCAGTGTGACAAGCAGAACACACAGCTTGGTTACTGGCAAACATGCTGAGGGTGCACTTGATCCCACTACCTCTGTCTGACAAAAATGTTAAACAGACACAGTACCAAAAGCGACCACTGAGGAATGTCACTCCTTACTGATCTCCATTTGGGACACTAAGCCTTTGTCTGAAAGTCTTTTGAGTGCCACCATCCAGCCAATGCCATATCCACTGACTTGTCTATCCTCAAAATCCAAGTATTTTCAAATTAGAAACAAGGATGTTGTGCAGGACCGTGTCAGACACTTTGCACAAGTCCAGGTAGATATGCCAGTTGGTCTTCCTTGTCCACCAAAGCTTCAACTCTATTGTAGAAGGCCAACAAATTTGTCAGGCACCACTGGCCCTTAGTGAAGCTATGCTGGTTGTCACGAATCACCTACTTGTTTTCCCTATGCCTTAGCATAGTTACTGGGAGGAACTGCTCCATGATCTTGCTTGGCACAGAGGTGAAACTGATTGGCCTGTAGTTCCTTGGGTCTTTCTTTTTTCCATTTTTTTCTTAATTCTTCTTATTTTGTGGACTTCTTAATTTTAGAAAGTATATTTCTTTTATTTAGTATACATTTTCTTGTGCCCACGCAAGGTATGGTGGTTGAAAAACTCCTTATTATAAACCTCTAATCAAGTTTAATAGTTTAATGCTTCATGGTTAAAAAGGTTGTGTTAAAGCAGTTCAGATCACTGGATTCCATGGAAATTAGAACAGCATTTCTTTACTCTTTTCCCTTTCCATGCCTCACCAAAGCACAGCCATCTCAAAAGCAGGCTGCTGTTCTAGAAATTTGGATCCCCTTTACAATGAATAGCAAGAAATATCACAATTTAGCTTATAATACTTATCTCAGGATAGGGTCAGTTGCCCTCTGCACTCCCTACATCTCTCCATTGACTTCACAGGAATCTTAAAAGAGAAGACATCTAACTTTTAAATGGATAATGTAAATAGAAGTGAATCCTTGCTGGATGTCAGTATGATTGCAGAATGCTGTCTGTCTTATCTGAAATGCCACCTTCATCTCCATTGTCATATATGACTCTATAAAGTGCAGATCAAAAGATACAGCATATTGGGATGAGTTTCCTTTGTAATGTGGATTTGCTTGGGAGACACTCTGGTTACTGTATCTATGTAAGTAGTGCTAAAGATACATTTGTATGCTATTAAGAGGATTTTCAACTCAGAATATTTCCTCAGAATGTTTCCAAAGACTGGTGTTTTTATTGTATTCATGTTTATGTTTTATCCATGATATTTCCTTTCATAAACAAACCACCAGCCAAATGCTTCTTGGACGATTTCGCCAGAGCTTGACTGTGTCTGGATTTCAATCACAGTTTCACCATCTCTCTGAAAACATTCCTGGTCTTCTGGGTAACACAAGCCCTGTGGCAGGCTAACCTATTCAGAGAAAAGGTCGACTAAGTGTCGAAGCAAAGCACGAAGAAAGCGAAACCCGCTACACAGCTGAGAGCTGTGAAGTTGCCAGGAGGCTGGGGAGCTCATGCAAAGAAACTCTCTGCCTTCTATGCTACACTGTGCTTAGGTCTCAGGATTTTTAAACCTTCAGATTTCCAGACACTCTTCTCACTTTAAATAGCAAATGGGAATCAATTTAACTGTCAGCTGGAGAAAGCACTCAATATGTGAGACAAATGGGGATTTGGTTTTGGGCCCGGGTGTAGGAGGCAGTTGCCTGAGACGACTTCAGCAGACAACTGCATAAATAATGCCAAGGTTTTTTCTCCTACTATATATCTAGGTTTCCCAAGGAAGTAATCAAGGCAAGTTTGACAGCAATCACAAGGCAAGGCCTATGTATGGTCTGCCAGGGCATGAAAAATTGAGCGACATAGCACTTGAGAACAATCCTGCTGTGGCTAAGAGGTCTTGATGATCTTTCCCACAGCCAGTTCATGCCAAGGGAAAATTCTGACCTGCTCTGCAGCAACTGGAGTTGCATGAACCAGCTCCGGTTGTTGTAAACCCATTTGGGTCTCAACAATACCTTCACAACAGTGGAGCCCTGACAGTAGACTAGGGGTAAAGAAGCTGTCAGAAATCCATTTTGATGGCAAATACTTTATCTTTTGCCATAACCTGGTCATAAGTTACATAGGAATTTCACAGTGTGTATTAGTAATATGCAAAGGTAAAAACTTTAAGTCATTATCAGTATAATTTATTAGCTAACTTGTGCCAATGCCTATCAGTGACACTTTAAGGTTGGTTCCAGAGAGGTTTTTGATCTTCTTCATAGTGCTTTACTTTTCTTCTTCCATGACAGCATTAGCAGGCGACAGTTACATTATACATCTGCTCAGTGCTCTGGTGAGAGGCCATTATGTTCAACGATCATTAATGACATCCTGACATTTGTCATCTCCTTTCATAGCAGTTAAATCTTGCTTTATCTGTAAATGTCACCACGTCATTTATTCATGAAAAGGGGTCACATTCCCAAAATAGTACACTCAGCTTTTAAAAGGGAAGTTGGTTTTATTCACTGTGATAATCCTTGGACAAACTTCACTGCTGCTAAGTACTGATTTCTTCCCCTGTGCAGCTGTTTACATCTCCACATATATACTTCGGGTTTGTTTTTCTGAAATGAAAACCCTAAGAGAAAGGCAAATGATCTGGATGAGGAAAATGAGTGTTCATTTTTTCAGCTTTCTACATTTAATCCACGTGGATTTATCAGCACTGAATTTACTGTTGCAAAGTATAATTTTAATTTGACATTGTACTGGCTGAAAACCCACTAGCTGATGATTTTTACTAAGGTTTTGGCACACAGTCCTCTGCTGGACTGTATTTCAACCTCACAAAAATGTAGTTCAAATAATCCTTGATAATAATACTTCCTCTTTTTCATCTTCAAAGGTCTTGAAAGCTTAATTAATAAAAGGCTAGGCCCATCATATGAGATATATAGACATTCTTGTCTAAAATATAAAGAAATAGAATCTGAGGCAAGCAAGATACATAAAGGACCCTTACTGTGTTCTTGGAAGAAAGGAATCAATTCCACATGAAGTCGGATTTTAGGAGGGCAGTGGCTCCCTCTTCCACTGTTTATGTATCAACACACATGCTTCTTGCAATAGGATTTCCTTTATCAACTAAGATTATATCATACTTCTCTTTTATACCTGTTCATATATTGGCATTTTAGTGATGTCTTGAGGTGATTGTATTTTCTTGACATTTATGGATTTCTCTTTCAAGTTCTTCAGTTTTCCCTTGCACCCATCTTAACAGTCAGATATGTCATATGGAGCTCCATCTTACTCGAGTTATCATTGTAGCATTAACATCATTGCTGAAAAAAAAAAAAAAAAA